>JASAUF010000248.1:4807500-5407500 GCA_030180095.1 Magnolia changhungtana
GGCGAGGTCCTGCACCTTCATCAAGTTCGCCTGGACTAGCGGATGCTGAGTGCTGCATCATACGACTGGGTTCTATCACTAAACCTATTCTCATTTAATGACCTGGAGTTAGGTCCTTCTTTAGAGGAGCTATCTCGACTGATCGGTCTTCCCTTCTCCCACGTGCTGTGTCTTCCTCCATCCCAACAGGTGCGGACATCTGATTTGGAGGCTTAGTTTGGATTTGCGGCAACTCATCCCATAGTCGACGGTGCTACAAGAGAGTTCAATACTCCAGCATTATCACTTAATCCCACTTAACATAAACATAAATTTAACCCGACTAAACATACACATGGTCTAAACTATACTTGACCATTAGGTGAATCCTCATCTATAGATCGGGCCACCCACTAATGAACCCCAAGCCGAGCCATCACATCAACTGAGGATTTGCATTAAACCATTAAATACTTACTCTTAGGAACTTAACTATTAAATGGCGCCTTGGTGGGTGACCAAACTTTACTAAGATCAGCTTAGAGGTCTTAGGTCATGTGTCTAAAGTGGCCTGAGTGGCTCATCGGTCAGAATGCACAGCACAGACCGAGGGATTTGGTCACAGGGGTTAAATATGACCCAACTGTCCTCTAGATCGGCCCCATCCTCAAGATCAATTGCCAAGGTGATGATGGCCTCCAAGAATGATGGATGGACTAGATCGGAAAAATGCATTATTGTGGACCCCACAACAGGGTGAGCATGCATCACATGGGCTTGCACCTGAGGTGCGCCGGATGGAGAATCTGGTCAAACAACGTTTGACCCGAAATATTTTGAAAAAGAGAGAAATATTCCTTTCTCGCCATTTTTCCCGCTCGCAGCAGATTTAAACAGACAGATGGCTAGATAGTCCAGTAACCCACCTGGATAGCCCGACCGTTGATCCGAGCCGTTAATCAGCATAAGGAGCCACGGACGACCAAAACCACGTCGTCTATTTGGCCCCATGCAAGCATAAGGGCACTAGGAAAACTGAGCAAGCTCAAGCCCCAGGACTCCCAAAAGTTGGAAGTAGAAGGCTACCACGCTGGCGATCCGCGTGTGCCTTCTCCTTTGGATCTTAGCCGTTCGTCCAGCGAAGATCTCAGCCTTTCCTTCGGTGCCTAAAAAGGGCGGACATTCCTGTTCCTATCGAAAAAAGGTTGGTTGTTTACCCTTTTGGGAAACCAAGCTGGCTCAATCTGAGCCTTCAGCTCGGGCTCTAGAAGACATCCCGACCATCCGCATTAGGTTAGCAAGGGACTCTGAAAATATCGCCAGTCCGCACGAGAAGAGAGTCGTGGCGGGAGAATCTTATGAGAAGTTTGGACGGGTGATCAAGGACGTGATTTGTGGGCCCCACAACGATCATGGGACCCTCCAAATGGTTTGGATTGGCCAGAGATCCCATCCATAAAAATCTGTCATTGGCAGGTAGTCATCTTCCCCGTTTAGTTGGGAAACCCATCATGAAACAGCGGGCTCCATTCCTAAATCTAAGACGCCCATTCCATGGGCCATGATGGAAAAAACATTTCCCCACTGTTAGATCATCTCCATGCTTAACAGAAAGGGAGTGAATGTGGTCCCAATCAAGCTACATTCAGACCGTCTGTTAAGAGATAGGTGTAGCTCTGGCTCTATAAATAGAGTCATATCTCCTCAGGAGTATCACCAAACAATTCGCAAAGTGAGAGAGCGTGAGGGAGTGAGATAGGTCGAGCAGGTGTAAATCAGGTGCCGCACTGCACCGAGTCGAGCAGTCCGAGTCGGATCGAGTCAGGTCAGTGCAACCCATAGACATCATTGAGAGAGAGGGAGAGAGAGAGGGAGAGAGAGAGAGAGAGGGTCACACAAAGAGGGAGAAAAGAAGGGAGGGAAACAACCTTTATGGGTGAAGCTTGGTACCGTACTGCACCAAGTCGGCCGGCCAGATTTGGCTCGAGTTGGGACATTGCAGACCGAGGACACCATTGCCAGGGAGAGGGATAGGATAGGAGAGAAAATGGGAGAGAGAATAGGAGAGAAAGTAGGGATTGGTGTGGATTGTGCGCGTGCTCTCCCCTCCAATGAACGTCAGTCCCAGGCCCATTTACGATCTGATCCAGACGGGACCCGACTCGTTCGGTCGAGCTTAACTACGTCCGAGTACTGCTGTGGTTGAGCAGTTACTCCTCACGCCAGAAAGATCCCCAAGCCAGCTCTATTCACGGCCAAACAGTGACGGGTTTGTGCTGACCGAGTTGACTCATCTCGAGTCACATGGTCTGACGTGACCTTCAATCTCTCTCCTCCTTTTCTCTCTTCTCCCTTTCTTTCCCCCAAGATTAGGGCTGCTAAATTCGAATGGAGAGAAAGGGGTGCAATTTGTGAGCTATTTATAGCTCCAGTTGGTGCACCAACGGCCCTAGGGACAGTTTGTTTGTCATCTATGCCCTAAGGGAAGTCATTTCTAACTAATGGGGCCCCAGGAGGGCCTGCAGGTTCATCTACACCATGGGATAGGTGTCCCATCAAGGGATTTATGGTAAGACATAGTATTGGCTCAATCGAATGCGTAACTCAGCTGTAGGGAGCGTGAGTCAAATCAACGGTCAGCGAGGCTCAATCGGGATCGCGATTATACGAATATGTGTGGGGAATTAGTTTTACCCTATATATTAAATTTGGTCGTAAACCAACGATCTGAAGCTCTCAACTTCACGAAAGAGTGTACGACTTAATTCACTTAAGTTATAGGTTCTTCCCTAAGGTATTTGCATTTCTCATGCACCCATCCTTCGGTTGAAGTTGAGCGTTCCTAGACACCCTATAGGTGCGGCTCCTGCGATGGACGTCGAGCTCGATAAGACGGAGGTTCTTCTATAGTTTCGAGGCTAGCGGACCCCCGATGCGCGGTCTAAGTCCCTTAAGGTGTTTCGGAGCACCTTCGAGAGGGGCGAGCCCCCAGAATTTCTCCCGGGTCTCAGTTGGCGTTAAGGCTAGTCATGTTTTTTATCATAACCATTCGTTATTCATAAAAATGGTTGCCTGTCCTCAATTACCCTAACTTTAAGCACTACCGGACACCTCACCATTACTGGCTAGTCTGGTATGGTTCTCAAGCGGTTTCACTCGTGGTTGAACTTGGGTTTCAGTACAAATTTTCCCAGGACGTTACAATCCTACTATCCAAACATTATCAGTTTCACCAACTTAGTGTTTCAACATTGTGCAACATTCATTCTCTTTTCAACCCCCTGCTCTTCATATACATCAGCATCATAGTGCATTTCATCGTTTTCACGCATCTGATTGGCCGGCTTATGCTCTATAGTTTGCCGATATAATCGAATCTTGCCCATTAGGAACCTTATCTAGTTAGTCGTTATTTTAGCATATACATTGCATTCCATTATATCAGACTGGCAAGCGTATGCCAATATAATCGCGACAGGTCCACTAGAAACCTTAGCTGGTTGGCCATCATTTTATCATAAGCATCCATACAACATTAAACATCCTTCGCACCCTGAACCTGATCATTTCAAAAGTATGCTTTGCAGATTGCCGATATAATTGGATCCTACCCATCAGAAATTTGGATTGATCAAACACCTCTACTACAGCATCGCATTACATTTTTTTTTTTTTTTTTTTACATCGCATTACATTTACAAAATGTGAGAACTACTTATAGTCTTTAGAAATTAGTCAGATCTTGTGAAGTAAAAATTATACATCCATACGGGTAGAGTGGGTGCTTAACACCTTCCCTCTCTATAGTCGCGGTCCCTTGCTCAGAATCTTTAGAACGTAAACTCACGAGTTATCTCAGAGTTGGGAATCTTTGGGTTCCTAATCTTAAGCATTTTTACAAGCTCCAACTGACTGTAGAATCTTAATAATTGGTTAGTGGCAACTCTAGTCAAATATTACAATTTTACCCCCTATCATAAAAGCCCTTAAGCAAGATAACCAGTGGAAATGAGAGAGTAGATGTTTCGTACCCTCGAGGAATCCGCACCCTCTCTGCCCAGCGTCTACATTCCCTTAGACGACGTCCTTACAATGTTAAGGGTTAATGTCTCGGTTGTCATGCATTAAGGGTTAAAGTTGTCATATGTTAAGGGTTGAGGTTGTTATGTGTTAAGGGTCGAGGTTGTTATGCATAAAGGGTTGAGGTTATCATGTGTTAAGGGTCAAGGTTGTCATGTGTTAAGGATCGAGGTTTCCATGCATTAACAGTCGAGGTTGTCATGTATTAAGTGTCGAGGTTTTCATGTGTTAAGGGTCGAAGTTGTAATGTGTTAAGGGTCGAGGTTATCATGTGTTAAGGGTCTACGTTACTGTGTCAACCTCAACCCTTAATACATGACAACCTCGACCCGTAACATATGACAACCTAGACCTTTGACACATGACAACCATGACCCAAACCCTTAACACATGATAACGTAGACCCTTAATACATGACAATTGAGACTCTTAACACACGATAACCTAAATCCAAATCCTTAACACATGACAACCACTTCAGCCAAGGTAATATGTTACAAAATCCAAATTCTATCTCCTTCAATGTCTTTCATATGACAACCACTACCATTCTTATCTACTTCAAATCTCTTTCAACAAACACTTCTCCCCACAACAACAACAACCACGACCATCCCTCTATATCCGCAACCAAAAGTAGCTTCCATCTCTAAGAAAATGCAAATTTACAAAAAATAAAATAAAAATTCATTTAAAATGTCTTCTACGTATCAATGGCTTTGATCTTTAAGAAATGTGGTCGTTGGAGCAAAAACAACACTTTTTAGGACCTTAGAAGTTGTTGACGGTGCCCATACATTGGAGAAGTTGATGACAGTGAACGTATGTCAGAAAATGCAGTTGAAAGAGGTGGTGGTGGGTCCTTGGAAGACATGTTTGAAAAGGAATAAGAAGCCCCAAGAAAACAACAAAGAAAGAAGAACAAAACTCCATACAAGCACCAAGTTCTAAAGCAGAAACATTTTTGTCGACTAATTCTCAAAAAAGTGATCAAAAGGCCAACTAAGGAATATATTTGAGAGGTCATATTTTTTAGGCCTTTGGCAATACCATGAGGCTATTACGGTCAAAATCCCTTAATTATAAGTTGGATTTAAATACATTTAAAGGGATGGATTTAAATATTATATAATGGTTCTAGTGGTTAGGATTTTTGCTTATTGTTTATGGCTAATTGGGATTAGAGTGAGTACTCTACACCTCATCTCTCTAATTTATATTAACAAACTAATTAGAGAAAACATACGGTAGTTCATAGGACCATTTAGAGTACAATGTTTCCATTCCAACACTCTACCTCAAGCTAGAGCATAAAGATATGCCATGCCCAGCTTGGAAGATAATAAAGAAAAGTGTGCATATGGTAAAGCCTTGACAAAGATATCTGTAACTTGTGATTTGGATTGAATGTAGGCTATGGAAATCTTCTTGGAAGAAATCTTCCCTAAGATGAAATAGCAGTCAACTTCTATATGCTTAGTCCTTTCATGGAATACTTGATTATTTGTGATGTGGGCCATTGCTTAATTATCACAATAAAGCATCATAGGCCTGTTGGGGACAAAAAGTACGCGAAGTGCGGTGACTCGGGATTGGTGCCTCGGGTCGCCGAAGCATGCGTTGAATCCGAGGCACAGGTTATAAACCGAAGAAGGCGAGACAAACCAAGTTGGCTCGGGCAACGAGCTAGCGGCCTGGGCATATGTCTGCTAGGATTCTGAGACCTTATCTCATAAAGTCGGTTCACTTAATTAGATCAGAGCCGGCTGAGCCAGATGAAGGAAAGACAGCGTAAGACAAAATGCCATCCCGAATATCTCGAAAAAAGATCTCCGATCCCGAAGGACACGGGATAGGATAGAGACTAGAAATGGGCAAAATCAAATCTCCACGATATCGGGAGGAGATTCCTCACACGATACTGAGAGGAGGATCCTCACACGATGGGATCTTCTCGTATCTATAAATAAAGGACCTCCATCCTCTTGAAAGGTACGCAAAAACTCTCTCCCAGAACCCCTCAATACACTAAGACCCAGATTCCTAGCCTGACTTTGGCATCGGAGGGTCCCCTGCTCTAGCCAGGGTCTCCTTTGACGATTCTGACTCCCAACTCAGTCGGAAATTTCAGTGAAAGATGGTATGTAGATACCACAGCCTGGAGAAGACTTAAAGAAGGTCAGCCAAGTATGGCGTTGTATACTGAGGGTTGATCGACGACCAAGAATTCGACCATTGTCGTTGCCTGGCACGGGAAATTACCAGCGGTGAGTGGCAGCGAGACGATCCCCTCAGGTAGTACTTGTCCCCCAGAGAAACCGATTAATGGGATATGAACCGGATGTAGCATGGATCGCTCAACCCCCATTTTGTCGAACGCCTGAATGAATAACACGTCTGCTAATGATCCCGTGTCGACAAGTATCCGGAATACCTTTCGGTTAGTGATAGTCAGGGTGACAACTAACACGTCGTCGTGGGGGTGATGGATACCTCGGGCATCTTCCTCCGTGAATGAAATGCAGTATTTTTCCATTTTCTTTTCCTTTGTAGGCCGAGCTATAATCATGAGCTCGGATTCGGGCTGATTAAGTTTTCTTGCATGATTTCTTCGAGCGTTGTTTGAATCGCCCCCGCCTCGCGGACCGCCAATAATAGTCCGAATTTCTTTTATAGGCTGATTTTCGGTCGGATGCCTCTCAGCTACCTCGGCTTTGACCACGTGTTCTTTGAGTTGGCCTTCCTTTATGAGTCGTTCGATCTCTTCCTTCAGGTTATAGCAATCACTTGTGTTATGCCCGTGATCTCGATGATAATGGCAATATTTGTCCTTGCTCCGCCGGTTGGGATTACCCCTGAGCTTATTGGGCCAGCTGATAAAGCCATCGCTTTTGATTTCCATCAGCACCTGCTCCTGAGTCTTGTTCAGGGGGGTATATGTGGAAAATCTCCGGTCTGGCCGTTTGCCCGACCTTCGCTCATCGCGCGCTTGATCATCTTTACGCTTCTTTCCCCCGGTCGAATCGGCTTCCTTTTTGGCCGATTCTTTGACTAAGGATTTAGTCTCACGCATGATCCGCGTTTCTTCGGCGTTTACATATTTATCTAACCGTACCATAAACTCTGCTAGAGTATCGGGCGGATTTTTGTCTAGAGACGCAAGGAACGGCTTGTTTCTGACTCCTTGCATGAGCGCATTGAGTGTCATTTCTTCTGAATGTTTTCAAACCTGAAGAGATTCGAAGTTGAAACGCTTGATATAATCTTTCAATAGCTCTCCCTGATATGGAATCTCCCAAAACAATTAAAGACATTCAAAGGTTGACTAGACGAGTAGCGACACTTAATCGATTCCTGTCCAGAGCCACGGATAAATGTCTCCCTTTCTTCAAACAGTTGAAAGGACGACAGACAATGGATTGGACAGAAGAATGTGAAGCGGCATTCCAGCAACTAAAATTATATCTCGGTTCTCCACCTCTCTTATCAAAGCCCGAGTCAGGGGAGTCTCTGCTGCTTTACTTAGCGGTATCCGAGGCAGCGGTTAGCTCGGCCCTGATAAGAGAATCCGAAGGAAAGCAACTGCCGGTCTATTATGTCAGCAAAGCGTTATTGCCAGCAGAAACGAGATACCTAATCTTGGAAAAAGTACCCTTAGCTCTAATAATTTTCAGTGGGGCTGGGGTAGTGCTGGAAACTCCTGATCATACCTATATGCAATATGCCTTACGACTTGGATTCCAAGCTTCGAATAATACAGCCGAATATGAAGCACTGCTTTTGGCCTCCGACTCTACTAAATGACTAGCATGAGAGTTACGCACCTAAATGTTTTCAGCGATTCTCAGTTGGTTGTTAATCAAGTTACCGGTATATATCAAATACAGAAAGAGCAATTAAGAGTGTACATGGAAAAAGCAAAAGAGATGATCAGCGAATTTCGACTTTGTATTGTCACTCGGATCCCTCGGACAGAAAACGGCAAAGCCGATCTATTAGTAAAGCTCACCTCCGCCGATGAAGATGACATACCCAGGTCTGTTCCTATCGAATACGTCGTTAAGCCGAGTATTAACGAACCAGTTAGTTCGGTCATCAATGTAATTGACTCGAAACCTTCCTGGATCGATCCAATCGTCCAATACCTCGACAAGGAAAAGCTGCCTGAAGATCGTGCTGAGGCTCGGCGAATTAAGATCTAAGCCTCCCGTTACACTATACCCAACGGAACCCTATACAAAAAAGGTTACTATGCTCCATTGCTATGATGCCTCAAGCCCAGCGAGGCTAACTATGTGTTACGTGAGATCCATGAAGGAATCTGTGGAAACCATTCTGGAGGGCGATCTCTTGCCCATAAGGTCCTACGACAGGGATACTATTGGCCAACTATCCAACACGACGCTCGCAGGCTCGTCCAAAGATGCGACAAATGTCAGAGGTTCGCGGTGATTCCGAGACAAGCTCCCGAGGCACTGACGCCAATGACTGGTCCTTGGCCCTTTGCACAGTGGGGTGTCGACATTATAGGTCCACTCCTTATGGGAAAAGGCCAGACCAAGTTCGCTGTGGTGGCCGTGGATTATTTCACGAAGTAGGCCGAGGTAGAGCCATTAGCTAAAATAAACGAACAGAAGATTACCGACTTTGTGTGGAAAAACATTATCTGCTGGTTCGGAGTACCCCGTACCATTATTACTGACAATGGAAGGCAATTTGATAATAGGAGCTTTCGCGAGATGTGCGACAACCTCGGAATCAGAAACGTGTATTCTTCGCCCCATCATCCTCAGACGAATGGACAGGTTGAGGCGATTAACAAGATTATCAAGCAACATCTCCGGACCAAGCTTGACCATGCCAAAGGAGCATGGGCCGAAGAACTCCCAAAAATTCTTTGGGCATATCGAACTACAGCTCGAACCGCCACAGGAAAAACTCCCTTCTCCCTCGCTTATGGCTCGGAAGCCGTCACTCCCGTTGAGATCGGGTTACTTTCGGCTCGAGTTACTTCGTTCAACGCAGAAGAAAATGAAGAACTCCTAACATTCGAACTCGACCTTCTGGACGAACAAAGGGAAGTGGCACGGCTGCGCACGGAGGCCCGGCAACGACAAGTACCTCGGTTTTACAATACCCGAGTTAAGGTCAGGCGGTTTCGAATGGGAGATATAGTTCTCCGAAAAGTATTTTCCAATACAAAGGAATTTGGATTGGATACATTGGGACCAAACTGGGAAGGACCCTATATTGTCTCGGGTACCATCTGACTGGGAACATATCGGCTAGAAGACCTAAACAGACAATCATTGCCTCATCCTTGGAACGCTGAGCACCTCAAGATTTATTATCCTTAGCTCGGTATTCAAAGCTTAAAGACTCTGAACTAAGAAAGATTAAAGCCAAGTCACATGAATAAAACCAAGTGTTTTCTTTCATTTATCTACTAAATGTTTTTACATCGAGTAAGTAAAAAAAAAAAAAAAGAGCCTGGCTACTGTCCCTCGGTGGGAATGACTCCCAAGGCATGATCAGAAGTACCAGCCTCGTCCCTAACTACGACATTAGCAGTGACATTAGTGGGACTAGCATCAGGATCCTCAGATTCTGAGGCTCCTCCTCCCTCAATTCTTGAAAGATCGAGGTCAGGGAAAGTCTTCTTCATATCGTTGACACATTCTAAATATCCGCCTTGGAACAGGCGATCCCTCTCGTCCTTGAACTCCTTAAACTCAAGGAAGGCTTGAACGGCTTGATCCCTGGCCTTCTCGGCCTCCTGGGTCTTCTCCTTGGCTTGTTGGATAAGCCCTGCCGCCTCAAGCTTAGTCCGAGCCAAGGCATCTTCACAAGAAGCATAAACTTCGAGAATCCGCCGGTTCTCTTCTTCAGCCCTGGATAGAAGAGCCAACACCCGAGCAACCTCGGCTTGTGCTTCTTCAAGAGCTCTCCTGGCAAAAGCCGCCTCAGCTTTCGCGTCTTTGGCATCTTTCCTGGCGAGGGCCGCCTCACCAGTCAGAACACCGACCTGTATCTCAGCATTTTCGCGTCGCCCCTCTGCTTCCTTCAAAAGAGTCTGCAGCCTATGAGTTGAGGATAATTCCTTACAGGCCTTAACCAAGCAAGGAGCGAGTTCAAAAAGCACCCTCGCCGCATGGCCGACGGTTTACGTCATAGGAGCGTTGTAGAGGCTGACGAACTCTTTTTCGCTCCCATGAGCTAAGGCCTAAGGGACCATCCCCGACACTACCGTCCGCAAGGCTGACGGCTCCTCTTGGCTCGCCTCCCCTCTGGAGGATGCAGCCCTCATCTCCTCCCCTCTAGAGGATGCAGCCCTTGTCTCCTCCCCCTGCCTCGGAGCATCTGTCGCAACATGTCCCGATTCGGACCCCGCCTGAGGCTCCACGGCTGCAGTCTCCCTCACTTCCGGCCTTTCCTCCAGGTTAGAGAGCATGACGACAGTGGGGGCAGAAGAACCTGCAGGTTCCTTCTCCTTCCGCACCACTCTCTGTTTCTTTAACGGCCGAGGCTCTGACAGAAGAACCGATCGTGGGGGAGCCTTTATCTTCAAAATCGTCCTAAGGGAAGGCCGAGCTCCGGTCATCTCTGAAGGGACCGACTCAGGAACAGTCCTAAGAACAGGTCGAGCTTTGGCCAAGTCTGGAAAAAGATAAAATAGATCAGATAAGGCTCGGAGAACATATGAAGATACATCATCAATTACCTGTGACGGCCGAGTCTATGGAAGATGAAGGCGCTCCAGCTGTAAGAGCACCTTCCAGGACCGATTTGCCGGATCCAACGTTCTCAACTCCTTGATCCGAGCTAAAGCACTGGATCCGAGCTTCTGCCTCTTCTTCGGGATATCTGGCAAACATCAGTCCGTCAGACTCAAAGTATTATTAAAACAAAAAAAGAGCAGAAGAGAAATTCCAAGTCACCTGCTTTCTGAAACGCCCGAGGAACACGAGCCTTGTAGAACCCAGATTCAGCCGTCTCCCAGCGACCATAGGCCCAAAACTAACGTTCTCTCCAATGTTTGTTGGAAGTGGGAGGGTCGGTTATTAAGGAGCCGCCTCTGCCCCGCCAAGCAGTGAAGACATAAAAGACGGGATAGTTTGGATTTACGCGCACTTGATACAAGTGGAGGAATTCGTCAACTGTCAGCGGTGGCTGTTCCAACTCAGCCCACAACACCGTACATCCGAATAAGTTCCTCCACCCATTCGGAACTATTTGTCTAGGAGCAATCCGAATACGAGATAAAATGTCTCGGACAATGGGCTGAAGGGGCAGACGTAAGCCGCATTGCATCGAGACTTGGTAGATCGCGACCGCCCCAGCAGGAGGATGATCCGGTAAGTCATTCAGACGGGGGAGATAAGTGATAACCGATTCAGGGATGTGATACCCTATTCGGATCCTATCCAAATCCGCCTCGGTCAAAACTGAAAGGACTGGGCCGCTTAGTTCATCCCCTGACTCTTCTCCTTCGGACTCGGCCTGCGCCGACTTATCAACGGGAGCCGACCCAGAGGTTCCCTCGGCAATCAACGTTTCCTCTTCCTCCTCTTCTTCCTCTTCCAAATTCATTGGAGGATTGGGCCTCCCTAGGCGGGTTATCAAGGACGACCTGCCACGAGAAGGACCAACAGAAGCAGGACGTTCCGCCAGAGCTCCGGTGGTTCTCTCAGAGAGAAAAGCAGCATTCGCATCAACTATTATCTCCATCAGTAAGGAAGGCGATTCCGCAACGTTCCAAAAACGTTGCGCTTCGCCTTCGTCTCTTGAAGTTCTCTCCCGAGGACTTTGAGAACCTCGCGTTGCTATTATCGATAACTAAAGAGGAGGGAAGAACTCACCGGAGGGAGGAAGGAAAGCGAAAATGGCGGAAGGAGCCTCTGACAGTCAAGAAAGGAAAGAGGGAGGAAGAAGAGAACCAAACTCCGAAAGGAATGTAGAACGAGAGGAGTAGTAGTGAAGATTTGAAATGCGGGACCTCCCATCCTTTTATAAAATTGCCACGTGGCAGGAGCAATTAATGAGGAAATGATTCGACGCCTGCATCGACTCCCCCGCTCGACACGCGGAGTACGCCGACTGACGACGTTAACGCCTTTACTACGTGTCTAACACTCATTGGCGGGGTGAACGATTTGACGGCTGTCGGCGCACGCGGTGTCAGAAAGTGAACCGTCTCCCATCAAAGACGACACAAAATGCATTAAATGCCTAATTATTGTCTTGGACTTAGCTGCGAACTGACTCAAAAACTCGCTACTCCGTAATGCCATAAGAGACACATGGAGTAGGGGGGCTTACTGTTGGGGACAAAAAGTACGCGAAGTCCGGTGACTCGGGATTGGTGCCTCGGGTCGCCGAAGCATGCGTTGAATCCGAGGCACGGGTTATAAACCGAAGAAGGCGAGACAAACTAAGTTGGCTCGGGCGACGAGCTAGTGGCCTGGGCATGTGTCGGCTAGGATTCTGAGACCTTATCTCATAAAGCCGGTTCACATAATTGGATCAGAGCCGGCTGAGCCGGATGAAGGAAAAACGACGTAAGACAAAATGTCATCCCGAATATCTCGAAAAAAGATCTTCGATCCCGAAGGACACAGGATCGGATAGAGACTAGAAACGGGCAAAATCAAATCTCCACGATACTGGGAGGAGATTCCTCACACGATACTGAGAAGAGAATCCTCACACGATGGGATCCTCTCGTATCTATAAATAAATGACCTCCATCTCTTGAAAGGCACGCAAAAACTCTCTCCCAGAACCCCTCAATACAATAAGACCCAGATTCCTAGCCTGACTTTGGCATCGGAGGGTCCCCTGCTCTAGCCAGGGTCTCCTTTGTCTTCCTCCTGTGCAGGTACTCGAAGGTCTAAAGCGGTTCGACCAGGTTTTCGCATCAATAAGGCCCATTTGAAAACAATTGAAATTCTTGTAATAAAGATTTAAACCATAACAACTCACAAACTACATGACCCATGGCTTTATACTAGCCTTTTGCACTAGAACAAGCTACTATATTTTGCTTCTTACCCTTGCAGGCAACCAAGTTCCCCCCCTCCCCCAAAAAAAAAAAAATACAGTATCCTAAAGTGGACCACCTATCTGTGATGGAATATGTCCTATCAACATATGCAAATGGCTCAAAAGGTGACCATTAGCTTGATATAAGATTCCATGTTCAGGTCCTTTCTTCATATATATAAGAATCCTAAAAATTGTCTTCCAATGTGGAACTCTTGACTGGTGCATATGTATACTCACTGGTGCTTATGTATACTCACAATATTGACAACAAATGTAATATCTAGTTGAGTAACTGCAAGATATATCAACTTGCCAGCCATCCTTGTACATCTACGTAGGTCATCAACGATCTCCTCGATTGTCCGATAACTTCTCACTAGTCTCCATAAGTGTATCAGCGAGTTTACATCCAAGCATGCCAATCACATTTATTAAATCAAGAAATACTATTTTTGAGAGAGGTTAATGCCTTATTTTGACCTAGCAACCACAATGCCCAAAAATTGATGAATCAACCCCTGATTCTTGGTCTAAAAATACTTCTGGAGATGCTTTTTGAGCTCTGAGAAAACATACTGTAGTCTATAAGACTACCCAAAGTACAATGTTCCCACTTCAACATGACCAATTTAATTTGGGTGGAATACCACAATTTAGCCTATCTAACTTCAGTTTAATTTAATGCATGTTAATTTACAATTTCCGAGCGCTTGCATATCAAGTAACATATGCAACATGACTATGAAATTTGTCTACATTTCTTACTGCTTTAGGAATTATGGCTGTGAAAGCACGTTAGGTTAGGATATTGGTAATGGATATCCTTACATAGGATGTGATTAAAAGGTCTTTAATTGCAATTCCGGGATCTTGTGAACTCAGTATCAATTCAGAGCACAAAAGAAAAATGGCTCTTTTAGAAAATTTCTAATTATAATTAAGGCATGTTTGTTTCACTAATTATTGCAGTAATGTAAAAGAAACATTCAATAATTATAAATTCTTATCTCTTAACAATATTTGCATTTGATCACTGATTATCCATATCTGGTTTGTCATAGGAAAAACCATAATGACAGCATTTTTATATTACTTTAACGCGAAATCATCACAAAAATGCACAGTTGTCATCGTTTGGATTAAATTTATTTATTATAATATCATAAAAGAATATAATTATTATAAAGTCTTTTATCTATAAATGCACTTTCATTTGAATGATAATTTTTATATTTGGCTTACTTACTGTATTTGGCTAAACAAAAACGCCAAGAGTGTTGTCTTCTCCCAGCTTTGATTCCTTAGAAAGTTTTTCTAGTTAGCGGAGGAGCATCTTCAGACAATCCAAGCCATCTTGGTGGCTAGAGGTGTAGACGAGTTTAACCGAGTTGACTTGGCTTGGCCACTAGCTGACCTCAGCTTAAACTTTACTCGGCTCAGTCCTCGAGCCTGACTGGCCAGCTCGGCTCAGTTCGGTCAGCAGCTCGGGCCAATTCAAGCAGAGTTCGAGCTAAGATTGAGCCTATGCGGCATTTTCACAAACATGTGCAGTGCACTTTCAATTTTTTACTATAAGTAAAACAGTTTACAGGCATTCAATCAAGCACATTGTAGGCAACATCAAAATCAAGAAGAAAAAAAAATGGTATTTGTTTCATATAGATACCTTCCTCTTTTTCGAGTCGAGTCGTGCGAGATAACCGAGGTAACTCGGTTCGTGTACAGCCCTGGTGGCTATCACATAGATTGGGTTACTTGTCTTGGTCGCAAACCAAGAGGCGTGGTAGAACTCTCGGGTACTACGTGCCCAACATTTTGGATGGAACTCTCGGCCCACCTTCATTGTTTTTTTAACGTAATCCAATCCATTCATCTCATATGCTTTATCGGGATGGTAGCTGTTGGGGACAAAAATACCAAGTCCAGAGACTCGGATCTGGTGCCTCGGCTTGGGAAGCACTACGTCGGATCCGAGGCAGGGCACGTTGGATCCGAGGCAGGTTTAAGAACTCTATGAACCGAGACGAAAGTTAATTCGCCTCGGACGAAGAACCAGTAATCCGAGGATGCATCGGGCCGACCCTCTTAACGGAACTAGCCAAAAGACAGCGCAAAACCGGATTTCGTCCCGATCATTTTGGGATAAGATCCCCGATCCCGAAGCTCGCGGGATTAGACGAAGATCGCGGACGGATGCCATCCGGTGTCCGCGATCCTAGGAAGAGAATCCTCTTTCGATTGCACAAGATCAGGAGAAGAATCCTCCTACGATTAAACGCTCCAGCAGCTATAAAAGGGAAGCCTTCATCATCTAAAAGGTACGCAAAAATTCTCTCCCAGACTCCCTCAATACCGTAAGACCCAGATTCCCAGCCTGACTTTGGCATCGGAGGGTCCCCTGCTCTAGCCAGGGTCTCCTTTGTCCCTTCTCTCTGTGCAGGAATACGAAGGCCCCAGGGAGAGGACGATCCAGATTTTAGCATCAACAGTTTGGCGCCGTCTGTGGGAACCGTACAAAAAAGCCATCCCATATTCCTTTGTTGCATCCCATGGTGATGACTAGAAGGACGGTCCCAGAAGAAGATCTAAATGAGATCGCGGTTACGGGGCCAGCAGGTCCAGTCGCGATCCCCGCAGTCCAGAACCCACCTACCAACCGCCAACGAGGAGCGACCAGAACAAGCAACAATCAGCGAGGTCGGAACGATGGGCGGTTGGATCAGGAGGTCCAAGAAATCCGATCCGATATGAATATGATGAAGCAGATGTTAGAACGAATGTATCAGCAGCAAATGCAGCCACCCCTACCTCCTCAAGGGGAAACGGCACACGTACCGACTGCAGCGGTTGATCCTCAACTTTCCGCGCCGCAGTCTTTTCGGCCGAGCCAACTCCAAGACGTCCCTGAACCGGCCGAGCCAACTCCAGCTCAGTCAGCCAATGCGTCTTTGCCCCCAACCGACCTTCGGCACGAGATAGAGCGAAGAAGGCGCATCCGACCTCCCGTAGAAGGCACGGCAGAAAGTAGTGAACCGTGGAAAGCCGATATTCAAAACTTTAAAAGAGAAGTGCGGGAAGAAATGGCGAAAGAGATGGCAGACATGAAGCATAGTCGAAATATGCATCCAACCAGATACGAGGCAAAGGCGTCCCCCTTTGTGGACTCGGTAATGGCGGCTCGGTTGCCCGAGAGGTTTCGGTTGCCTCAAATCACTCCCTTCACCGGCAAAACCGACCCAACGGAGCATATCGAATGCTTCAGAACATATATGGAGCTCCATGACGCCTCGGATGCAGTGATGTGTCGGGCCTTTTCTCTTATATTGACCAATGTAGCTAGATTGTGGTTCAAACAGTTGAAACCAAAGTCCATTAGCTCATTCGCTGAGCTGAGCGACGCCTTCCTTACTAACTTCATCGGCGGGAAAAAGAAATTGAAGCCCCCCGCACATCTGAACAACATAGTTCAGAAGCAGGGAGAGCTGCTGAAAGATTACATAAAGCGTTTCAATTTCGAGTCCCTTCAGGTTCGGAAACATTCGGAAGAAACGGCTCTCAATGCGCTCATGTAAGGAGTTAAAGATAAGCCATTCCTGGCATCTTTAGACAAAACTCCACCTGATACTCTGGAAGAGTTCATGGCACGGTCGGATAAGTATGCAAACGCAGAAGAAACGCGAATCCTGCGTGAAACTAAAACTTCGGTCAAAGAGTCGGTCAAAAAGGAAGCCGACTCGACCGGAGGAAGGAAACGTAAGGATGATCAAGCGCATAATGAGCGAAGGTCAGGAAAACGACCAGATCGGAGCTTTTCCACATATACCCCCCTGAACAAAACTCAGGAGCAGGTATTGATGGAAATCAAAAGCGAAGGTTTCGTTCACTGGCCCAATAAGCTCAAAAGCAATCCTAATCGGCGGGACAAGGATAAATACTGCCACTATCACCGTGATCATGGGCATAACACGAGTGATTGCCGTCATCTAAAAGAAGAAATCGAGCGACTCATAAAGGACGGCCGACTCAAAGAACATGTGGTTAAAGCTGCGGAAACTGAGGGGCGCCCGACCGAGAGTCAGCCGATGGAAGAAATCCGGACAATTATCGGTGGTCCGCGAGGTGGGGGCGACTCAAACAATGCTAGAAGGAACCATGCAAGAAAACTTAGTCAGCCAGAGGCCGAGCTTATGATTATAGGGCGGCCACCAAAAGAGAAGAAAAGGGAAAACTATTGTCTTTCGTTCACAGAGGAAGACGCCCGAGGTATATATCACCCCCACGATGACGCACTGATTATCACTCTGACTATCGCTAACCGGAAAGTGTTCCGGATACTCGTTGATACGGGGTCATCTGCAGATGTATTATTTACTCAGGCGTTCGATAAAATGGGAATTGAACGATCTATGTTGCGTCCAGTTCGGACCCCGTTAATCGGGTTTTCCGGGGGACAAGTATTGCCTGAAGGAATTGTCTCGCTGCCACTCACTGCCGGCAGTACCCCACATCAGAAAACGATGATGGTGGATTTCTTGGTCGTCGATCAACCTTCAGTATACAACGCCATACTCGGCCGACCTTCTTTAAGCCTCCTTCAGGCCGTGGTATCCACATACCATCTCTCACTAAAATTCCCGACTGAGTCGGGAGTAGGAGTTGTCAAAGGAGATCAGCAAGATGCGAGGCGTTGTTACATGATAGCTGTGAAAGGAACCGCCGACAAAAGTCCAATCGACATTTCAACGATCGAATCGTTGGACCCCCGGGGCGAGAGTCACGAACGAGGACAGCCGGTTGAAGACCTCATCTCAGTCCCCCTGGTCGAAACAGATGTATCCAAGACAGTACGAATTGGCTCGTCTCTTCAGTCCCCCTTGAAAGACAAATTGATAGCCCTGCTCCGTAGGTACGCCGATGTATTCACCTGGTGTCATGACGATATGCCCGGGATTGACCCATCGGTGATGACCCACCGACTCAACGTCGATCCGTCATATCGACCGATCCGACAGAAGCGACGACCGCTCGGTCCCGAACGATACGCCATCATCGAAGAAGAAGTCAGCAAACTCCTCCAGGCTAATTTCATAGAAGAAATACATTATCCAGAATGGGTCGCGAATGTCGTGCTGGTAAAAAAGCCCAACGGGAAGTGGCGAGTCTGTATCGACTATACTGACCTAAATAAAGCCTGCCCGAAGGATAGCTTTCCGCTCCCGAGGATAGATCAGCTAGTAGATAGTACCGCCGGACATGAGCTTCTTAGCTTCATGGATGCATATTCGGGGTATAATCAAATTGTAATGCATCAGAAAGATAAATCAAAAACTACCTTTGTCACCGACAAAGGCCTTTATTGTTACCGAGTGATGCCATTTGGTTTGAAAAATGCCGGTGCAACGTATCAAAGATTAGTTAACAAAATCTTTGCTCGGCTAATAGGCCGAACCATGGAAGTATACATTGACGACATGCTCGTCAAAAGTATACACGCGACGGATCATGTAAGGGATTTAGAAGAAATGTTTCTCATCCTACGGAAGTTTCGGATGAAGTTAAATCCGAATAAATGTGCTTTTGGGGTGGGCTCTGGAAAGTTCCTCGGTTTCTTGGTTAGTCAGCGAGGAATAGAGGCAAACCCTGAGAAGATAAAAGCTTTGGTCGAAATGGAATCCCCTAAAACCATTAAAGACATCCAAAGGTTGACTGGGCGGGTCGCAGCACTTAATCGGTTCCTGTCCAGAGCCACGGATAAATGTCTCCCTTTCTTCAAGCAGTTGAAAGGACGACAAACAATGAGTTGGACGGAAGAATGCGAAGCGGCATTTCAACAATTAAAATCATATCTCGGTTCTCCGCCTCTCTTATCAAAACCCGAATCAGGCGAATCCCTGCTGCTATATCTAGCAGTATCCGAGGCAGCCGTTAGCTCGGCTTTGATACGAGAATCCGAAGGAAAGCAGCTGCCGGTATATTACGTCAGCAAAGCGTTATTGCAGCGCAGAAACAAGATACCCAAGCTTGGAAAAAGTAGCCTTGGCACTAATAACTTCCTCTCGCCGACTCAGGCCGTATTTCCATGCCCATACCATCATTGTGATGACCGATCTCCCGCTTCGCCAGGTATTGCAGAAACCAGAAGCTTCCGGCCGACTCACGAAATGGGCTATCGAACTAAGTGAGTTCGACATTCAATACAGACCAAAGGCAGCAATCAAAGGGCAAGCCGTAGCTGATTTTATTGCCGAGGGAACACCACCAACTGAAATCCCCGTCAACGATATGCCAACGGATGTCGCAGTTCCAACAACAACCGCTTCACCGACCCTTCCCTGCCCTGTTCCCTGGAAACTATTTGTCGACGGCTCTTCCAATTCGAAGGCAAGTGGGGCTGGGATTGTACTAGAAACCCCCGATCATACTTACATACAGTATGCCTTGCGACTTGGATTCCAAGCCTCGAACAATACAGCGGAATATGAAGCATTGTTACTCGGTCTCCGACTCGCCGCTAGCATGGGAGTCACGCACTTAAGTGTGTTCAGTGATTCTCAATTGGTCGTCAATCAAGTGACCGGTGTATACCAGACACGGAAAGACCAGTTAAGAGCGTACATGGAGAAAGCAAAAGAACTTATCAACGGATTTCAACTCTGTCAGGTCACTCGGATCCCTCGTACGGAAAATGGCAAAGCCGACCTATTAGCAAAGCTCGCCTCTGCCAATGAAGATGACATACCCAGGTCCGTCCCCGTCGAATACGTCGATAAACCGAGCATAAATGAATCAAATACTATGGCCGTCAATGCCATCGACTCGGAACCATCCTGGATGGATCCAATCCGCCGTTTCCTTGATAAGGGGGAACTGCCTGAAGATCGTGCCGAGGCTCGACGACTTAAGTTCCGAGCCTCCCGTTACACCATACTCAACGATACCCTCTATAAGAAAGGTTACTACGCTCCGTTGCTTCGGTGCCTCACACCCGGTGAGGCGAATTACGTATTACGTGAAATCCATGAAGGAATCTGCGGAAATCACTCTGGAGGAAGGTCTCTCGCCCACAAGGTTCTACGACAGGGATATTACGGGCCCACTATTCAACACGACGCTCGCACGCTCGTCCAAAAATGCGACAAATGTCAACGATTCGCAGCAATCCCGAGACGAGCCCCCGAAGAGCTAACGCCAATGACTGGTCCCTGGCCCTTTGCACAATGGGGTATTGACATCATAGGTCCACTCCCTATGGGAAAAGGTCAAACCAAGTTCGCCGTGGTAGCTGTGGATTATTTCACGAAGTGGGCCGAGGCCGAGCCATTGGCCAAAATAACCGAGCAGAAGATCACCGAGTTCGTCTGGAAAAACATTATCTGCCGGTTCGGAGTACCCCATACCATTATTACAGATAATGGAAGACAATTTGACAACAGGAGTTTTCGCGATATGTGCAACAACCTCAGAATCAGAAACATCTATTCTTCACCTCATCACCCTCAAACTAATGGGCAAGTCGAGGCGGTTAATAAGATTGTCAAGCAACATCTTCGGACCAAGCTCGACCGAGCCAAAGGAGCATGGGCGGAAGAGCTCCCGAAAATTCTTTGGGCCTACCGAACCACCGCCCGAGCCGCCACAGGAGAAACTCCCTTTTCACTCGCTTACGGCTCGGAAGCCGTCACTCCCGTCGAAATCGGATTACCTTCGGCTCGGGTCACGTCATTCAATACGGAAGAAAATGAAGAACTCCTTACACTCGGACTCGACCTTTTGGACGAACAAAGGGAAGTGGCTCGGCTGCGCACAGAGGCGCGGCAACGGCAAGTGACTCGGTTTTATAATTCCCGAGTCAAAATCAGGAGATTTCGAATGGGTGATATGGTTCTCCGAAAAGTGTTTTCCAATACCAAGGAAGTTGGATCAGGCACGTTGGGACCTAATTGGGAAGGGCCCTACATCATCTCGGGCACTATCCGACCAGGGACATATCGGCTGAAAGATCTAAACGGACAATCGCTGCCTCATCCATGGAACGCTGAACATCTCAAGACTTACTATCCTTAACTCAGTGCTCAATGTAAAGACTCTGGACTAAGCAAGATCAAAGCCGAGTCAAATAAAACTAAAGTGTTTTCTTTCATTTATCAACTACATCCGAGTACAACATGTGCACAAAAAAAAAAAAAAACATATAAGGAGCCCCGGCTACTGTCCACTGGTCGGAACGGTCCCCGAAGCATTCTCACAAATGCCGACCTCTTCCCCACCAATGATTTCAGCAGCAGCATCCGGATTCTCAGATTCTAAGGCTCCACCTTCGATTTCCGAGAGATCAAGGTCGGGAAAAGATTTCTTTATGTCCTTAATACATTCAAGAAATCCGCTTTGAAACAAGCGATCCCTCTCATCCTCGAACTCCTCGGATTCTAGAAATGCTTGAACGGCTTGATCCCTAGCTTTCTCGGCCTCTTGAGTCTTCTCGTTGGCCTGCTGGATAAGCCCCGCCGCCTCATGCTTAGCTCGAGCTAAGTCATCTGCGCAAGAAGCATGGACTGAAAGAGCTCGTCGGGTTTCTTCTTCAGCCCTGGAAAGAAGAGCCGATACCCGAGTGACTTCAGCTTGTGCTTCTTCAAGGGCTCTCCTGGAGAAAGCCGCCTCTGCTTTCGCGTCTTCAGCAGCTTTTCGGGCGAGGGCCGCCTCCCCTATCAAAATGCCGGCCCGAGTTTCAGCCTCTTCACGTCGCCCTTCAGCTTCCGACAGAAGGGTCTGCAGCCGATGGGTCGAAGATAACTCTTTGCTGGCCTTAACCAAGCAAGGAGCGAGTTCAAAAAGCACCCTTGCTGCATGTCCAACGGTTTGCGACGAAGGAGCGTTGTAGAGGCCGATGAACTCTTTCTCGCTCCCATGGGCTAAGGCCCAGGGAACCATACCCGACACCACCTTCTGCAATACGGACGGCACCTCTTGACTCGTCTCCTCCCCTCTCGAGG
This sequence comes from Magnolia changhungtana, assembly GCA_030180095.1. Lineage (NCBI taxonomy): Eukaryota > Viridiplantae > Streptophyta > Magnoliopsida > Magnoliales > Magnoliaceae > Magnolia > Magnolia changhungtana. Next base: position 4,829,595 of record JASAUF010000248.1, read on the forward strand.
ATGCGGTCCTCGTCTCCTCTTCCCCTCTGGAAGACGCGGCCCTAACCTCTTCCTCCTGTCTCGGAATCTCCGTCGAAATGTGTTCCGAGTCGGCTGCCGCCTGCGGTTCCGAGGCCGCGGTCACCGTCACTTCCGCCCTTTCCTCCGGGTCAGAAATTACGACAACAGGGGGAGCAGAAGAACCCACAGGTTCTTTTTCCTTCCGTACCATTCTCTGTCTCTTCAGCGGCCGAGGCTCTGACAGGAGAACTGATCGTGGAGGAGCCTTCAACTTCGAAACCATCCTAAGAGGAGGACGAGCCCCGGTCATCTTTGAAGGGACTGGTTCGGAGGGGGTTGGCTCGGAAGGGGCTGCCTCAGAGGGGGCTGGCTCGGGAACAATCCGCAAATGAGGACGAGCTTCAGGCAAATCTGAGATAAAAGAAAAGAAAGAACTTCAAGTCAGGGAAAATTCGGAAGATACCCAAAGGTACATTCTCAATTACCTGTGACAGCCGAGTCTAGACCTGCGAGATGAAGACGCTCCGGCTGTAAAAGCACTTTCCAGGACCGATCTGCCGGATCCAGCGTCCTCAACTCTTTGATCCGAGTCAAGCACTAGAGCCAAGCTTTTGCCGCTTCTTCGGAATATCTGCCAAACACAAGCACGTCAGACTCAGAACATTGCAAAGATAATGAAGGGCGTGGAAGAAGAGCCAAGTCACCTGCTCTTTGAAACGACCGAGGGACACGAGCCTCGTAGGACCCGGGTTCAGCCGACTCCCAACGGCCACAGGCCCAAAACCAACGCTCTCTCCAATGTTTGTTAGAAGTGGGAGGGTCAGTTATTAGGGAGCCGCCTCCGCCCCGCCAAGCAGCGAAGACGTAAAAGCCGGGATAGTTCGGATTCACGCGCACTTGGTATAAATGAAGGAATTCGTCGACTGTTAACGGCGGCTGTTCCATCTCAGCCCACAGTACCGCACACCCGAGTAAGTTCCTCCACCCATTCGGAACTATTTGCCCCGGTGCAATCCGAATTCGAGACAAAACTCCCTGGACAATGGGTTGAAGGGGCAGACGCAAGCCGCATTGCATCGAGACTTGGTAAATCGCGACCGCCCCAGGAGGAGGATGATCCGGCAAGGCTCTCGGACGGGGGAGATAAGTGATGACCGACTCGGGAATGTGATACCCGATTCGGATCCTGTCCAAGTCCGCCTCGGTTAAGACCGAAGGAACCGGGCCGCTTAAGTCATCCCCCGACCCTTCTCCATCAGACTCGGCTTGTGCCGACTTATCAGCAGGAACCGACGCAGAGGTTCCTTCAGCAATTATCACTTCCTCTTCTTCCACCTCTTCGTCTTCTTCTTCCATGTCCCGTGGAAGATTAGGCCTTCCCGGGCGGGTTATTAAAGACGACCCACCCCGAGAAGGAGTAACTGAAGCAGGGCGCTCCGCAGGAGCTTCGGTGACCCTCTCAGAGAGGAAAGCAGCGTTAGCATCAACTGCCATTTCCGTCAATAAAGAAGGCGATTCCGCAACGTTCCAAAAACGTTGCGCTTCGCCTTCATCTCCGGAAGCTCCTTCCTGGGGACTTTGAGAACCCCTAGCCGCCATTATCACTAATTAAAGAGGAAGGAGAGACTCACCGGAAGGAGGGGTGAAAACGGAAATGGCGAAGAAGAGCCGCTGACAGTCAACAAAGAAGAATGAAAGAAGAAGAAAAGGCGAAAAGAGCTCCGAAAGAAATGAAAAGCGGGAATGGCATTAGTAGTTTAAAATGCGGGACCCTTACCCTTTTATAGGATTGCCATGTGGCGGAGGCCATTAATGCGGAAATGATTCGACGCCTGCGTCGACTCCCCTGCTCGACACGTGGCGCGCATCGGCTGACGACAATAACGCCCTTGCTACGTGTCTAACCCTCATTGGCGGAATAAGCGAGTTGACGGTTCTTGGCGCATGCGTTGTCGGCCTGAATCGTCTCCTATCAAAGACAGCACAGGATGCATTAAATGTATTTATTGCCTCGGACCAGGTTATGAACCGACTCACAACTCGTTACTCCTGAGTGTCACGTGAGACACACGGAGTAAGGGGGCTTACTGTTGGGGACAAAAATACCAAGTCCAGAGACTCGGATCTGGTGCCTCGGCTTGGGAAGCACTACGTCGGATCCGAGGCAGGGCACGTTGGATCCGAGGCAGGTTTAAGAACTCTATGAACCGAGACGAAAGTTAATTCGCCTCGGACGAAGAACCAGTAATCCGAGGATGCATCGGGCCGACCCTCTTAACGGAACTAGCCAAAAGACAGCGCAAAACCGGATTTCGTCCCGATCATTTTGGGATAAGATCCCCGATCCCGAAGCTCGCGGGATTAGACGAAGATCGCGGACGGATGCCATCCGGTGTCCGCGATCCTAGGAAGAGAATCCTCTTTCGATTGCACAAGATCAGGAGAAGAATCCTCCTACGATTAAACGCTCCAGCAGCTATAAAAGGGAAGCCTTCATCATCTAAAAGGTACGCAAAAATTCTCTCCCAGACTCCCTCAATACTGTAAGACCCAGATTCCCAGCCTGACTTTGGCATCGGAGGGTCCCCTGCTCTAGCCAGGGTCTCCTTTGTCCCTTCTCTCTGTGCAGGAATACGAAGGCCCCAGGGAGAGGACGATCCAGATTTTAGCATCAACAGTAGCATTACAAAAAAGATTACACTGTTCTAAAATTAAGGTGTGCGGCCGTAGCATATGAATCGACAATTTAAAGGTTTAAGGTATAACTTTATGGGGGTGGCCCACTTAGTGTTGAATGAGCTTGATTTTTTTTATAAAGAGAGAAAATGTGTGGTATACCTGATGGACGGCGTCGATTTTATAGTCTCTGAGTCGTTTAACCCTCGTTAGCAAAAGTAGAGCAGAAACGGAGCTAACACTGGCAGCGGATTGGATACTGAACGCTTCGGTAGACGAAAGGCGGACGCGGATTTCCTGCTAAAGCCTTTTCTAGGAAGTTCCTACGCAAGGATTTTGGATGGGGCACTGTGATGTCTCTTAGAAATCTAACCTGTCCATCCATTTTTTGAGCTCATTTTAGGACATGAGACCGAAAATGATTAGGATACAAAACTCAAGTGGGTAATACTAGATGAAACAGTGGGGAAAGGAATTTCTACAGTTGAAACCATCCCAGGATCCACCTTAATGTTTATATTCCATCCAAACCGTTTATAAGGTCATTTTCACTGAGATGAAGTGAAAAGTCTAAGAAATTAAACCGATATAAAACTTTTGTAGCCATATAAATGTTTCAACTGTGGTCACTAAATCTCCACTGTTTCCTCTCATGTGACCCACTTTAGTTTTTGATCCCTCTCACTTCGGTCTGATGTCCTAAAACAAGCCCACACAGAATCTTGCGAAATAACTTCCTGTGAAAGGCTTTCCCAAGAAATCACTACTGAAGTGATGTGGCAAAGCGCCATTGGTTAGATACCAATGGTATGTTCCTTGGCATAAATGCTACTCAGTTACATCCGTTAACGGATCTTTCTCCGTTTCCGCCGTGCACCCACTCGGCCACGAAATGGGATTGCCAATACTGAGAAGCTTCAATTGGGCCCACTGTGAATTTATGTGATTTATCCACACCTTCCATCTATTTTTTTCATCTAATTTTAAGTGTTGAGCATAAAATTAAAGCTTATAAAAATCTCAAGTGGACCATACCACTGGAAACAGTGGAAATAATGATTTCCACCGTTGAAACCTTTCCAGACCCCACAGCGATGTTTATTTTTCATCCAAACTGTTAGAAGGATAAAAAACATGGATGAAGGTAAAAAAAACAAATATAATCTTAATCCAAAACTTCTGTGGCCCCCAAGAATTTTTCAAAGGTCTAAATTCAATTTACAATGTTTCCTTTGGTGTGGTCGGTTTTAGCCTTTTATATGCTTAGCTTTTGAGTTAAGGCCTAAAATTATCTTATAAAATAGATGGACAGACTGGATAAAATACATAAATCACAGTGGACCCCACAGAGTTTACACAGTACGCAATCCGCTTCCTTTGGCCACGTACCGGTAAACTCCACGTACGTTTTCTCTGGACCTGCGCTAGGATCTAAGGTGGGCCTACTGTGATGTTTTTGAGAAATCCTCCCCTTCCATCCATTTTTTTGAGTTCATTTCAGGACATGATGCCAAAATCGAACCGTATCCAAAGCTCAAGTGGGCCATACTAAAGAAAAATGTGGTTAGGGAAATTCCTACCGTTAAAATATACCTGGGTTCGACAGTGATGTTCACAAGCCATCATACCGTTAATAACTTCATTCCTACTGAGATGAACTGAAATCACAAATATAAGCATGACTCAAAACTTCTGGCCCATGAAAATTTTTTTAAAAAAAATCGGATAGTTAAGTAGTTCTCGATTTGGTGCCACGAACCAAACCGTATAATCGAACTTGAACTGTACCATAGAATCAAACCTGAAATCGGACTGAGTTTACAGTATATTTTATTTGTCTATTTTATTAGTTTATATTATATTTTAGTTGTTGGTATTGACTAACGATTTATAGTTTACAATGTGGTGTATATGTCTTTTTGTACACCTTATATAATATCTAAATTATTCATAGAATAGATCACATCATGAATGGACATGAGTTGGATTTTAAAATAAAAATAAAAATAAAAATGAAAAAAGAGGCAATTGGACTGTATTATAAAAAGACCAGAATTGTAGAACCGAACCGGCTTTTACAGTCCGGTTCTGATTTGATTTTATGGTGCAAATGGTCTAACTCCGGTTTCAATTTTTCTGGAACTGTTAGGAACAGTTCGGCTCTAGTTTCACCCAAAATTAAACCGAACCAACCCTTGTGTAACCCTACTTCTCAGTAGGAACGAGAAGGGAGGCAGATTGCTTGATGTCACTCAGAGAAGCGAGGTGGCTACTAGATAATACTCCGTGGGACCTACCATGATGTATGTGCTTTATCCATGCATTCATCCGCTTTTAAAAATTTTTTTTAAACACAATCCTAAAAATAAGACGGATCCAACTCTCAAGTGCCACACTACAAGAATACAGTGGTGATTGAATGCCCACCATTACAAACTTTCTAAGGCCATAGTAATATTTATGTACCACCTAACTTATTGGTTATGTCACGTAGTCCTAGACGAAGGGAAACACAAATACCAGCTTCAAACTTTTGTGGCCCGTAAGAAATTTTAATGGTGAGCATTCATTCACCACTTTTTTCCTTTGGTGTTGTCCACGTAAGTTTTGGATATACCTCATTTTTTGGTTAGTTTCCTTAAATGACCTGAAAAAATAGATGGACGGCATGGATAAGGCATATAAATCATGGTGAAGCCCACAAAGCACGGTCCAATAGCTATTAGCCAATGAGAGCGTCAGTAGGCAAGAGCCGATCATGTACGGAGCACGGCGCCATAACCTGACACTTGTGCAGGACATGGCACGCCTGTCGTGAAAAATGATCATTTTAAAAATCATGCGTTCATTGATGCAAATGGTGTGGACCACCTGACCAACAGACCAGACTAATGTTTTCCCAGGTAATCTTAAGGGCCTGTATACTAACGAGATAGGTACAGGCTGCGTGATTGAACTGCCACCGTCGTTATGTGGATCACATGCGGTGCGGTGGGCGTATCTTTCCATATCAACCTACCTACTCCATAGAATAGAAGCAACCCAACGCTGGCGTTTACATAATACAAGCAACATTTTAATTATTGGTAATTTTTAATACTGGCCAGGTCACAGCTAAACTTAGGGTTGTAAATGGTGGAATTTAGGATGGGTTTACCCAAAACCAAACCCACCTATTTATTAAATGTACGTGGATCTAAATTTTAGACCCAGATTCTTTTATTAAATTGGTGGATTTAGTTTAAGTACGAGTTAACCTCGTTAGACCTGATATGGGTTAAAAGGGACTGACCAAGGATGACTTGTGTGAAAAACTACAGTGCACTTAGAGGGAGAGTACAAATCTGACCACTAGACCCAAGCCCTGCAAACGACCTGACATTTCGAATATCAGTGAAGAAATCCGAGCTCCTATCAAGCTTAGACCTACCGACGAACTACTACATGGGTCAGTACGCGTCGAGGCCGATCTCAATTATGACCCGATATCTACCTCAGGACAACCCCAGACTTTCGGTATCGTCTGGTCAGCCTTAATCATCTAATGTGATTCCCTTTGGGCTTTGACCTATTGATTTTATCGCTAAGGTTATTCCAAGATCCATGTCGAGGATCTCGGAAGACAACTACTTGCCAAGTAAGGGAACTTTCCATCTAAGGAGGGTATCCCATGGCTATAAATAGCGGTCCATTCTACATAGAAATGTACGAACTAAAACCCTAACACTAATAGACCCATATTCCCGATCTGACTTAGGCATCGAAGGATCCTTTGTCTTAGTCAGGGTCTCTATTGTTGTTCTCCTTGTTCAGGTTCCTTAGAGCGCGGCTAGGACAACCAGATTTCAGCATCAACAAGACCCATTTATAAATGGGTCTAGGTCTAATAATGAGATATGTACCTAAACCCATTTATAAATGGCCCGGGTCTAACAGGTGTGGTTAAGAGATATCCAGACCTTGAATCAGATTCTTGTGTGGCACACTATAATTTTTTATCTGTCACATTTTTTGTCTCATATCTTACACTAGCACCACTTAACATCTCAGTGCAAGAACTACCTACAAAAGCCATTCACATGCAATCCACAAACATTTTAATTTACTAATCTCACCATCATAACTAATTTATTTATCTCCTCCAATACTCCATCTTTCATTTTTATGGACCTATTTTCTTTCCTTGAATCCTTATATTGCATAGACTTCCTTCACCAACATTGTTGTCATCTTAATTTTCCACAATGTATAATTCAATCCTTCAAACTCCGGCACTTGGAATCTATTAGAACTCAATTCAACCATTCCTAACACAAATATCAAAACCAATCTGGTGTAATAAAAAATAGAAATTCTCAACTTATGGCTCTTATACCAATTGTTACACAAAAATACTTACACTCAATCGGTTCAATTAATTCAAACCATAAAAGAAATGAGTCAAATAAAGAACCAAAATGCCAAAAACAAAATAAGAGACAAGAAACATAAAGATTTATGTAGTTCCGCAATATGTAGGGCTGTAAATGGGTCGGCGGACCCAATGGGGTACCCGGACCCAACCTATTAAGACCCGACCCAAACCCGACCCGTTTACTAAATGGTACGGGTCCGGGTCCAAGGATAGACCCATTTGTCAAACGGGTCTGGGTCTGAGTTCCTTTCATTTAGACCCGACCCGACGACCCACCGTTAGTAAAAATGGGCGGGTCCGGGTCTACCTTACATGAGACCCGCCTGCACCCATATCCTTCCCACTTCCCTATATATTCTCATGGCTCCCACTTCCCTATATATTAAGCAACTAACTTAACGTTCCCACTTCAAAATAAAATACAAACTAGTTTGAAAATAAGATACACCTCCTTAATTTTTTATCTGGCCCACCATGTTGTTTATTTGAGATCCACTCCAGCCAAAAGATGTATAATCATTAGTTAATCCCGGGGCAAAAACATTAGGCTGACTTGAGATTTAGGTGGCTCACCTTAAAGGAAATAATTGGGAAAGAAAGGTTCACCCTTTATTTTTAATCGGCCCACTGTGATCATTATATGAAATCCACTCCATTCATTAGATGTCACACAATATGTTAAGCCCTTTCTAAAAAAAGTTTATAATTTCAGTTGGTCTAGAATTGAATCTTAAGGTATATCTTGTTTAATTTCTCAAATTTTTAATTTTGTTTCTATAACTTTAACATTTATAAACATTCCATTTGAATGATATTTAAAATAATTTCAAGTTTTTGGAAAAAGTTTATTTATTTAAGGCTAAAAACAGAACTACACTTCTCATGCATCAACAACCCGTTGGACCCATTAGACCCGTTGGACCCGTTTCTAAACGGGTTTGGTTCAGGCTCTGGATCTCCCTTAACTAAACCCGTTAGACCCGACCCATTTATAAATGGGTCTGGGTGATTTCCCTGCTACTCAGGACCCATTTATAAATGGGTCTAATGGGTTGACTCGGACCCGACCGGATTACCATTTAGTAAAAGGGTCTGGGTCTAAAATTTGGACCCAGACCCGTTTAGTAAATGGGCGGGTCTGGTTTTGGCTAAACCCGCCCCGAACCCGACCATTTACAGCCCTAGCAATATGCCTACGTCAACAAGGAAATAATACTGCTTTCATTTTCATTAAAATAAAATAAATTAGAAATATATGGTTTACCTCTTTTCCACTCTTCCTTTGTACACTAACTCTCTCATCAAGGAATACCTTAAAAGAATGTATTCACCCTTTACATATGCACCTCTTTATATAAATTAAAATAAAATAAAATTTTTTTTTAAAAAAAAAAAAACCACATAGAGCAAATTAATGACAGCACTGAATGGAAATAAGCTTCACATGCAACAAACCTAGGTAGGTAGGTATGTCCTTTTTTTTTTAACAGAACGCATGGTTGCACAAGCACATGACCTTACTTCCGTACATAGGCACATACAATAGAAGATATTAAAAGAGAGGGAGAAGATCTCTCTTGAAAAACTCACATCCTTCACTTCCGAATTCTTACCTACAACTACTCCCACTACCTATAATAAGAATGGCAAGTGCATTTCACGTGCAGAAAGGAATAAAGAGACTAGGCGATAGAAAGTAGAATCTAAAAAATTATGGAGACAGATGGTAAACAAGAGAGTACTTTTGAAATAATAAAAGTCTCTATTTGATTTTCACGAGGGTCTGAAATATTTCAAATGCTCTTACATATATTGAAAATCCCTCTTATGTCCTTTCAAATTTTAAAGTAACAAACTCCTGTAAAAACTAATTATAGGACAAAATCGTCCAAAATTGTTGGCGTTATACATTGAGATTGAAATAAAACTTCGAGCACATGGAGTCAACTGACTGGATGAGTCATATCGAGTCGAGACTAACTAACACTGATATTCAAGTTTCCTAACATACTCTGCTCAAAATCTAGTCAAGTTGAGTTGACTCAGCTGAGTTTCAAACCGAGTCAGTAAATTTTAAACCTGTATCCCTCCAACCCTCCATGTGGGTGGTGCAGGGAGCCTTACACCTTTTAGCTGAAATGGGAGGCATGTGCTTTAGTTTTTTGGGTGGACCACACCTCAAAACGAGGGGATTCTGGCAGTTACCTTTTGTAAAAGCATAAAGAAGCAAGCAAGCATTTGATTCTCATACGTGATTTCCGTTGTCCAATATTTCATTAAATTACTTTTATCATAAGGTTGAGATCTGTGGACCCTACCGTGATGTGTGATGGATATCCATTCCATTAATCAGATGAACCCTTCTATGATGAGTCATGGACCTAAAAATCAGCCCAATCTATGACTTAGCTGGGCCACACCACAGATAAAAGTTGAGAGTGGATGCTCACCTATTGAAACATTCGTGATCATATATAATAGATTGTTTGCGCATCACGTAACCTAGAGGGGACCTACAAAATGCATGGCATGGATGTCCATCACACATCATGGTGGGCCCCACAGAGCTCTTTGGAAGCTCTCAGGGGTCCACCTTAACAACCCCTTGTCTATGATTAAAAAAAATAATAAGTAAATGAAACTATTATAAAAGGATTGGGCTTAGCCATTTGTACAGTTCAGGCTTTCAGTTGGTATATGTGGACCCATCATTCATAGATCCAAACCGTTAATACCACAGGCCTCACTATGAATGGTCCATGCTCCAAAAGATTTCCCCGATTGAAAAATACTAAAATCACTAAATGAATGGCCCACAAAGAAACGTACGTGAGCTCTGTGGGAACTACTGTGATTACTGTGTTATATCCACTCGGTCCATACGTTGTGTCAGCTCATTTTAAGATGTGATCTCAAGAATCATCCACGTTCAAAACTAAATTAGGCCACACCACAATAAAGTGGGTTGAATTCCGTACTGGTAGCAACGACCATACAAAGGGGCTCCATGGTGGTATATGAACATCACAGTAGGCAAGGAAGGTTTCAACAATGAGTATTTCCATTCCCACTGTTATCTGTGGTGTGATCAACTTAAATTCTAGATCTGTCTCATTTTATTTTATTTTTATATTTTGCCCTAAAATAAGCCGGTGAAATGGTGTGATCAACTTAAATTTTACGTCTGCCTCATTTTATTTTATTTTTATCTCATGTCCTAAAATGAGTTGGTAAAATGGATGAACGGAGTATATACATACGTACACCACTGTGGCCCCAAAGGCCATAGGATTATAAAAAAAGGGTGTGGATTACAAGAGACCCCGAAGGCAATTCTGATTGGTCAATAAAAATACATTTCAATGCAATCCTTTTTTGTTTTTCCTTATATTAGCCTATCTGTAATCTATCATAAAAGGTTTTATAAAAAAGTACAGTAAAGCGGTTTGGGTTGTCATCTAAATTTATGTCCTATCCCACCGCATATATAAAAAGAATAAATAAATCAATCAAATTACGGAAGCTTCGTGAAGTGCGCAGAAGCCTGGGCTGGGCCTACCTCCATCCCTAGAGGAGCCATATGAGGCGGAAGCTCTACGAACGGTTTTGAAGCTGAGCCTTTCCAGGCTCAGTGATATATGTGCCTTAAATCCACACCGTCCAACCATTTTGAAAGCTCATCTTAGGGCATGATCCCAAAAACTGAAGTTGATCCAAATCTTAGGTGGACCACACCACAAGAAACAGTCTTGATTGAATCCCCAACATTAAAAACTTCTTGAATTCCACAAGAATGTCATGGGTCGCATACTGGTTGCATGCATGTCATGAATTCCACTAGAATGTTTTGAGTTGGACATTGGTTGCACGCATGACCGACCCACGAGAGCTCCTCTTAAGTTGCCAATGTAGTGATTGTGATTTATTTCTCCACACGAACGTGATTAATAAACCATGATATTAGCCTAACTCAGCATAGTTGTTACTCTGCACTTCAAATATTTTTGAGAAATTTGCGACTGTAGGACTCATTTATGGCCATTTACGAGACTAAGCCCACCTTATTTTACCTTGCAAGAATAAGCCCCAGCTGTACGGACGCTTTCCCAAAGGTCAAAAATGCCCCTACTTTTTCCTTGAAGCGGGAAGACGAGCGCTGACGCTCGTCGAACTCCGAGTTATACGAACGGTTCAAAATAGATCAACGTTACATGGGCCCCACAGTTATGTATTTATTATATCCACAACGTTCATCCGTATTTCGAGATCATTTCGGAGCATTATCCCAAAAAAAAAACATCATATCCAAAGATCAACTGGACCACACCACAGAGCAGCAGAAAATTGACTTTCACCGTTAAAACTTTTGTAGGGCCCACCATAACATTTATTTTCCATCCAATCTATTCATAAGGTCACAAAGAACTGGATGAAAAGGAAAAACAAATTTCATAATGATCCAAAGCTTCTGTGACCCCTAAAAGGGTTTCAATGGTAGACATTCATTTCCCCACTGCCTTTTAAAGTGTGGTCCACTTGATAGTTAGATCTGTCTTATTTTCCGTCTCAAGCCTTATTATGAGCTCGCCAAATAGATGTATGGTTTGGATATAACATAGACCTCATGACGGGACCCAAAAAATAATAAAGATTCGATGTTAAAAAGTAAAATAAAAAAAATAAAAAAAAATAAAAAAACGGATTTTTATTTTCTTAGATACAAATATTTGACTATGAATTATAACCGTAGCCATACCTACCACAATCCATAGCCAAAGGGGTTGTCCAGGGTGGGCGCGCCGAACTAGGATGCCCGCGCCACTCGCTGCCCTATCCGGCGGGGACACGTCGATCTGGCGTGGCCACGTCCATCTGATGACCCCTATAGCTACGGATTATAACCGTAGCTAAAGCTGTAGTCTGTGCCAATCTATGAAAAAAAAATTATTATTTTTTTTATTTTTTAATTTTTTTTACATGGAGAACTTCATTCTACCTACAATTTTCTCTAATACATATTTATATAAATATGTATATATAAGCATATATATATATATAAAAATTTTCTCACATTTTTTTTTCATTTCTTTCTTTTTTCATTTAACAAGAATATATTCTAAACAAAAATTAGTTACTTGACGTACCGTATATGATTTTGGGGTAGGAGAAGCTAATTTAGCCAACCAACCTGGTTATTTTTCAAGATTCCATCAGGTCGATGGTCGAAAATCCATTTCATTCACTTCACGATCAATTTCAATCAGTTCGCGGTCAATTTCGCTCATTTCATTTACTTCGCGATCAATTACATGCATTTCACGGTCAATCCCGGCGATTCTGTTTTGATTCACGGTCATTTCCATGCATTTTACGGTCAATTCTCTTCACTTCATGGTCATTTCCATGCATTTCACGGTCAATGCGCTTCACTTCATGGTCATTTTTATGCATTTCACGGTCAATCCCGACGATTACGTTTTGATTCACGGTCATTTCTATGCATTTCATGGTCAGTTCTCTTTGCTTCACGGTCATTTCCATGCATTTCACGGTCAATTCGCTACACTTCATAGTCATTTTCATGTATTTCACGATCAATCCCGGCGATTCTGTTTTGATTCACGGTCATTTCCATGCATTTCACGGCCAATTCCCTTCACTTCACGGTCATTTCCATGCATTTCACGGTCAATTTGCTTCACTTCAAGGTCATTTCCATGCATTTCACAGTCATTCCTGCCTATTCCGTATTGATTCACGGTCATTTCGACGCATTTCACGGTGAAGTGTAGCGATTGGACCGTGAAATGCGCAGAAATAACCGTGAAGTGAAGGGGCATGACCGTGAAGTGAATCAACACGAAATAGGTGGGAATGACCGTGATATGCATGGAAATGACCATGAAGTAAAGCGAATTGACCGTGAAATGCATGGAAATGACCGTGAAGTGAAGGGAATTGACCGTGAAATGCGCCGAAATGACCGTGAATCAACACGGAATAGACAGGAATGACCGTGATTTCCATGTATAACACAGTCATTCCCGCTTATGCCGTGTTGATTCACGGTCATTTCGACGCATTTTACGGTCATGCCCCTTCACTTCACGGTCATTTCCGTGCATTTCACGGTCAATTCGCTTCACTTCACGGTCATTTCCATGCATTTCACGGTCATTCCCGCCTATTTCGTGTTGATTCACGATCATTTCGACGCATTTCATGGTGAAATGTAGCGATTGGACCGTGAAATGCGCAGAAATTACCATGAAGTGAAGGGGCATGACCATTTAATGCGTCGAAATGACCGTGAATCAACACAGAATAGACGAGAATGACTGTGAAATGCATGGAAATGACCGTGAAGTGTAGCGATTGGACCGTGAAATGAACGGAAATGACCGTGAAGTGAAGGGGCATGACCGTGAAATGCGTCGAAATGACCATGAATTAACACGGAATAGGCGGGAATGATCGTGATATGCATAAAAATGATCATGAAGTGTAGCGATTGGACCGTGAAATGCGCGGAAATGACCGTGAAGTGAAGGGGCATGACCGTGAATCAACACGGAATAGGCGGGAAGGACCGTGAATCCCTACAATTCTGTTTTGATTCACGGTCATTTCGATGCATTTCACGGTCAATTCCCTTCACTTCATAGTCATTTCCAAGAATTTCACAAGCAATTCTCTTCACTTCACGACCATTTTCATGCATTTCACGGTCATATCCTTCAATTCTGTTTACGTTCACGATCATTTTGATGCACTTCATGGTCAATTCACTTCACTTCACGGCCATTTCCAAGCATTTCACGGTCAATTTTCTTCACTTCACGGCCATTTCCAAGCATTTCACGGTCAATTTTCTTCACTTCACGGCCATTTCCATGCATTTCACGGTAATTCCCGCCAATTTCGTGTTGATTCACAGTCATTTCGACGCATTTCACGGCCATGCCCCTTCACTTCACGGTCATTTATGCACATTTCACGGTCCATTCGCCTCACTTCACGCTCATTTCCATACATATCACGGTCATTCCCACCTATTCCGTGCTGATTCACGGTCATTTAGACGCATTTCACGGTTATGCCCTTTCACTTCACGGTCATTTCTGCGCATTTCACGATCCATTCGCCTCACTTCACACTCATTTCCATGCATTTCATGGTCATTCCCACCGATTTCGTGTTGATTCACGGTCATTTCGGCGCATTTCACTGTCATGCCCCTTCACTTCACGGTCATTTTCATGCATTTCACGTTCCAATCGAATCACTTCACAGTCATTTCCATGCATTTCACGGTCATTCCCGCTGATTCTGTGTTGATTCACGGTCATTTCAACGCATTTCACGGTCATGCTCCTTCATTTCACGGTCATTCGCGCGCATTTCACGGTCCATTCACCTCACTTCACAGTCATTTTCATATATATCACAATCATTCCCGCCGATTCCGTGTTGATTCACGGTCATTTCGTCGCATTTCACGGTCATTCCCGCCGATTCCATGTTGATTCACGCTCACTTTACACATATTTATATAAATATTTATATATAAGCATATAAATTTTTTTTCTCTTTTTTCATTTCTTTCTTTATTCATTTGACAAGAATATCTTCTAAACTAAAATTAGTTACTTGATGTACCCTATGGGCCTGTTTGGCCGGGCAGATTGGATGGGATTGGATGGTATTAGAGTGGATTACATGGATTTCAAGGTAATAATAGTTGCGCCATTGGATTGGTGCAAGATCTATGGGATTGCTATACCCCGGGATTGCTATATCGGGTCTGTTTGGCATGCTCGACCAATCCGGGGATTAAACCTTCCAATCCCTTTCAATCCCCCGAGCCAAACACGTCCCAGGCATTTTTTAAGGGATTAGGGTGGATTGGATGAGATTTAAGGGCCTGTTTGGCCGGGTGAATCCCATGGGATTAGGAGGGATGGGATGGATTTTAAGGTAATGATGGTGGTGTCAGTGGATTTAGGTTATAGATTTAGGTTTCGGTTTATGTTATAGGTTATAGGTTTATGTTAAGGTTTAGGTTTAGGTTATAGGTTTTGGGATTTGAAAATAGGTTTAGGTTATAAGTATAGGTTTAGGGAAACGACCGTGAAGTGAAGAGGCATGACCGTGAAATGCGTTGAAATGACCGTGAATCAACATGGAATAGGCGGGATGACCGTGATATGCGTGGAAATGATCATGAAGTGAAGCGATTAGACCCCAAAATGCGCGAAAATGATCGTGAAGTGAAGGGCCATGACCGTGAAATGCGTCGAAATAACCGTGAATCAACACGAAATATGCGGGAATAACCGTGATATGCATGGAAATGGGGGTGAAGTGAAGCGATTGGACCGCGAAATGCACGGAAGTGACCCTGAAGTAAAGACGCGGGACCACAAAATGCATCGAAATAACCGTGAATCAACACGGAATATGCGGGAATGACCGTGATATGCATGAAAATGGGGGTGAAGTGAAGCGATTGGACCGCGAAATACACGGAAGTGACCATGAAGTGAAGACACGGGACCGCGAAATGCGTCGAAATGACCGTGAATCAACACGAAATATGCGGGAATGACCGTGATATGCATGAAAATGGGGTGAAGTGAAGCGATTGGACCGCGAAATGCACGGAAGTGACCGTGAAGTGAAGACGTGGGACCGCGAAATGCACGGAAGTGACCGTGAAGTGAAGACATGGGACCGCGAAATGAGAATGGAATGGGTTTGAAGAAGTGAGATTTGAAAATGAGGGTTTGAAATGGATTTGGGGATGGATGTCTTATGAATGGGTTTTGGAAGTGATGAAGTGGGATGAATGGAGGAAAGGTTTTGCGATTTGGGATTTGAGAAATGCTTGAGAAAGGATTGTGGGAGATGTAAAGCAAAATATGAAGTTGGGATTTGATTGAGAATGAAAGAGGGAGATGTGATTGAGTGTTGAAAGGGATGGAGTGGAAGATGGTTGGGAAATGAGGAAGAGGAGGTGGGTTAGGAAGGTGGAGAAGTGTGAAGGAGGAAGGAACCTTGGAGGTTTGGGTTTGAGGATGGGAGAGTGGGAGGTCTCTCTCTCTCTCGGGTTATAGAAGGAATGAAAGGGAGTGAGAGGAGAGGGATGAAGGTTTTTGGGCACTTGAAATGCCAAAAAGAATAGGCCCACACCTGTGCAGGTTGCAAAGGGAGGAGGACCAAGCTTTTTTTTCGTATGATTACAAAATGTTTCTATTTCCTATAAGTTTTCTTATACTTTTAATAAATGAATTATTTTTAAAATTTTTATGATGATTTATCATCAAGTTTCAAGTCATCCCACAAAATTTCATATCGTTTGGAGTTGTAAATAAATTATAAAAATTCTAGAAGTAATAGCTGTCCGAAATTAAAAAAATTTGGACAGTTAACAGAACAACTTAATTTTAGCTATATTATAATTTTTATTTTATTTTTTTCTTATTTTTATATAAAACTAGACTCATAAGATTCAAACTAACTTTTGAATCACCTAAATCGAAGTTGTAACGAATGAGATATGAATTTTTGAAGTTGATCAATTTTTGCAGGAAATTCCGGTGTGGGCACATCGAGTCGCTGAAGGGTTAGGCATGGGCACACCGGTCGGGCGTGGGCACACCGAGTCGCTGGAGGGTTGGGCGTGGGCACGCCGGGTGTAGGCATGCTGAAGTCCTACCTGGAACTTCCTTGTTTTAAGATTTCCCGAGCGCCGGTGAGGCCTCCCAGGACGTGCCATATATGATTTTCGGGTAGGGGAAGCTGATCTACGCAATGGGCTTATTGGTTTCATGAGATTCATCCTGATTAATGTTCCAAGTCTCCCTTATTCCCAATTCTACTATTCTTGGTGAATTTCTCTTCACCCTTGAGTCTTTATTCCGGAATGGGTCGGAATTATCAATCCCAGCCCGGTATTGACTTGTTCGGCCTAGGACGATGATTTTGATCATCTAATCACTCAATTCCCGGCTCGTTCCTATCAATGTCCGAGGAAAATTAAAGAAGGGGCATGACCGTGAAATGCGTCGAAAGGACCGTGAATCAACATGGAATAAGTGAGAATGACTATGATATGCATGGAAATCACGGTCATTCCCGTCTATTCCGTGTTGATTCACGATCATTTCGGCGCATTTCACAGTCAATTCCCTTCACTTCACAGTCATTTCCATGCATTTTATGGTCAATTCGCTTCACTTCACGGTCATTTCCATGCATTTCACGGTCATTCCCGCCTATTCCGTGTTGATTCACAGTCATTTCGGCGCATTTCACGGTCATGCCCCTTCACTTTACGATCATTTTCACGCATTTCACGGTCCAATCGGCTCACTTCACAGTCATTTCCATGCATATGACGGTCATTGCCGCCTATTCCGTGTTGATTCACGATCATTTCGGTGCATTTCACGGTTATTTCGGCACATTTCACGGTCCAATCGCTACACTTCACCATGAAATGTGTCGAAATGACCGTGAATCAACATGGAATAGGCGAGAATGACTGTGAAATGCATGGAAATGACCGTGAAGTAAAGCGAATTGACTGTGAAATGCGTGGAAACGACCGTGAAGTGAAGGGGCATGACCGTGAAATGCGTTGAAATGACTGTGAATCAACACGAAATAGGTGGGAATGACCGTGATATGCATGAAAATCACGGTCATTCCCTCCTATTCTGTGTTGATTCACGGTCATTTCAGTACATTTCACAGTCATGCCCCTTCACTTCACGGTCATTTCTGCGCATTTCACAGTTAATTCGCTTCACTTCACAGCCGGGATTAAACCTTTCAATCCCTTTCAATCCCCCGAACCAAACATGTCCCAGGCATTTTTGAAGGGATTAGGGTGAATTGGATGGGATTTAAGGGCCTGTTTGGCCGGGCGAATCCCATGAGATTAGGAGGGATGGGATGGATTTTAAGGGCCCGTTTGGACGGGTGGATTTGAAGGGATTGAATGGTATTAGGGTGGATGGCATGGATTTCAAGGCAATGATGGTGTTGTCAATGGATTGTCTTAAGATCCATGGGATTGCTATATCCGAGGATTGATATATTGAGTCTGTTTGGCACGCTGGGCCAATCCCGGGGTTAAACCTTCCCATCCCTTCCAATCCCTCAAACCAAACACGTCTGAGGCAATTTTGAACGGATTAGGGTGGATTGGATGGGATTTAAAGGTAATGATGGTGTTGTCAGTGGATTGTCTTAAGATCTATGGTATTGCTATATCCTAGGATCAGATCACCCGGTCTGTTTGGCACGCTCGGCCAATCCCGGATTTAACTTCCAATCCCTTCCAATACCATCCAATCCCTTCCAATCTACCTGGTCAAACGGGCCCTAAGGTAATGATGGTGGTGTCAGTGGATTGGTTTAAGATCCATGGGATTGCTATATCCCGGAACAAGTTCACTGCGTCTGTTTGGCACGTCAGGCATATCCTAGGATTTTACCTTCCACTCCTTCCAACCAAGGGATGGGATCAATTTTAAGGTAATGATGGTGATGTCAGTGGATTATTTTAAGATCCATGGGATTGCTAATATCCCGGGACAAGTTCACAAGGTCAGTTTGGCTCATCATGCATATCCCGGGATCTCGCGATCCCATTCCTCCTAATAAAGTGGGATTGGTTTGGCCAAATAGACCTTAAAGGTAATGATGGTGATGTCAGGAGAAGCTACTTTAGCCAACCAACCTGGTTATTTTCCAAGATTTCATCAGGTCGATGGTCAAAAATCCATTTCATTCACTTAGCGGTCAATTTCATTCATGACCGTGAAGTGAACGGGCATGACTGTGAAATGTGCCGGAAATGACCATGAAGTGCATGGAAATGACTGTGAAGTGAGGCGAATGGACCGTGAAATGCGCGGAAATGATCGTGAAGTAAAGGGGCATGACCGTGAAATGCACCGAAATGACCGTGAATCAATATAGAATCGGCGGGAATGACCATGATATGCATGGAAATGACCGTAAAGTGAAGCGATTGAACCGCGAAATGCACGGAAATGACTATCAAGTGAAGGGGCATGACCGTCAAATGCGTCGAAATGACCGTGAATCAACACAGAATAGGCGAGAATGACCATGATATGCATGGAAATGACCGTGAAGTGAAGCGATTAGACCGCGAAATGTGCAGAAATGACCGTGAAGTGAAGGGGCATGACTGTGAAATGCGCTGAAATGACCGTGAATCAACACGGAAGAGGCGGCAATGACCATGATATGCATGGAAATGACCGTGAAGTGTAGTGATTGGACCGTGAAATGCATGGAAATGACCTTGAAGTGAAGGGGCGTGACCATGAAATACGTCGAAATGACCGTGAATCAACACAGAATAGGCGGGATCAGGATCGGGTTTAGGTTTGGGTTTTCAAGTTTAAGTTAGGGAGTTGAGATTAGGATTAGGTGTAGGTTTAGGTTTAGGGATTTGAGAATACGTTCAGGTTTTAGGTTATAGGTTATAGGTTTAGGTTTAGGTTATAGGTTATAGGTTTAGGTTTAGGTTTAGGTTATAGGTTAAGGTTTAGGTTTAGGTTTAGGTTATAGGTTAGGTTTAGGTTTAGGTTTAGGTTTAGGTTTAGGTTTAGGCTAAGGTTATAGGTTTAGGTTTGGGTTTAGGTTATAGGTTATAGATTTAAGTTTAGGTTATAGGTTTAGGGATTTAAGAATAGGTTTAGATTATAGGTTATAGGTTATAGGTTAAGGTTTAGGTTTAGGTTTAGGCTAAGGTTTAGGTTATAGATTATAAGTTATAGATTTAGGTAATTGAGAATAAGTTAAGGTTTTGGTTTAGGTTATAGGTTACAAGGTATAGGTTTAGGTTTGGGTTTAGGTTATAGGTTATACGTTTAGGTTATAGGTTAAAGGTTTAGGTTTAGGTTATAGGTTAAACGTTTAGGTTTTGGGATTTGAGAATAGGTTTAGGTTAAAGTTATAAGTTTAGGTTAAAGGTTTAGGTTAATGTTATAGGTTTAGGTTTAGGTTTAGGTTTAGGTTTAGGTTTAGGTTATAGGTTTAGATTTGAGAATAGGTTTAGGTTATAAGTATAGGTTTAGGTTAGGTTGTAGGTTAAGGTTTAGGAATTGAGTTTACATTATATGTTTACGTTATAGGTTATAGGTTTAGGTTAAGGTTTAGGTTGTAGTTATAGGTTTTGGGATTTGAGAATAGATTTAGGTTATAAGTATAGGTTTAGGTTTAGGAATTCGAGTTCGGGTTCGGGTTTATGTTCAGGTTTAGGTTATAGGTTATGGGTTTATGTTATGGTTTAGGTTTAGGTTATAGGTTTTGGGATTCGAGAATAGGTTTAGGTTATAAGTATAGGTTTAGGTTAGGGTGTAAATTAAGGTTTAGGAAAATGACCATGAAGTGAAGGGGCATGACCGTGAAATGCGTCAAAATGACCGTGAATTAACACGGAATAGGCGGGAATGACCGTGATATGCACGGAAATGATTGTAAAGTGAGGCGATTGGACCACGAAATGTGCAGAACTGACCGTGAAGTGAAAATGCGAGACCGCAAAATGTATCGAAATCACCGTGAATTAAGATGGAATATGCGGGAATGACCGTGATATGCATGAAAATGGGAGCGAAGTGAAGCGATTAGACCGTGAAATGCACGAAAGTGACCGTGAAATAAAGACACAAGACCGTGAAATGCGTCGAAATCACTGTGAATCAATACGGAATATGCAGGAATGACTGTGATATGCATGGAAATGGGGGTGAAGTGAAGCGATTGGACCGCAAAATGCATGGAAGTGACCGTGAAGTGAAGACGCGGGACCATGAAATACGTCGAAATCACCATGAATCAACACGAAATATGCGGGAATGACCTTGATATGCATGGAAATAGGGGTGAAATGAAGTGATTGGACCGCAAAATGCACGTGGCCAATACACGGTCATTTCCGTGCATTTCACTTTGCAGTCACTTCCGTGTATTTTGCAGTCCAATCACTTCACTTCACCCCCATTTTCATGCATATCACGGTCATTCCCGCATATTCCGTGTTGATTCATGGTCATTTCGATGCATTTCGCGGTCCCGCGTCTTCACGTCACGGTCACTTTCGTGCATTTCACGGTCCAATCACTTCACTTCACTCCCATTTTCATGCATATCATAGTCATTCCTGCATATTCCGTGTTGATTCATGGTCATTTCGACGCATTTCGCGGTCCCGCATCTTCACTTCACTGTCACTTCCGTGCATTTCGTGGTCCAATCGCTTCACTTCACCCCCATTTCCATGCATATCACGATCATTCCCGCATATTCCATGTTGATTCATGGTGATTTCGATGCATTTTGTGGTCCCGTGTTTTCACTTCACGGTCACTTCCATGCATTTTGCGGTCCAATCGCTTCACTTCACCCCCATTTCCATGCATATCACGATCATTCCCGCATATTCCGTGTTGATTCACGGTCATTTTGACGCATTTCGCGGTCCCGCGTCTTCACTTCACGGTCACTTCCGTGCATTTTGTGGTCCAATCGCTTCACTTCACCCCCATTTCCATGCATATCACGGTCATTCCCGCATATTCTGTGTTGATTCATGTCATTTCGACGCATTTTGCAGTCCCATGTCTTCACTTCACGGTCACTTCCGTGCATTTCGCGGTCCAATCGCTTCACTTCACCCCCATTTCTATGCATATCACGATCATTTTCGCATATTCTGTGTTGATTCACGGTCATTTCGACGCATTTCGCGGTCCCACGTCTTCACTTCATGGTCACTTCCGTGCATTTCGCAGTCCAATCGCTTCACTTCACCCCCATTTCCATGCATATCACGATCATTCCCGCATATTCCGTGTTGATTCACGGTCATTTCGATGCATTTCGTGGTCCCGCGTCTTCACTCCACGGTCACTTCTGTGCATTTTGCGGTCCAATCGCTTCACTTCACCCCCATTTCCATGCATATCACGGTTATTCTCACCTATTTCGTGTTGATTCATGGTCATTTCGACGCATTTCGCTGTCATGACCCTTCATGGTCACTTTCGCGGTCCAATCCCCTCACTTCACAATCATTTCCATGCATATCACAGTCATTCCCGCCTATTCCGTATTGATTCACAGTCATTTCAACGCATTTCACGGTCATGCCCCCTTCACTTCACGGTCATTTCCCTAAACCTTAATCTACACCCTAACCTAAACCTATACTTATTAAACCTATTCTTAAATCCCAAAACCTATAACCTAAACCTAAACCTTAACATAAACCTATAACCTAAATTGAAACCTATAACCTAAACTCGAAGATAAACCTGAACCCGAACCCGGATTCCTAAACATAAACCTATACTTATAACCTAAACCTATTCACAAATCCCAGGACCTGATGGAATGAAATTGACCGCTAAGTGAATGAAATGAATTTTCGACCATCAACCTAATGGAATCTTAGAAAATAACCAGGTTGGTTGGTTAAAGTAGCTTCTCCTACCCCAAAATCATATAGGGCCTGTTTGGCCGCGTAGATTGGATAGGATTGGAAGGGATTGGAAGATAGATCCTAAGATTGGCTAGGCGAGCCAAACAAACACGAGATCCTGATCTCGGGAGATAGCAATCCCATGGATCTTAAGACAATCCACTGACATCATCATCATTACCTTTAGGGCCTGTTTGGCCGAACCAATACCACGGTATT
This sequence comes from Magnolia changhungtana, assembly GCA_030180095.1. Lineage (NCBI taxonomy): Eukaryota > Viridiplantae > Streptophyta > Magnoliopsida > Magnoliales > Magnoliaceae > Magnolia > Magnolia changhungtana. Next base: position 4,852,433 of record JASAUF010000248.1, read on the forward strand.
AGGAGGAATGGTATCGCGAGATCCCGGGATATGCATGATGAGCCAAACAGACCTTGTGAACTTGTCCCAGGATATAAGCAATCTCATGGATCTTAAAACAATCCACTGACATCACCATCATTACCTTAAAATTGATCCCATCCCTTGGTTGGAAGGAGTGGAAGGTAAAATCCCAGGATATACCCGGCGTGCCAAATAGACCCAGTGAACTTGTTTTAGGATATAACAATCCCATGGATCTTAAACCAATCCACTGACACCACCATCATTACCTTAAAATTCATCCCATCCCTCCTAATCCCATGGGATTTGCCTGGCCAAACAGGCCCTTAAATCCCATCCAATCCACCCTAATCCCTTCAAAAATGCCTGGGACGTGTTTGGTTTAAGGGATTGAAAGGGATTGGAAGGTTTAATCCCCGGATTGTCCGGGCATGCCAAACAGACCCGATATAGCAATCCCGGGGTATATCAATCCCATAGATCTTACACCAATCCACTGACACAACTATTATTACCTTGAAATCCATGCAATCCACTCTAATACCATCCCAGGATATGCCCGGCGTGCCAAACAAACCCAATGAACTTGTTCCGGGATATAACAATCCCATGGATCTTAAACCAATCCACTGACACCACCATCATTACCTTAAAATCTATCCCATCCCTCCTAATCCCATGGGATTCGCCCGGCCAAACAGGCCCTTAAATCCCATCCAATCCACCCTAATCCCTTCAAAAATGCTTGGGACGTGTTTGGTTTGGGGGATTGAAAGGGATTGGAAGGTTTAATCCCCGGATTGGCCGGGCATGCCAAACAAACCCAATATAACAATCCCGGGGTATAACAATCCTATAGATCTTGCACCAATCCACTGACGCAGCTATTATTACCTTGAAATCCATGCAATCCACTCTAATACCATCCAATTTACCCAGCCAAACAAGCCCATAGGGTACATCAAGTAACCAATTTTAGTTTAGAAGATATTCCTGTCAAATGAATAAAGAAAGAAATGAAAAAAGAGAAAAAAAAATTTATATGCTTATATATAAATATGTGTTAGAGAAAATTATAGGTGGAATAAAGTTCTCCATGAAAAAAAAAATTTACACTACGGTCAATGGTTACGGTTATATTCCATAGCTATAGGACCCCCCAGCTGGGCGTGGCCCCGCCAGATCGGCGTGGCCACGCCGAAAGCTCCAGCAAGTGGCGCGGGTGCCATTAGTTCGGCGCGTCCACCCCAATTTAGACCTCTATGGATACAGACTGGGTATCTATGGCTACGGTTATAATCCATAGCGATAGGTCTGACCGTAGCAAATAACTTTACAACAAGCTTTTCTTTTTTTTTTTTCAAATCTTTGCTTTTTTTTTTTTTTTTTGGCCCCATCATGAGGTCTATGTTATATCCAAACCATCCATTTATTTGGCGAGCTCATATTAAAGCTTGAGATGGAAAATAAGATAGATCTAACTATCAAATGGACCACACTTTAAAAGGCAGTGGGGAATTGAACGTCTACTGCTCTTTGTGGTGTGGTCCAGTTGATCTTTGGATACGAATTTTTTTTTGGATAATGCTCCGAAATGATCTCGAAATATGGATGAACGTTGTGGATATAATAAATACATAATTGTGGGGCCCATGTAACGTTGATCACTTTTAAACCGTTCGTACAACTCAGAGTTCGAGGAGCGTCAGCGCTCGTCTTCTCGCTTGAAGGAAAAGGCAGGGGCATTTTCGACCTTTGGCAAGGCGTCCATACAGTTGGGGCGTATTCTCGCAGGGAAAATGAGGTGGGCTTAGTTTCCTAATTGGGCCATATATGGGTCGTACAGTCGCAAATTTCCCAATATTTTTTTACTGTAGGGATAATATGATACGATATGATGCATCGGACAAACTTACTACTTGGTGTGACCGTATTTTTGTTTGATACTCAACTCTAGACATGAGGCCACCATAGATAATTATTAGCTTTATCATTCATATGAGATATGCGACATGAACGTCCTTGTTGTAGCCAGCCGATCTCACCCCTTTTAAGGTACTCATGTCTTTACAAATCCTGATCACATCTAGCCTTCAAAGTAGTCGAAGAAATCTTGCTGCCATGTGATATCATCTAAATCACTAGATCTAATGTGATCAAATCAAGCATAAACACAGTCCCATCCTAGTACAAAAGTAAGAGACAAGCTTTGATATCCTTGCCAAAGTGTAATGAATGGTATACAATCACTTAGAAATTGTATACATGCCATACAATTAAAGTTATACAGTTGAAATTATGGTTCCAAATTTAGATGTGCCAACAACAACAACAACAACAAGAAAATAAAAACTTTTTTTTTTAAATCCAAGCATCGGATTGGTAGACATTTATTGGACGGTTTGAAATGAAAAATATCCAATAGTCCTATTTGTTAGGGCCGCGACAAGCCCTAACACGACTTGTCTGGCATGGAAGCAACCTCAGATGGAATCACACAACGCAATAAGGAAAACAAAATTCAAGCAACCATAGCGAACCCATGAATTTTACATGGAAAAACTCTTGTGGGAAAAATCACAGCACCAAGCAACAAATAATCTACTATGAACAGAAAGTTAAAAGAGATGGAACAACTTACAGATGAGAAACCCTAGCTTCTCCCTCAAAACCCTTGCAAATGTGCTAAGCTCCTTTCTTTCTATACTAATTGCATAATTAGAAGCCTATTTATATACTTTCACTTAAAATTAAAAACAAAAACCCGCACTTACACATTCCGTTCGATCGCACCTTCGGTCGATTGGGACATCAACAGATTCTCTCGGTCAACCAAAACAGATCTTAGTTGACTGAAAAAATCACAGCGTCCTTTGGTCAACCCAAGAATTCCTTGATCAACCAAATATCACTGCACCAGATTAAAAGCAGTCTATCAGCAATCTCCATCGCAACTTTAATCATCCAGCTCCATTGTTCCAAGTTGATATTGAAATTCCGTGAAATAAGATACAATGACAATGTGCGAAAGCTTGGTGGAGCTAAAGATTGATGGCTACAACTTAGAGGGTGATTAGGACCAAATAAAAATTATCTTTTAAATACAATTGCTTAACTTAAATTAATGTGCAAATTAAACTAAGTAAAGAAATTTAACACTAAGGCTTTTAAGTCATTAGTGGGTCCAACCACATAAACTATAAGGGATTTGGTAATTAAGCAACTAGTCTATAAATATGATAATGTATATGTGTGTATAGGACGTGTTACCTATCAACTCCTAACATTCATTTAATTCATGCATGCATATAATTAAACATTCAATCACATAAAAATAATTAAACAAGTTCTCAAAGACAAATCCAAACACAAGCATGTACAGTGATTCAATTTTCCTACTCCACTCATGGCGGATGCACTCAACCCATGAGTGTTTCAGATTTCACTATCAGAAGTTTTAAATCATGTTCACCTCTAACCTTTACAATATTACACAAGGACCGACTCCCACAAGAGACTCTTCGTGATTTTCTGTACACTCGCCACGACCCTCAGTCCTATACAAGAACCTATTAACGTACACTTTTACCAAAGGCTCTCACAAGAGGCTTGAGTTGGTTTTCTATAGGCTAATTACCAACAACCTTGGTCCTAATATAAGGACCTACTTTTACTCTCGTTGGAGGCTTCCACAAATACTGACACATACGCACCTGTATCCAATGGCCTACATAAGGACTTTGATTTAGGTCCTACACAAGAATCTAGTCAAGTCTAGCAATTCAAACTCTTACACTCAATAATACATAAGGAATGAGTGTATACAAACTCTTATAATTAATAACTTACTTATCGGATTGAGCTCATTTTATAGTATCATCTCAGGTTGCTTAATTGATACTCTCATGTGCTTCAATCAGCTCCCATTTTCTCTCCCGATCATGATGTCGATGTGTTACCAATGCTTCAGTTCCAAGATCAACTACCCTACATGTGATGCTCTTTTGAGATGACAAAGGTAATGGGAGGTTGGGTAGAATCTCATACAACTAATAGAAAGTTGTAATGCCTAAAAGATTCACTTATATAGGTGTTCTAGAGGGTTTAGACAAGAATTTAACTATTGATTTAAGTCTAATATCTAAAACAAAGTAGAGAATAAATTCATCTTCATTATTGAGAAATTGAATCCTATTTCAAGTGATAAATTACAAAGAAGATAACTTAGATCTTGTTAACTAAGAGGCTTGGAATGAGGGATATGATCATGGAATTACCTAAGCTTCTATTGCACCAAAAACTTATCAAAATACTCAAGAATCGAATGCCCTTTATAAGAAGTTCGAGCTCCAACAATTTAAAAATGGGCGAATAATGGCTTTGTCGATGGCATCGAGAAAATCACATTTCCAACTGAATTGTTGCTAGAGAGTTTTTACATTGTTATCCGATGTGATTCAGTTGACTTTGAGAGCATCAAGGGGACCCTTCGATGGGTCCTTGATGCCATCGAGTAGCTCAAATAAAAGATCTCTCTGCTGGACAGATCTAAGTTACTGCTATTTTGGGCATATGATTTCATAGTAACTTTGCACTTTTTATTGCCTTAACATGTTTTAGTTAAGCTTCTAAGGCTAAGGGATAATCAACAATGTTTATTTAAAAGGGATTTTTTAGGTCAAGGGTTGGGGCAACTAAGGCACCACATTTATCTGTTCTTTACTTCTTCATACTTGTGTCCTCTTATGTCTTCAGTTTTCAGCTTTCAATGGGTCAACCGACTACATGATACATGGACTCACGTGATTGACAAACAAGATGTACAAATCAGTGCACTGACATATGTCATCATCTCTAATCTCATTCATAGTAGCACCATCATCGTCGCTTCTTATGCACACTTCGTTTTCATTCCTTCTTTCCCTAGCCTAGAGAAGTCGAGCAAAACCTGAACTTTTCTATAAGAACCACCTTCGTAAGCATGTCTGCTAATTTTCATTGGTGTGAATCTTCTCAAGAGTAACATTATTTTCCTCTAACATCTGCCGGATAAAATGATGACAAACATCAATGTGTTTAGTCTGGGAATGGCATGCCGAGTTCTTTGCCAAATTGATCGCGCTTTCATTGTCAAAATGCATAGACACATTTTCCTACTGAAGCCCCAACTCATTCAACATTCCTTTTAATCAAACAGCTTCCTTGAATGCTTCTTTCACTGTCATATATTCTGCTTTGGTTATATAAAGAGCAACCATAAATTGAAGCTTTAATATCTAACTGCTCGCTCCAATCGTTAACGCAAATAAGTAACCAAAAGTCTACCTTCAATTGTCCACATTACAGCATAATCCGCATCCACATAACCAAAAAGTTTCTCCTCAGATTTATAGAATGTTAAGACAGTCTGTCATACCTCGTATGTAATGAAGTAATCATTTCACAGCCTCCCAGTGTTGCTTGTCGAGGTTTTCCATGTATCTGCTCACAACACTCACTGCACATGAAATATCCAGTCAAGTACGAACCATAGCGTACATAAGACTGGCAACCATGCTCCTGTAAGGCACACGAGATATATACCACTTTTCTTTATCTGATGCAAGACATCGTTCCAAAGAAAGCCAAAAGTAAGCAGCGTAGGGTGTACTGATTGGTTTTACATTTTCAAGTCTAAACTTGACCAAGACATTCTCAAGATATACTTCCTGAAACAATCATAGCCTGCTCTTTTCCCTGTCTTTATGTAAGTCAATACTGAGAATTCTTTTTATAGCTCTCAGATCTTTCATCTCAAATGTCCTGGGTAATTTAAATATGTTGATTTGAGAAATATTATGGTTAACGATAAGCATATCATCAACATACAATACCAGAATAATGAATTTTCCATCACTCGGTGATTTGAAGTAGAAGTAGGCATCAAATCAAGTCAGACTGGATTGGGTCCAACTCGACTCGATTCAATTTTTCCAAGAACCTGACCTGAACTCAATCTGATCCGAGACCAAGTCTAACAAGGCTGACTCGATCCGATCTGAATCCTTGCTGGCTTGACCCGAGCCAAGACCGACTTGGTCAGGGAAACTGAACCAAGTCGGATCAAGTTGAGTCTGTCCAGTTGATTCGAACTGGACTGAATCAAGATCGAGAGAAAGAGAGAGGGAGAGAGAGAAATGAGGAGAGAAAGAAGGAGAGGTGGGAAATCAGGAGAGAAAGAAGGAGAAAAAGGAAATCGGGAGAGAAAGAGGGAGAGAAAGGAGGAGAGATGGGTGGGTGCGACGCCGTTCGGGTAGATAGAGAAGGGAGGGATTAAGGCTTCGTTCGGGTGAGGCGGGTAGTAAAAAAAGTAAATATGACATATATAGTACTCGATTGAATCGAATCAGATCAGATCCCGGATCGGATAGGTCCGGATTGGTCACTGATCCGAATTCGACTCGATGTACATTCGGATCTAAGTGGGCCTACTCGAACCAACCTGATCCTGTCCTTCGGCTCAAATCAGATCGGGTTGGATTCGTCGGATCGGGTCGGATTCTACTCAGTGCTAATTTGAAGTGGACACGATGATTGAATTCCCTTCTGATAAACTGTTAGCTCAATATAAAAGAATCAAACTTTTTATACCACTATCTATGCGACTATTTTAGGTCGTACAACTTCTTTTACCTGTAAACCTTATTCTCTACTCCCTTTAAGTTGCTTCGTGTAGATCTTATCTTCTAGTTTCCCGTGTAAAAATGTAATTTTTACATCCAATTGTTCTACTTTCATATTATATTGGGCATCCAACGCCAATATGAATATGATAGATACTTGTTCGACCATAGGTGTGAATATCTCATCAAAGTTGACGCATTCTTTCTGAGTATAGCCATTCTCAACCAGTCTCGCCCTATAGCTATCCAGTTTCTTATGGAAAATCCACTAGCACCCGATCCCTTTCCACCTAACAAGTAGCTCCACCAGCTCCTACATTTCTTTCTTGTATAAGAGAATTTGTCTCATTATGCATCGCCATCATCCACTTCTCATCATCTATCTTATCTAATTCTTATTGGAAGGTAAATGGATCCCTCTCATCCATAATGAGGGAAAATGCAACATTTAAGTCATCTCTGTATCTCAACCGTATCATGCAATTTCTCAGTTGATTTCTCCTTATAGGTGGTGGCTCCACCTCTTCCTACAGCTCAACTTCTATAAGTGTTTCAGCTTTATCTATCTTAATGTTAATTGTTGATTTTTTCCATTTTCTTATGCTAATCCTTCCGAAATAAGGAACCCTCATTAAACTTGACATCCCGGATAAATATAATCTTGAGTGATACCTATTCATACAATCTATATCATTTCATGCCATCACCATAGCCGATAAAAGTACACTTTTTAGCCATTTAGTCTTGCTTATCTCTCTTAATTGACGGTACATGAGAATACGAATCATAACAAAAAATCTTCAGCCCCGAGTATTCAACTTCATGACCACTCCATACTTTCCCTAGAATTTTACAGTCAATCGGCATAGAAGGAGATCGATTCACTAAATAGCAAGATGTATTAATGGCCACAACACTAACTCATTTCCTAACCCAGTATTACCCAACATACTTCATGTTCTTTTCAAAAGAGTCTGATTCATATGTTCAGCCATACCATTCTACTTTGGTGTGTGCCTAACTGTGTTATGCCTCACGATCTCCTTGTACTTCCAATATTGATTAAATTCCTTAGAAGTAAGCTCAATATCGTTGTCTGTCCTCGAAATTTTCAACTTTCGCCATGTCTGTTTTTCGATCACTACCTTTCATGTCTTGAAAGCGACGAAAACATCAGATTTATGTTTCACAAAATAAACGCACACCTTTCTAAAGAAGTCGTTAATGAATGTGACAAATAATGACGACCCTCCTCTAGAAATAATGGGCGACGGCTCTCACACATCTAAATGCACATAATCAAGCTGACCTTTACTAACATGTTTCTCAGTTTTAAAATATAACCTTAATTATTTCTCGTATATACAATGTTTACATATATCTAAATCCAAACTTTTAAAGCTAGGAATCAAACCACGATCAAGAAGTACATTCATACCATACTTGCTCATGTGGCCTAGGCGCGCATGCCACAAATGTGCCAACATAGAAAGTGGAGCTCACCGTCAGCTCGAGCTCCTAGTACCTTTTCCCATATATATATAATATATTATACTATAATATATAATATATAATGTATATATATATATATACTATGGTGGTGGGCCCTACGTGGGACCCACCTCTGTTTGTTTCAGCAACAGAAAAAGAAAAAGAAAGAAAAAGTGAAAGAGGAGAGGCAGCCACGTGTTGCTCTCTCTCTCTATCTCTCTCTCTCTCTACATCTCTCTCTATATCTCTCTCTCTCTCACTCTCTTAATGACCAGAGACCAGTGGGTCCCACCATGACTCTCGTGTGATTTGACGGTGGGACCCACCCTAGATGTACGTGTTTTATCCCCCTGACATGGCCCCAATGATGTATGTGCTCTATCGACTCCGTCCATTATTTGAACGGCGGGGCCCACCATGATGCATGTGTTATATCCATGCTGTCCAACCATTTGTGAGATCATTTTACAGCATGAAAAATAGTGGTGAGCCAAATCTAAAGTTCAAGTGACCCCCACCATTTACATAGTCGACAGTGTCATTCACCGTTCAAACTCCTAAGGGCCATGGTAATTTCTATTTATTTTCATTTCATCTATCTCTATGTTAACTTTTGAATAAGTCGGATCTCAAAAATATATGAGGGTGGGCCCGATTTGATATACCTGAGGCCCATTTGACTCGGCCCATTTAACTTGGCCCGATTGATTCGGCTTATTCGACTTGGCCCATTTGATCGGTCCATATGTTTAGGCCCATCTTGATGTAGTTATGGCCCATCTGTTGAGGCCCACCTTGATATATATGAAGCCCATGTTAGGAGGCCCATTTGATGTAACTAAAGCCTATGGGTCGAGGCCCAATAGGATGTACACAAGTCCATTACAATGTGTGACCCTACCATGGTTTGAGTAATGATGTTTATGGCAGTCGTGCCTTAGGAGCAATGTTGGTTTGACGTCCACATTGTAAGAATAATGTTGGTTAAATGTCCGCATTATGATTCTCCCTAGGGCCCATTGTTAGGCCCATACTTGTAGGTCGTCTAGGCCCATCTTTGTTATGAACAGCATCCATCACCGTATAACATGTTTAGTATAGTTCTTGATTCATGATCATACGCATCATATGTATGCTTGATATGAGGAGTAACTGATCATAGCATATACCTTCGAGCAGATTATTTAGGGGCTCCCGGATAGGCGATGTTGCCCCACATGAGCGTACGATACGCGCAGGATTGCTGCATGACTGGATGTATGATTCATGCATTCGCATTGTGTGATATGGAACTGTACGCCCTAGCGACATCAGGGTCGTAGCTTCCATAGGCATATTGTGGTTGGCAGGATTAGATACCGGAAATCATGTTCTACATAGGGTGTTATAGATATCCCTAGGTGAAAGTCTCTAAACCCTTATGGTACCAAGAGGTTTCTCCAACATATAGACCGAGTGGGTGCAGGAGCGCCGAGTGCCGATTACTAGATGGCCGCGCTTTCTACTGTGTCGTGGTCGGTTGGAAGGGGGTGTGGCCTTACTCGCTCGAGAGGACGGGGTAAAGCTAGGCTGAGTTTGACCAGCTCGAGGAATGGGTCCGTTACCGACAAGTTGAGCCCGATATTGGCAGGCTGGTAGTGAGGTCTCTTCCACTTACCTTATTGCACGCGATGGGGCGACAATCTAGTTTAGAGTGTACTAGACCCCAGTGATATTTCAGATTTGAGTAGTATGGATATGTGGATATAGATGAGAATTTGTATGCTTGAGTTGCATCTCGCATCGCATGGCCTTGGTATGGCCAATATCATTCATGCCTTGCATCGCATAGCCTTGGTATGGCTAAGGTATTCATGGATTCATTAGCATGTTCCGCATTACTCTGATATTGTATGACTGCATTACTACCTTGCGCACACACTTTCACCACCCTCTAAGCTTTCTATAAGCTTATGCACCACCGTTGCGTGCAAGTGACATTGGGATGCAGCAGCGCTGAGGTAGGAGCGCAAAGAAGATCATTTTAGAGCTTTTTGTCCATTATCATTGTATTTTCCTTTATACTTATTGTACTTGTAAAGTTTTTTATCATAGTGAAAATGTGATGGAGTTTTTGGTTATTGTTTGTGGGTTATGTCTTTGGTTATGCTTATTACGGATTAAACTGATGTTGAAAATCCTCCTTGTAGCATCCCAGGATCGGAACCTGGCGTGTGGGCGCTAGGAGCCGAGAATGGGGTTCTACGGAGGTTGTCGGCGCCGGATTCGGCGATCTAGAATTTTGTGAGGCCAGTTTCCGAGTTTGGGGCGTGACATAGAATCCACTACAGACATTACAACTCCAACCAATACGATATTCCCGATCAACCTGTAAAGATTTTCGCTCTGTTGTGCCTTCATAACTATGAGTGTCTCTTTAGAAACTTTCAGAATACATTCGTAGCCAGTGAATTTGCATTCGAGTACCTCAAGAGCTTCCAAAGATATCAAATTCTTCCTTAAATCCGAAGTGTACCTCACATCCGTCAGAGTATGATCCACCCCATAATACATTCTGATGTGAATCAAACACATTCTTCTCATCTTACAGGCATGATCATTGCCCATAAGAACCAGGCCACTATCATACTCGTTGTACGTGGTGAACCAACTCCGATAAGGACGCATGTGATATGATGCCCTCATATCTAAAATTCACTCGTTACACAAGTGTCCGACCTTGGACACAGACAATACGTCACAACCACTCGTGTCTTCGATGGATTCCACTGAATTGGCCTCCTTCATTAAATCATCTGATTTCTCTTTCTTCTGGGTTTTGAGATTTGTACATTCCTTCTTCATATATCTCTTCATGCCATAATTCCAACACTTCAACTTTCCTTTACCCTTCAACTTACACCTCGGTCGTGACTTACTCTTCTCTCGCTTAGACGATCTTTCCCTAACAATCAGTGCACCTATAAAAGTGCATTCCTCATTGTCATTCCTTCTTAACTGTTTCAACTGAAGGAATAAAATAAAAGTATCAAAGTTCAAGATATCCCTACCATGGCACAAAGTATCCTTATTAAGTTTATGTTTCGCTTTGCCAAGAGTGTTTGGTGTAACCCTTACTGAATTAGGAGGGCTTTCATTTAACCTCCATAATTCAAAGTTATTTTTGCCCACGAACTTCTATCTCAAACTTCACATTCGATACCCTCAATATCATGTCAAACTTCACATTAGTGTACCAGTAAAAGTACCTTCCCCATTGTCATTCCTTCTTAACTACTTCGATTGAAGGGATTAAATAATAGTATCAAGGTCCAAGGTATCCCTACCATGGCACAAAATATCCCTATTAAGTTTATGTTTCGCTTTGCCAATGAATGTTTGGTGTAACCCTTGCTGAATTAGGAAGGCTTAATTTCATCTTCAACCTCTATAATTCAAAATTATTTTTTTCTCACAAACTTCTATCTTAAACTTCACATTCAATACTCTCAATGTCATGTCTTAGATTCAATCTGAAAACCCAACGTACACTCTAATACCACTTGTTGGGGACACGACAAACCCTAACACAACTTGTCCAGCACAGAAGCAACCTCAGACGGAATCAAACAACACAAAAAAGGAAAGAAAAACTCAAGCAACCATAGAAAACACAAAGTTTACATGAAAAGACCCAAAAAATACCATAACACTAAGTGACAAACAATCCACTATGAACAGAAATTTACAATAGATAGAATAACTTACAGATGAGAAACTATAGCTTCTCCCTCAAACCGCATAAAAAAAGTGCTAAGCTCTTTTTGTTCTACCCAAATTACGTAATTAGAAGCCTATTTATACACTTCCATATGAAATTAAAAACAAAAACTCAACTTTCGCATTCCGCTCAATCGCACCTTCAATTGACCGAGACATCAATAGAGTCTCTCGGTCAACCGAAGCAGATCTCGTTCGAGTAAAAAAATCATAGCGTGCTTCAGTTGAACAGCAAAGCACCAGAGTAAAGGCGCTCTACCAACACTATTTACACAAACAAGTGTCCACTAATCAGGGTATAGGATTGTCAAACCCATCTGATTTTTGAATTGTGAATCATCCACAGTAGTTTCCACAAGTTACTTGGTTTAACATAAGTTAATAGATGCCATGTATGAATTCCGAGTGCCTGCGCTTCAAGCGTCATACACACCCTGAGTATCATATAAGCAATGTTTGTTGGCACATGTGCCGGGTGGAAAGATGCATGAAGAGAAAGATAACCTCAGAAACCAACCATTCCCATAGAAACAAAGTGCATAGAAATAAAACACTAGTGGAAAAGAATCTAACGTTTTCAACGGTCCAAAAACACACCTCCAAGAAGCATGGGACAAGTTTTCAGTACACAAGATGACTCTTCATATACAGGCCGTTGAAAATATCAATGCTGCAGCAGGGATCTGCTGCAACTCATCTGTGGCTTAAGCTCATTAAAAAGAAAGAAAGAATTAAAAAAACAAATGGAGCGTAATTTCTCACTGGTTCAATTACAAAAGATACAATATTCAATTGAAGAACATCCCTTACGTCGATTTGTTGAATCTCCAAACAACCCCAAGTCGTCAAATTGTAAGTTTTTCAGGTTCAAGGAAAGGGAAAGCTCAAGACTCTGTCGGCCACTCCTTTCGAATTTCAAAGCAGTAGTTGGTGTCCAAATAACACTTCCCGTCGTCGTCTACAAACTACAACAAAGAAAGGAACAGTTGAGTTTCACAACATCTTATAAATTTCTGCTCTGTTTGGATGCACAGGCGAATGGCAGAATGAAAATAATAATAATAATAATAATAATAATAATAATAATAATAAAATTAGACGGCATTCCTATTATTCATAATTGAGTAGTCCTCAAATACAGTTATGATTCTTTCGAGTTCAACTTGGAAGTAATGTGATTGTGATTTTGAACCCGAATCCTCAATATGAATCCCAAGGAAATTGCAATTTGGTATTTCCACTATGGGGGTCATTTGGCGGCTCGGATTTGGATTTCTGGATTTTCAAACCTGGATTTTGCATTCTTCCTATAAAATCTAAAAAATTATGTCTGGCAGCCTGGATTTTTTGACTTAAGGGGGCCTTCAAAGAGAGGAGGGAACAGTTATGACAGTTGGGAGAAAATTGAAAATCCAAGATTTTGCACGCCACTTTTTCTCTTTGATTTAAAAAAGGGCCCTTTTGAGGATTTTCAATCCAAGTTGGATTTGAAATGGAAGAATTTGGGGTTGCCAAACATGGTTTACGTTGAAAATCCTAAATTCCGGATACTAAATGCCCAAAATCCACGCTGGCAAACGACCCTTTACAAGATTAGACAAGTAATTGCAATTCAATTCAATGTTGTATCCAAACACACTCATAAACTAAACCGTTATCATTTACTGACCAAGATACTATCTTGATATCTTTCATCCATCAAGAAGGGAAAAAAAAAAAAGGACGTATTTCAGGAAAATAACAATCTTACTTACAGTAGTAAAGAAAACAGGCCCCAATTCAACCATGAGATTGGTATTACACAGGTGGTGTGACCCACATGTCTACTTGTGACTGATCAATGGGAAAGCTAACCCCTTTACTTGCACAAGAGTAAGATCAGCTGGGCTCTGGATTTCATGTACCTATTTTTATTTTTATTTTATATATTTTTTCACTTACCCTTGTTCTTGCAGAATAGGAACCCCTTGCAAAGAGACCCGAAGGAGTGGTTTCTTCTGCCAATTCATATGCGTATGGTTCTTGCTGCGGACTGAAAGTTCCCAGCATTAATCTTGTATTCTCCACTGCATGAATGAATCAGAAGACATGAAGAGAAGTAGAAGAAAAAATCAGAGCATTGTTTCCAACTGGATGAAAAGCTCAATTCTCGCCCGCATGTTGTATAGTGGCCCGGTGGCCTGCATGTGATGGATGGGGCTCCCACATGCATGTGGGTTGGACACATCCATTTGAAGATAAAGAAAAAAAAAAAAAAAAAAAAAACGAATTTATAGTACTCTTTTAGGAAAGAAATATATGAGAGTTATTTATACTATACCTCTGACTCCAGTCTTCCAGACCGTATTTGTATATTTAAGCCCTGAGACAATGTTGTTGGAGACGATGAAGGAGAACTTGAGACGGTAGCGGCTTCCATCTTTGAGGGTAAATGCAAAGCCCTTGGAATTAAGAGCAAAGGGAATTGGCAAAACCACATCAGGTCGGTCAGGCGACAGGATCGTAAGGCTCGTGATCTGCACTTCCGGTTCCGCAGTCTCTGTATCAATTTGGACAGACATGTTAGTTTTTTTTTTACATCACAGCTCAACATGACCAAACTTCATACATTATATACTAACGCATTCTCCAGCAGCACAAGAACTCTCTTTAGGATGTAACCTATCCTAAAACTATCACCGAAACCCCCTTAATTCAAACTTCCTGTTGGATCCTATGCTGGAGATAGTGGAATAGAGGCTTTAAAATCGGCATCATGCAAATGTAAAGCCGACAAGCAGGACTGTCATTTAAGGAAAGAATTGAATCACAGTGTTTTGAAAGAGGAATAGAAATGCCCGAAGCTTCCCTTCCATTGTGGCTGTAGTATTGCTTTAAGGACCAATAAGTGTTTTTCCATTTTATAACAGCCATAATCGGGAAGAAAAGGATGTTTCATAAGAGAAGTACAACATTTGGAAAAAAGACAGATTACCAATTTACTTAACATTAGGAAGAAAGGAGATGGGTAAAACCAGATAAGACCGGTCGGCAGTAATATAGAAAAGCTCTAGCTATTTACTTCAAGAACAGATCACATACAGGTGACAACATGCTAACTTGTCGTGCAACCCTACCCATCCCACCACCATGCCACTTGTGAAGGGCATACATACCATGCAACCGGTAGGGTCCATTTTGACAATCACTCATCTCAAAAGTCCAGCTGATCCACTCAGTAGATGGACTGCACGTATATGTTGAGTCAGATAGTCAATTGTCTATTAGTTCCAATCAGTATTTTAAATAGCGCCCGTAGCGTATGCTACGTAACGTAGCGTGGTTATAGCGCTGCGTAGTGTCCCAAATAGCATAAGCGTATGTTTTAGCTACGTAGTGCGTAGCGTCCGTAGCGTAAGCTAAAATGTACTTTTTTACTTTTTTTTAAAAAAAATTATTTTTTTTCACGTTTTCTTTGTTTCTAATGTTGAGGAATATGACACTTGTGTTACGCTTGATACTTTTAGCCTATGAGATTTTTATTTCTTTTCATAATTGTGACTTGTGATTTTAATTAGATATTATTAATTAAAATGGTTTACTCAGAAAGTTGTTGATGTGATAATTATTTAATTTGGCTTATATATGTAAATTGGCTTTTGATAAATGATAATTAATAACTTTTTGAACATGCTTATAATTGATGAATTATCTTTTAGGCATTTTTATATATTTTTTCTTTTTTTTTTTCACTATTTATTATATTTGTCATATTTTTAAATTAAAAAATAAAAGTACCGTGTAGCTTACGCTACACGCTACGTATTTACGTACACACCATAAAGAGCTGAGCGCTACGCATCACGCTACCGCTATTTAAAACACTGGTTCCGATGGTGCCATACCTTGTTTATCTCCATCATGGGGCCCACCTTTTGCTTGGTTCAAATGTCCTACATTAGCAGCATGAAGGTGGGAATGGACAGGGCTGCTTAGAAAATTAGCATGCCGTTGCCTGTAAGTGATCACTTCTCATTTACTTCTGGTTCCATGTTCTGTATCGATTATGAGAGGAGTTCTACATTACAAGCTTGAATAGCTTACAGATTTACAAGAACTTTCAAGTTCATCTCGGTGATTGGATCATGCTTTGTTGGTTTATCGCAAGTCACCAACAAGGACATGACTGTACCTTCAGTGGATCCATTCCAGAGTGGCCACCTGTTGGGCCATACAATGGGTGTGTAGCCCTGGTACAAATCCCACAACAGTAGGACAATCCGAGCCTTCCGATTAATGAACTTCCCACTTGAATGTGGTCCATTCACTGTTCTATGTTCACCTTCCACTGGAAGCCGTTAGATCCGATCGCTAGGATTCCCTGATCAATTTGGATTTTCAGAATTGCCCGCAAGATGGACAATCTGGACTTTCAAGCTTACCTTGTGTATAATGGGCTGATGAAACAGAGTCCGCCTGAAAGATAGCATTGTTTGAAGACTTCCTTGGGGGTTAACAAATCCAAATCATTCACGCATCTATGGCCAAAAATGGTGAAAGACATCCAACTATTTCCTATCTTAACGATGTGGGGAAACAAGCGGAGCCATAGCTATTCGATTGGACCCAAATTGAATATGGGTAGGATTTGAAGCAAGAGATCTATGGTGCATGTTGTTTGCAGATGACATAGTTTTGATTGACAAGATAAGGAAAGGCATAAACACAATGTTAGATTTATGGAGTGGTGCTCTAAAGTATTAAAAATTAGTCATAGTGAAACAGAATATATGGAATGCAATTTTAATAACAATAGAAGTGGGAATGAGAAATTAGTAAAGATTGCTAACTAAGAAGTTTTCCAAAATGCCTACTTATGAATATCTTAGGTTGATAATTCATGAGTGTGGAGAGATTGAGAAATATGTTGCCCATATAATTTAAGCCAGAGTCAGAAAGGATTTACCAAAGCTTCTAGCAGATGTTTAAAGTATTGTTGGCAGAGCTCAAGCTCGAATCGACTAGGCTCAAACTCATTCGAGGAATCAGCAAACCAAACTACAAGGAGTGGAAGAAATGGAGATAAAACTTTGGAGTTTTATACAATCATCATGTACCACTCAAACTGAAAGGGAAATTTCAGAGGATGGCTATAAGACCAGCCATGCTTTATGAGACAGAATATCGAGCAGTTAAGGAATAACATGTCCATGCGATGAGTGTAGCTGAAATAAGGAGGCTGAAATGGATGGGTGGCAAGACAAGGACGGATTGAATTAGAAATGAATACATTCAAGGGAATTTAGGAGTAGCATCAATAGGTAACAAGATGAGGGTAAGTAGACTTAAATAGTTCATGTGGAATGGAGACCAAAAACTATGTTGGTTAGAAGGAATGAGTTGGTATAAATTGAAAGCGCTATAAGGTAAAGGAGAAGGCCAAAAAGGACATGGACATCATGCCGTAAGATCTAACTAAAGTTATGGCCTTTGATAGACTAGAATGACAGAAAAGGATTAACATATCTAATCCCAATTAAGGCTTAGATGATGATGACGAGTATGACGACGACAACAACAGCGATGATGAATTGAATATGGGCAGAACACATGACATCTACCAGTTGTGACCAGGACCCGCATATCCTACTCTTAGGGCACATGACGATGTCAACCACGTAGATGAGATCAAGCCGTTCATAAGGTGGGCAAATGGAGTGTGAGCCCTAACATAAGAATCAGGCCGGCCTGCATGTCCCCAAGACAATCATGTTTATAAAACATTGATCGACCGTTCAACAACTACATGGTGGGGCCTTCCAAATGAAGGGCCAAGATCAAAAAAGGCTGTGGCAAATTGGCTCATGTGCCCATGATTAGGCATGTGATTTGAGATGTATGCGTACCCATCACGAATTCTACCTCATTGCATTTTCAGGAAAACTGGCCATGCCCTGTTTTCTGGTCAAACAATTCCCGTGAGCCGCACATGTGACAAATGTGCACCACGTATGCAAGATCCAAACCGTTCACATGACGATCATCACAACAAAAGGGCCTCTCCTGAGAAATTGGGGCCGTAGGATAAACAGGCGGCCGCCAATCTGATCCATCGGTACAAGTTCAAAAACTCATTAAAATGGGTTCTTGGGTTCTTGATCTCTTTTCTTTTTTTTCTTTTCTTTTCTTTTTTTCAATGAAAAAGGAATCAATTGAAGATGGGTTTTTGGTTGGTCAAAGGAAAAGTAAACAAATAAAAGAAGAAAATAAAATTAAAAAGAAAGAAAAAGAAAAGAAAGGAAGAAAGAGAGAAAAAGAACAGACCTCCAACAGCATTGATATCTACACTCCCAAGAAGCTGCTCCTTCCACCTCGTCAGACTCTCATCATCCTAATTTCATTTCCCATTCCGACAAAAACCCAATTTTCAGAAAATCAATTAAGAAGACAGAGAGCCTCTATTTTACAAAAAAAAAAAAAAAAACACCCTTTTCCTCATAAAACCAGTACATAAATGTACTAATCTATTTCCTAAAACGAGAAAGGAAAAAGGATGAAAAAGAAAGGTGGTAGATTTGTGAGGTAGACCTTGTCCTTCTCGAGCTGTTCTTTGAGAGAGAACTGAGGACCGAGGTCGAGATTCTTGTCATCTTCGTCGGCTTCGAAATCAGTCTCTGTAGAACAGACAGAGGTGTAGCTGAGTTTCCTGGCGAGCTTCTCGAATTCTTCGTCGTTGTCTTGTTCTGCATCAGAGTTGTTATGGTGGAGCTCACTCGGCTTGTTGTTCTCGCATCCGCCCTTCTCTTTTTCTTTCTCCATATCAGGATTGTTGAAGGGAATGTCCTTGGAACCAGAGACAGCTCCCATTACTGCCGACATTTTTGCTAAAGAAGGAAAGCGAGAGAGAGGGGCAGAGAGAGAAAGCAGCTGACGAAGAAGAGGTCTTTGGAACAGGTCCTCTTGCCCTTTTTTCTCCACCAAACGAGAGAGAGAGAGACGTTTGTGTGCCTTATCTGGAGGGGAAGGAGCAGTTAGAAGAGCCGAAGTTGAAGGAGAAACCGCTAAAATAAGGGGCAGGTGGCCTCGTTTTTATAGAACTTCGTTTCCCTTCTTTTTTTTTTCCTTTTTTTTTTTTAAATATAATATCAGAAAACCCCCTAAGATGTATTAGTAGAATCACAAACCGCCTAATTTCATTTTTATTATAAGAAAACCCCTCTACGTAAATATTTATTCAAAAACAACCTCTACCGTGTCCGTGTGCAGCCCTTAAGCCTGCAACACGGGTTCGGGTCGACTGAGCCAGGCCTTCGAGTCAGGTTACGGTTGAAAATTTTCAGCCTTCGTTGATATCAGGTTTGGTTTGGGTTGAGTAAATTTAGATTAAGTTGGGTCAGGTTGAAAATAATAACATGTTTGGATTGGATTGGGTTAGGTTGGGTTGCGTTGCGTCGGGTTGTGTTGGGCTTGAGTTGAAAATCTTTGGTTGTAAATTGAGTCCGGTTGAGTCAGGTCAAGCTCAAGTTGACCCACCCAACCACCTGAGTTGCACTCTCAGCGGCCATGCCTTTCAGTTGAATTAGACAATTTTACTTTCACTTTTCACCGCTCAAATGTTTTATAACTTCAAGAGTACTTTGTTACTCTAGTAGAGTGTGATGGATGATACTCAGAAAATTAGAAATTAGTCAAAATTTACTTAAATGGCATTTAAGTAATATAAATGAACTGTCTAAATTTTAAGAATCAGTTTAGATATATAAAGAGAGAAAAATTACTATCTTAAGTCATCAAAATATTAAACTGTTAGACATTATCGAAATTTTAGAAATCAATAGTATCCAATTGGCTTATTTTAAGAAATAAGCATCCACCAATTCGAAGACAGGATTGTTCAACCAACATAATTTTTGTACTATATTTTAATCTCAATGGGGTCTACAATTTACCTTTTTAATTTAGTTTAATATACATCATTTTCACCATTTCTAAGTGCCTGTATATCAAGCATCGCATAAAGTTGGAGTATCAAATAACTCCCCAGACATTTAAAAGGTTTACTAAAATATATCCCTTTGATTGCCATTTAATTTGGGATTATATTTAGTGATATTGATTACAACTGTCTTAGTGCAGCCCATGCGGACCAATAAAATACCACCATATATTAGCACTATGTACGAAATAAAGTGAATTAAAGTGCTTCCTCAAAATTCTTCAGGATTGAAAAGTCAAAAAATTTTAAACCAATGGCTCAAAATGTAATAATCAAATAGCCATCCATATTCAAAGGGTTGTATATAATCAGATGACTTAATTAATCCACCAAAAAAACTTTATTAGTTATCTTTAATCATCAGTGAGGTCCACATTATAAGCAATTTAGATCACTGAACACAACCTTAGATCCAACGACCAGAGGTGAGGATGTGTTCCTAATATACTTTTACAAAAATCCAGACCATGGACAGCCATTGGATGTAGGGTCATCCTCATCTAAATGATTAATGAGATGGGCCATTCATGAAAAGTATAGAATCTCTTTTCTAAAGATTTCCAAGGCAGCTATGGTCAATGATAACACCTATTATATAAACCATTACAATAATGATAACATGGCTACCAATCCACACACAGTCACTTGTGTGAGTTTGTGAGGTTGGAAAGGGCTTGCTAAGCTCACATGCACGTGCCACATTGCTCATGTACGAGCCCTATATGTTCCAGCATGGCATGTAGGTCCCAGATCTCATCCATCTATCAGAACAGCGCCACTATATTGATACCCTAGCAGAGGAATCAGGTTGATCCAATGGTCAAATGGGCCATAATTTTTTTAAAAAAATGTACAGCTATGATATACTGTGGCCCACTTGAGTTATGAGATGGCCTGATTTATATGCCAGGTCTAAACCGTGTATGTGATCACCTTATGGTAAGCTTAGACATCACATGTGTCAATTATGGCACACGTGCCTGCAGGTGGATTTGTACGGCTCCCACACCTGTAGAATCATCAAACCTCAACGCACTCAAAAAGTAACGCAGTACATCCCAAAAACAGCACGCGTGAGAAACATGGGATGTTCATTAAGCTAGTTATCTATGAACATACCCTGGCCC
This sequence comes from Magnolia changhungtana, assembly GCA_030180095.1. Lineage (NCBI taxonomy): Eukaryota > Viridiplantae > Streptophyta > Magnoliopsida > Magnoliales > Magnoliaceae > Magnolia > Magnolia changhungtana. Next base: position 4,873,450 of record JASAUF010000248.1, read on the forward strand.
AAAAAATAATATTGGTCCATCAATTAGTCAGATTGCACTTCTATTAGAAGAAAATGTATAGGTAGGAAAATAAAAATAAAAAATCAAAGCCGTTTGGCAGGTTGTTGATGGATTGTATCTCTAACATTGATCAAGCAATCCTAACCATCCAAATTGGTAACTATCATATGGAGAGCTAAAAGTGAAATAGTAAGTTGTTTTCAATACAAAATCATACGGTTTTTTTTATATATATAAATCTTCTTGGTGTAATTTTTGGTTATGCTCCATCTACAAGTGGGTCAGCAATTTCAATGGTCAAGATTGTAATTGTTCAAACTATCCCAAAAGTCCAGCCCTGTCTCCACAGAAACAGTGCACCTCAACTTTTGGGAAGATCTTGTCAGATGCTTTGTGGGGCCCACTATGATGTATATGTTTTATCTACGCCGTCCATCCATTTTGAAAGATCATTATAGAGCCTGAGCCTCAAAAAGAGGCAGTTTGAATACTCGAGTAGACCACACCAAGGGAAGAGGTGAGGATTGAAAACCTACCATTGAAAAGTTCCTGGGTGCCATGGAAGTTTTGGATCAAGCTGATATTTATGTTTACCCTTCCTACAGGTCTAGGTGACCTTACGAACGGGTTGGATGGGAAATAAACATCACAACGGGCCATACAGAATATTTCAATGGTAGGAATTCAATCCCCACTGCTTCCTGTGTTGTGGTTCACTTAACCTTAGATCTATCGACCATTTTGGGCTCATGCACTAAAATGACCAGTCAAAGTAGACGAACGGCGTGGATAACATATATACATCACGGTGGACCACAAAGCCCATTACAAGACCGTCCGTTGGCTGGTGGTCGGTGCTCTGTGGGCCCCACCATGATGTATGTGTTTCATCTATTTTTACGGATCATTTTAGGTCTTGATGTTAAAAATTATAAGGATATAAATCTCAAGTGGACCACACCATAGGAAAACAATAGTGATTGGATATCCACCATTAAAATCCTCCTAAGGCCCACTGAACTTTTTATTTCACATCCAATATGTTGATTAGGTCATACAGGCGGCCCAGATGAAGGGAAAAAACAAAAATCAGCTTGATCCAAAACTTTTATGGCCTCCAAAAGGTTTTTAATGGTTGACACTCACTCAAAACTGTTTCCTGTAATGTGGGCCACTTGAGATTGGGATATAACTCATTTTTGGTCTCATACAATAAAATGATCTGGAAATATATATGGATGGCATGGATGAAACACATACATCATGGTGGGGCCCACAGAGCACCGACCATCAGCCATTGGCTAGTGGCAGGGGGAGTAGCCAATCCGTTTCCCTCTAGCTAGGTCGTGCTGACCTGCGATCATGTCCTAATCGAGTCCCACAAAGCAGACCACGCTTGTAAATTTCGACGGTCAAAATGGTACGTGTGCCACCCCGCTTTTTAGTACATCGCATGAGTTACCATTTTTAAAACGATTGTGACTCTTTAACCATACGTACGTTGCATTTCCATGGTAATCTGGACCGTCCAATTCACTGACCGAATTAATTGGCTAGAATTCCTTGATCTGTGGGCATTTAATTTTTCTTTTACAGTATGGACCATTTGCTATTTTACTCTAAACCGATCATTTAATAGCCATTAATTAATTGGCTAAAATTTCTTGATCTGTGTGATTGTATACATATATATGATCCATCTAAAGCATGCCCCACAATTTAAACGGTCTAAATGCCTCGTATGAATGGCACGTGTGAGAGTAGGGAGTCTCCGGAGCATTTGGTTACTCATGGAAAGGTGAATATGATAACATTTTAAAAAGGAAAAAAAGCTTAACGGCATCTCCTCCTCACGCCAACGGCTCTTTCTGAACGAATATTGATAAAGAGGGTTTTCCGGAATGAAAATATAATTCGAGGGTTTCCTCTCTTAATTAATTTTTGTGAAGGAGCTTTTTGTAAAATTTCCATCTTTTGGATTCAGGGGACTGATATGATAGAATCACCCTATCACCGTACACGTGGAGTTAAATTGTGGAGCCTACCATGGGATGGTCTATGGCTTAGTGACCTACAAATGGAGGTAAACGCAAAAAGATCAACGGTGAGGATGGTTAGGATTGTCCTATTACTCTGCTTTCTGAACCATGGGCGCCATTGTGAAAAAAACCCCAGTGGACGCTCCAGATGACTTGTTTATGATTTCATGGGGGCGGTGAAATGTAGATTTATCGTATCATTTGTATCTATATTTATATATCCTTACACGACTGAAATACCACGTGGCGGGCTTGTTCACGAGATGGAGAAGGTGCAAGACCGAAAGGTATTTACCTGAGTAATACGTTAGTAGGAGTTACATATACAGTGGGCCCACCTCGATGTATGTGTTTTACATCCATGCCGTCCATCAATTTTTGCCAATCAATTTAAGGAATGGTCACAAAAAAAAAAAAATCAGATCCAAATCTCAAGTGAGCTACACTATAGGAAACAATAGTCATTGAATGCCAACGTTAATAACTCCCTGCTGAGATGAAAGGAAAACACAAATATCAACTGGATTCAAAACTTTTGTAACTCACATAAGTTTTTTTAAATGGTAAGTTTTGATGCGGAAATCTTGTTAGCCTTCTCTAGACCTTCATGTACATGCTCAAGGGTTGAATAAAGGAGACCCTAACTAATGTAAGGGACCCTCAGATAAGGAATCTGGGTCTAGTCGAGTAAAGAATTTTTGGGTAGATATTGTATATACCTTTCACCACTAGACATGCTCCTATTTATAGTTGAGGAGATGCAGTGATGTAGAGGTGATCTCCCTATTTTGTAGGGGCATACTGTAGAGAGATTCGAATCCCAAATGCATAGGAAAATTTTTCGAGATCGTTGACGAAGATCTTGGGATCCCGAGCGTGTCGTGGATATCCCCCGAAATCTTTAGAAAAGGTCTTGAGCGGATCTCTCTTAGATGAGATCTAGTTATTCGGAATCAGCGAAAATGTACAGTGGGAGGCCGAGGTGGTCTTGGCTGACTTGGCCTAGAGGTAGTATGTACCTGAGGTCTGACCTAATCATTTTGGCAAGTAATTAGGTCTCCTTTGATGTTGCGTAGACTGGCCTGTTTCCCAATCTGCTGGTAAGAGACCGAGCTTGTCCTCGGTTCTTGCTCGGCCTGGGGCCGAGTGGCGGATCCCATTTAGGTTCATTGTTATCTGACTTGGCAAAGTACACGACGGTCCGACCTGATCTATGATTATTGGTGAACCTATTTTCCCATAACAGTAGGTATTTAAACGTTACTGTGTGATCCACTTGAGCTTGGGATCTGCTTCATTTTTTAAAACGTGATTAAAAAAATAGAGTTGAAAATTAATAAATGGACGTGGATATGCAATGTATACATCAAAGTGGGTCCACCCATTAATTTACTAGCCAGTAACATCGAATCCGCTCTCTCCATAACCAGAATAGTTTAGATGGTCGAGACCCATATTCAACTGTACACGTGGCCCTGTATTTGACGCTACTAGTAAGAAAAGAGGCCGTAATCGTCCACAACGTGCCTTTTACTGAGCCGGGTAAATCACCCAAGCTCTCTTGGGCCCACCATACTGTATACGTGAAATCCACTCTGTCCAATCAGGTGAGGACCCTTATTTTCACCATTATCAAAAGATCATCCACGTAAAAACTGATATAGGCCACACCAATTAGAATAATGTAATTCCTCAAACCTCTAACTTCAAGTGGTATAGCCCCCTAAGTTTTGGATTATGATATGTGAGTCATACTTGATGAACGGCTTTGATGAAATATCCACCTCGTGGTCGCCCTACCCAAAAACCTACGGTTGATATCCAATCCCATTATTCCCTGTTGTTTGGCCCACCTACATTGTTAATATGGCTATTCTTAGACCCCCACAACCTACCATTGGGAGCACACCTAATGAACAGAGTACATATTTGACACAACATTGTCGGCCCACAAAGCTTGAGTGTCTTTAAACAAGTGTATCAGAGAATCCAGTGTTGGGGAACCGTTGGAAGTACATAGAGAGGAATCAAGCAAAGTACTTCAATCACACAATCAAAGTTCAAACACAAATAAACCAAATTTTACGTGGAAAAATTTTTACGAAAAAAGACATGATATAAAACGACAATAATGACACTATGAAAACAAAAAATTATAAGAGATAAGACTACCGATTGGAACAAGCCTCGAATCTACTCATCAAGCCAAAGCTATGCTCTTGAAACCTTTATGAATGAATCTAAAAACCTAGAACACCCCTATATACTTCCAAGTCTTGATTACACTTGATATATAGCCCCATATAGTATCACATATCGAAATATGAATCAAATCCCGCACTTAACATAATTCTGCGTGCGCGCTCAATGGCACTTTCGATGGGAGTTCGATGGCAAAGAGTAAAAAGCCAAAATATTCCAACGATAAAACATGGATTTTCTGAATTTTTTCAATGGCATCGAGCATCTATCGATAGCATCAACATCTGCCCAATGACATTGAGTAGTTTGTCAATGTTGTCGACAAACCTTATTTTTTACATATTTAAGACATCAATAACATTCAATTCAAAAGTTCAGCGGCCAACAACAAGCATTTAACATACGCAAATCGTATTGTGTGTTTAGGGTTCATATAGTGGCCACCAGTAAAGTTTCAACAATGTCATATAAACATCATGGCCAGTGGTAGAAAGGTATCTACAATGGGCATCTTTATTCCCATTACTTTTTATGGCATGACTCACCTGACTTTTGCTTCTATCTTCATTTTTGCACTCACATCTTGAAATGAAGTGACAACAAAAAAACCTTTAGCCTGGCATGTGGGCAATTCCCGTTCACATTAGACTAGTGAATTATATAAAGGGGTTGTTTGGATGCTTGTAATTGGATTATACCGAAATCAAAATAGCATGTTAAAATGTGAATTGAAATCCTTAGTCCTGTTTGGATGCACTAAACTTTACCTAGTGTAAGTGGTTTGCAGGCATTTACAAGGAATAGTCTTACCTTCAAAAGGAATATATATATATATATATATATATATATATATATATATATATATATATATATATATATATATATATATATAGGGATAAGGTACTATGCGCTAGACCTCGCGAGTTCATCCAATGAGGTTGAGCTGTGTGGGCCCCACCGTGATGCGTTTCGAACATCTACCCCATCAGTTAGATGCACCATTCCATCGTGGGCCTAGGTCTCAAAAATCAAGTCAATTCGTGACTTGTGTGGGCCACACCACATACAAAAGTGGAGAGGGGCCGTGCACCATTAAAACATTCATAACCATTTTTGAGGGCCCACCGAGATGTGGTTTGCAAATCCAGCCCATCCATTATGTGTGTCCCACTTGAATGAGGGTTCAAACCAAGTTTCACGCGCATGCAAAACTCAGGTGGGCCCCACCAAGTGCTTTTATATGTTTTAACGGTGTCTTCACATAATTTTGGATGGTATGGCCCACCCGAGTTTCGTATACGGCTGATTTTTGGGATGTCGCATAATTTAAAGGGGACCCATCAAATGCACGGTGTTGATGGTCGACACGCATCACGGTGGGGCCTAGACAGCTCGACCTCACGGGAGCTTATCGTCAGCTTGAGCTCATTGTACCTTTTCCCATATATATATATATATATATATATATATATATATATATATATATATATAGAGAAAGCGCTCACTGCGAACACCAACACGTATTTACGTACGAACTTTTTTGAGAGCCCATCATACGTAATATTGATCCAAAATCGAACCGTTCTTTGTGAAGCAAAGCACCTAGTGAAACCCCCAGGACTAAGTTTTACTTTTATCTAAAACTTTTATCCATATCGTCCATAGCAAAGAGAAATTAAAATCAAGGAAAGAAGTGCATTTACATTTTTCACGGTCCACCAAAGTTTCGGATCAAAGTAAAAATTCATACTATGGGGTTTCATGAGGTTACGCTTCATGTGAACCGTTCAGATTTACGAGATTCATCACGTATGATGGGTCATTAAAAGTTCGACATGCTAATGTTCGAACCGGTTCGCAGTGAGCGTTTTCCTATATATATATATATATATATATATATATATATATATATATATATATATGCGCACAGTACCACATGAGATATTTTGCACGCCAACCAACACAAGTAAAAAAGGATGGCTAGGATTAGGCTCCACAATAATGCATTCATGAAATCCACCCCGATCATTAGGTCTGTGATAGAAATTTAGTATTATGTCTTAAAAATTAGGTAGATTCATGATTCATATAGATCACACCAAGTGAAACTGTTTGGATAGTTGGCATCCCCTGCACTGCTTTTGCTCATGTGGCCTACCATTATTTTAAATGTGGCCGCTCTTTTATCCCTACAACTAAATTATTGCCACACACCTTATGGATGGAGCAGATTCAAATAAACATCAAGGTGGGCCAACCCGTAGCCGACTCAGTAGTGGTTGGGATGCGTCGGAGACATGGATTGCATGCCGACCCTTTCAGTAACTAACAACCTTACTACTGGTTGGTGCTAGTGGGCCAAACGATGATGTATATATTTAATCCAAGCAATCCATTCATTTTTCTAGCTAAATTTATGGCATGATCCCAAAAATGCATAAGATCCAAATTTAAAGCGGACCACACCACATGAAAATAGTGGTGATTAAACGGATTAAATGACCATCATTAAAAATTCTTAAGTACAGTTTAGTTTATCTGCCATCCAACCTATTGATTAGTTCATAGAGACTTGGATGAAGGAAAAACACAAATATCAGCTTGATCCAAAGCTTACGTTGGTCCAGAGAATTTTTTAATGGTGGGCTTTCCAGCAATCTTTCTTGTGGCATGGTCCACTTGATATTTGGCTGTAACTCATTTTTTGGAACATGCCATACATTCAACTGGAAAAATAGATGGACGGCTTGGATTAAACACATATATCATTGTTGGGCCGACTAGCACCAACTAGTTGTTAGGTGGCTGATGACTGTCACAACATCTAATCCACAGCTTAGGACAACGTCCCAACCAATACTGGGTCAACTAGAGGTGGGCCCACCTTGACATGTATGTAAAATCCACTCCAACGATAATGGGTCAATATAATAATTTAGGTGTATTGATCCAACATCAGCCACATCTATAATTCTAGTGGGCCACATGAATGGAAACCGTGTAGGAAACACCTACTATCAAAATCACTTCACTTGGTGTGATCCACATACATCAGGTATGGGTCTAATGTTTGGTCTCTATGAATTAACCTCTACGAGACAATTAATAGATGGAATGGATTTCACATACACATCATGGTGGGTCCTGTAAAAATTCAAAGGTAGGCTTTTCCTCTCCCACTGTTTTCTATTTTGTGGCCTAGAAAATCACAAATCAACATATTTTTTTGCACCCTACAGTTCAATTGATATTGCAGACTGAATTATTGGAATGGATCATAGAAAAACATTATGGTGAGGCTAACTTACAACACACTTGTTTAAATTGGCATGACCAGTAGTAATTTGGTGAGCAAAAGCTCTCTTGCACTATGGTGCGCAGGAGATCATTACTCTCTCTCTCTCATATTCTCAAAAATTGCATTTGAATGCTTGCTATTGGAGTGCATTATGTAAATCAGTTTTGATACGGCAAATTTAAATGTGACATTTGATATAATAATTTTAATAAAAGCTTACTGAAATATATATTTTGGCAGAAAATAAGAAAATTTCAATCTTAAGATGGACCATAAAAGTGAACCCACATTTAAAAAATTCAACCGTTTTAAGCATTTTCATTCTATTCTTAGGCATTTGAGAAAATTTCAATTCACATAATTTTGCTGCATTTATCTCATATTAATTGCAATTATAATGGTTTATCATCAACTAAACCATTCCTTTTGCCCCCACGCATCCATTTACTAGTAGTTACAACCATTTACCATCAGCCAAACTACCCTAAATGGGATACAAAAGGACGAAACATATATTGAATTTTGAAAACAAAAATCATAATAATTTTTTCCCGCCAAAGTGTTACATTCATAAATATCCTATATGTAGAGATCGTACCATTAAAATACTATCCGTGCATAAGATACACCGCACCATAACATTCAACTTGTAGAAAAATCATACCAATCCCCTCAACGTGCATGCTATTAGTACTAGGTCATGCCTAGGGTTGTACACGAACTGAGCTAGCTCAATTAGCTCGCTCAACTCGACTCGAAGAAGCTCGATTCGACTTGGTTTGAAACTGAGTTCGAACTAAGTCGAGCTGATTTTTTAAGCTTGAAAATGAGTTCGAGCCGAGTTCGAGCAAGCCCTAGCTCAAATCCAGCTCGAATTGAACTCGGATTGAACTAGTTCAGTGACTCGGTTACTATATACCATTGATGTTGCTCACCAAGTGTTTGATAAAATGACTCAACGAAATATGGTCGGTGGCAAGGAAGGTATGTACATGAAACAAACATCTTTTTTTTTTTGGGTTTTTCTTGGTTTTTATGTTACTTAGAAGGTGTTTGATAAAATACCTATAAAATCATTTCTTTTGTTTCACATATAAAGAGATTTTGAAGGTGCAGTTAGGTGTTGGTGGAAATGCCTCTATGGCGAATTCGGCCCAAGCAGGCCGAGATGCTGTTCGAACAGAGCAAAGCTGGCCAATCAAGCTTGAGGACCGAGCCGAGTTGAGTTTGAGCTGAGGCCAGCTAGTGGCCAGGCCGAGTCTCGACTCGGTTTGACTTGATGTACACCCGTGGTCATGCCATCAAGCCTCATTGATATTTTACTTTTTATTGTCTCCCTCCGTGAGTGTCGATAGGCTTGATTATCATTTCATTGTACATATGTGACACTGACACCGTTGGCAAAAAAACAAAAAGGCTGTACTGCAACTTAGAATGCAGCCGCCTCAAATTAAAGAAAAACAGGAATTAAATGTAGACCCATTATTCCGTAATTTTAACCGTTGATATTGAGTTAAGGCCCATCTCTTAAAGACAGGTCCTTTTTGGTTTAGACCCATCTATTAAAAGAGTGGGCCAACCTTTTATGGTCATGATAACTCTTCAATTTCATACATAAAAGATGTGATGTGGGGTGTAGGGTTTACATGTAGTGTGTACTCGCGTGAGATAGATGTTGGCCTTAAAAAGCACATGTTCGCATGTATATGGAAGATCTGGCCCGTTGATTAGGTAGGATGGACCGTTAACATGCAATGGACTAAAAGTCAGGAACTTCCACTCGTCACGTAGCCCACTCGTTCATGTTAAATGCGTATTTTGGTCACTCTTCTAGCCGTCCATCTTTATATGGTAGTGTAGCCTGGCCTATAAATGGAGCGGTGTGATTTTTTGAACCAGTATGATAATAATGCATCATGCCTGATGAATGGCAAGTCTTATATAAAATATGCTACATCACAACGTGTGCCACGAAGCTTACGGTCCATCTCACACGAGCGAGTCCACTGCGATTTCCATTAGGCGTGGAATTCCACTCGGCTCGTTCATGAGATTCGTATGACGTCTGTATGTTGGGGAAGCCGATTGCGTCCTTCCCCTGCTTGGACGGACTCAGTCCAGACACGGTACCTGTGGGGCCCACAGTGATGTAAGGGTTCTATCCACGCCGTACAACTAATTTTTCAGATACTTTTATAATATAAGTCCAAAAAATGACGAAGATTCAAGTTCAAATGAACCACAAAGTGGGGACTTAACGCTCACAGTTAAGAACCTAGTGGAAGCTGTAGAAGTTTTGATATATATATATAGAGAGAGAGAGAGAGAGAGGAGTGATCTCCTGCGCACCATACCGCAAGGAGGTTATATGGGAGCCTTCATCGCCGAGCCACATGCATTAACTACTGCCACGTTGAGTAGTGAGACTTGAAGTGATGTCACCAAATTCTGTGGGCCCACCTTGATGTATTTGTTGTATCCACACCGTCCATCCATTTTTAGAGATCATTTTAGGACATGAGAAAAAAAAATAAAAGATCGAAAGTTGTACTAGACCCCACCACAGAAAACAATAGGGAGAGAGACGCCCACTGGTGAAACTTTCCTAAGGTTTGTTGTGATGTTTATTTAAGATCCAACCTGTTCATAAGTTAACATAGATACTAAATAAGGGAAAATACTAGTATCAACTTGATCAATTCATTCTTAATGTTTTATGTGTTCATAAGTTATGTCACGCCCCAAACCCAGAGATCGGATTCAAAGGAATCCCGATCGCCGAATCCGATGCCGACAGCCTCCATAGTACCCCATTCTCAGCTCCTAGCGTCCATACGCCAGATTTCGATCCTGGGATCCTATAAGGAGGATTTTTCAATGTACATTTAACTCATAATAAGCATAACCACAAGATTACCCAATTCACAAAGGCAACATCATCATCACATATCCACTAGTATAATCATTTGAATACAATGCTGAAAGGAAAATACATGATATTGAAAATTAAGCTCCAGAAGACCGCCGCACGCTCCAAGCTCAACACTGCCGCCACCTAATATCGCCTGCACGCATCTATCGTGCATAAGCTTATAGAAAGCTTAGAGGGTAGTGTAAGTGTCAAGTATTAACACAATGCCATCATCATAAAGGACCGAAAATACTGGTAATCCATAAATGGTACAATATCGAAATAAACAGAATCACTAACAAGATCATGAATTATCAGAGTAAGCAGAAATACTGACAAGAGCAGGAATTATCAAAGTAAACATAAATACTGGCAAGATCATAAATTATACGATAACAGAGTAAGCGGAAATATGGACAAGTCCATGAATCAATCAATATCAGAATACGCAATATAGAACAGCTATGCAGATGATAAGTCATAAAGAGCCAATTATTAAATGCCGAGGATGTAATGCAGTGTGTAATTCCTGATGAGTCCACGACTAGCGTCAATCGTATCTAGACAATATAAATGCAGAAACATAGTAACCCAAAATACCATATACCGTGGATGTAATGCCATGTGCGGTGCGAATGGAATGACCATGCCAGAGTGTGAAGTTGGTATGATGGTACGTAGTATCGCAGGCTATGGGGTCCATCACAAGGGACTTTCATCCAAACCAGTCCCATACCTAAATTTGGATAGTCAGACTCAATGTGGTAAACCTAATCTCAGGTTAGTCGCGCGCCCAACCGAAATCCTGGTCATGCAAAGGTACACGTAACAAATAGTTGCGCACCACCAGCCCGAATGGATAGTGAATGAATGAGTATGCAAATCCTGCTCAATAAATCCACATATCAGTATGATTCCTCTCTGGAAAATCACCGGGGTCTATTACACTCTAAACCAAATTATCGCCCTATCGCTCGCAACAAGGTGAGTGGAAGAGACCTCACTATCTGCCTGCCAATATCGGGCCCGGCTCGTCGATAGGGGACCCATTCCTCGAGCTGGTCAGACTCAGCCTAGCATTGCCCCCTCCTCTCGGGCAGGTAAGACCGCACCCCCTTCTAACCGACCACGACACAGTGAGAAACGCGGCCTAACGGTATACGGTCCTCATGCACTCATGCATCCACTCGGTCTAGACGTTGGAGCAACATCTGGAACTAAGAGGGTTTAGGGACTTTCACCCAGGGATATCTATAGCACCCCATGTAGAACGGATTTCCGGTGTCCCATCTGGCCATCCATAAAATACCTGTGGAGGCTACGACCCTGATGTCGCTAGGGCGTACAGTAATCACAACACACAATGCAAGATGCATGAGTCATACAATCCAATCATGCATCAATCCTACGCATACCATGTACTCATGTGAGACAATCTCCACCTATCAGGGAGTCTCATAACAACATGACCAATGTCATATGAAATGGTCAACCAATCTCATAACAAACATGCAGATGATGCGTATGGGCATGTATCGTGATGCTATGCTGTCACATACTCACAATCGGCATCAATAACCGGCATCAACAACCGGCCTCGACAATGTGGACATTTAACCAACATTGCCCCTAAGGAATGGCCCACATAGAGTCTAACATGTAGTGGACCCATGGCCTCACACAGGGACCTAATATATAACACCATGGGCCTCACTCAAGAGTTTAAGATCCGTCACGATGGGCCCCTCACATGGGCCTAACATACATCACGATGGGCCCCATCGCCTGGCCCTCAAAAACATCACAACGGCCTCATCACATAGGCCTCATATACATCACATCGGGCCTTAAATACAGGCAAAATGCACATCACAACAGGCCTCAAATACGAGCCACATATACATCACATTGGGTCTCGACAATCGGCCTCGATAATTGGCCTATCATAATCGGTAATCGGCCATGATAATCGACCTCGATCGATGATCGGTTAATCGGCCACGACAATCATAATCGGCCTATACAATCAGCCTCAACAATCGGAATCGGCTTCGATACTCGGCCTCAACAATCAGAATCGATCGATAATCAGAATTGGTAGATCAGTCACGTTAATCAGAATCGGTAATCAGACACGACAATCGGGATCGATCAATAATCAGAATCGGCAAATCGGTCACGTCAATCGGAGTCGATAATCGGTTACGACAATCGGAATCAATCGATAATCAGAATCGGCAATTCGGTCATCGATCGGAGTCGGTAACCGGTCACGATAATCAGAATCGATCGATAATCAGAATCCGCAAATCGGTCACGTCAATCGGAATCGGCAATCAGTCATGATAATCGACCTCGATTGCTAATCGGCAATCGGCCATGACAATCAGAATCGGCAATCGATCACGATAATCATCTTCGATCGCTAATCGGCAATCGGCCACGACAATCGGAATCGATCGATAATCAGAATCGGAATCGGCCTCGATACTCGGTCTTACACAAGGGTCTAATATACATCACAATGGATCAAATACACGGGCCTAATATACATCACCATGGGCCACGACCCATGGTCCTCAAATACATCATAATGAGCTACGACCCATGGGCCTCAATATACATCAAGTGGACCGCATTAATGGGTCTCATATACACGACATGTTGGCCCTGCACATGGGTCTTAAACGCACAGCATGCGGGCCCTACACATGGGTCTCATATACATCAAGTGGGCCACGTACCTAGGCCTCAAATACATCAAGTGGGCCACACATCATGGGCTTAATACATATCACAATGGGCCTTGCCCTCAGGCCATGCATACATCCCAATGGGCCTTACTCATGGGCCTTGAATACATCACAATGGGCCTTGCCCATGGGCCTCAGATTCAAGCAGGTAGGCCCCATCATATGGGCCTTAAATACAAGGTAGGTGGGCCCTATCACATGGGCCTCAAAATATAAAGCAAGTGACTATCACATGGGCCAAAATACAAACAGGTGGGCCCCACATTTGGGCCAAAAATACATCATGATGGGCCTCATGGATAGGCCGTACCAATGGGCCTCAAGTAGGCTTGGATTACACCAAAAATTCATTTCAATAGTTATAGGTGTATCATGTGTATCACTGTACACAATCAATCCATGAGACTCATGGCCCATCAATGAGGACCAGCACAGCCCAAACATTGTGCATATAAATCAGCACCATCCAAACCGTGTCCAGCACCGTCCAGTACAAATCTGGACGGTGTGGATGAAATAAATACATCAGGGTGGGTCCCACCCGCTAACGAGGAAAAACGGATGGACGTGTGAATATACAACACGTCATCAAAGCGGGCCCTGCCCATCCAGCATATAGATGGACGGTGTGGCTAACAGATACATCACGGTGTGGCCGACATAGCACCATTCATTAAATCCAGCACCGTCCAGATGATTTGGACGGTGTGGATGAAATAAGTACATCACGTGGGACCCACAGAGTCTGCTGTCAGTCCAGCGGCGGGTCCCACCATCTAGACGGCTTGGTTGTAACACATACATCCCGTGGGACCCACGGAACCTGTTAACGTCATTTACACCGGCTGTTTACTGGTGTAGTATACACCAGCCAATCCGTTGCAAATATCAAGGTGGGTTCCACCACGTGATATAAATTATATATTATATATATATATATATATAATATTATATTATATTATTATATACATCATTTAAAACCATCCAGCATGTCCAACGTCCAAACGCTGGACGTTGGGATGACGGCGTTGATATAAACACATACATCAGCGACCCAAAACTTGGTGACGTACAGGGCAGCAACAGCAGATGAACGGCTTGGATCTATACCTATCAAGGTGGGTATCCACCGTCCAGCCCTGCTGGACGGTGCAGATAAAACCCATATAGCATGGTGGGCTTCTACATCCATGAAAATGGAATGGACGGTGGGATGAACACATCCACACATGGGTCCTGCAGCTGCTGGACGGTGTCCAGCAGCGTCCTGGGCTGCTGGCCTGATTAATGGACGGTTTGGATATAACAACATGCCCTATGATGGGGCCACAAAACTTGTTGACGTTGATGCAGTGGGGTCCACACGTCCCACGTCCTGAAAACGTACAGAGAGTGTGGATCTTCACATCATCAAGGTGGGTTGCACCGTCATATGATTGGACGGCGTGAATATAAAACACATTAAATCAAGGTGGGTCCCACCTGCCCACATGTGTGGGGTGGGCCACACCTCAAGACAGATGGTGGCGTGGATTAACCACATGCATCAACGGTGTGTACCACCGTCCAGCGTTGCTGGAAGGTGGATACAACCCATACTTCATGATCAGCACCCACCCACCGTCCAAATGGACGGTGCACATACATACATCATATAAGGCCTGCACAGCACCATCCAGATGGACGGTGCAGATGGCACACACATCACGGAGGGCCCCACGTGGCAGGTGGGAAGTATAGGTTAAACATATACCTCATGCAGGGCCCACAGAATTTGGTGACGCCAGAGCAGCAGCCATCCGCTGCAGTAAGATGGATGGTCGGCATGGCTCCAAGCATCAAGTGGAGTCCCACACGTGGGCCACGCAGGAGGACAGAGTGGATATCCACATGTATCAACGGTGGGCTCCCACAGAGCTTGGTGACTTGCTCAGCAACCACGTCCGGCTGTTGCTTTGGTGCAGCCCACCCGAGCTCTGGATCATGCACCATTACAGGTGGGTGGAGTGTGTATAATACACCCATCAAGGTGGGCCCAAATAGATGGCTATGGATGCAGGCCTTAGGTGGGTCATCAAACAATCAAAGAGAGAGAAAGAGAGATAGACAGATCGAAATAGGGGAGAGACCCCGCCACTATGGGCCCTCCTTAAATAATGCATACGTCAAGATGGGTTCCACATATGTGGGCCCTCAAATCACAAAACCAACTAATAAAATCACCCACCTTTTCCGCTTCTTCTTGGATTAATGGCAAGCTAAGCTCCTGGGCTTCGACTTTGACGGAGAATGATGGAGATTGGACGGTTGGATTGGGTGGTAGGAAAGTGGGCCACACATGACATCTCCTTCACCTTAGAAAACCATGGACGGTTGGAGAGAGAGAGAGAGAGAGAGAGAGAGAGAGAGAGAGAGAGAGAGAGGATGGGATGTGAGTGATGGATAGGTGTACTTGATGGGTGGGGGGAGAGAGTGTGTTGACTTTAGGGGTTGCTTGAGAATGGGTAAAAAGGTGATGTGTACTTGACCCTTGATGAGATTGATGGATTGATGGATGTGACATTCTGTAGAGATTCTCTTGGGTTTTGCAAATGCGCGGCGTTTTCCCTTGAACTGAACGCCGACCCACATCTCCTGGTCTAGGTATCGCCTCGGCGCGCGATACGCGGCATCGGAACCGCGGCGACGGTGCGGTCGCTACGGTACAGGTCTCGGGTTGAGCCGACTCCGGTTGACGACGTGTAACACAGGGTCGTGCGCAAACATCGGATAAAGGGTCGAAGGTTGCCAAAATTCAACCAGGAAGACTGCGGAAGTTTACGAAACGGTACGGTCTACGATACGGGTCTTACAAGTTAACACTAGTGTTTTCCCTTCTTTAATGTCTATGTTAACTTATTAACAGGTTGGATCTTAAATAAACATCACAGCGGTCCGTAAGAAGGTTTCAACGGTAGGTGTCTTTCTCCCTATTGTTTCAACGGCTTATATGAAGACTCGCATATAACCTCATTTCGGTACGGTGTGCAGGAGACCACTACTCGTGTGTGTGTGTGTGTGTGTGTGTGTATTCCCTTAATCCAAGTCTCTCACCGCTGCTTACTATGTGTGTGGCCCAGTTGATCCTGGAATCTACATAATTTTTGGGCTCATATCCTAAAAGGATCCCGAAAGATGGATGTACATCGTGGATAAAAACTCATGCATGACGATAGCTGCACAGAGGCCTTGCTTTGATTGAGTCCGTCCAGCTGTGGGGAAGTATGCGATTTGCTTCCGTATGTTGGGGCTCAATTGGAGAAGCAATTACTGCACTAACCTGGCATTAAAGGCTCTGGTCGTATCTTGTAAAGCTGTACACGAGTTGTGTTAGCTCCCTAAGCTCGCTCGACTTGACTCAGAAAAGCTTGACTCGGCTAGAAATTGGATTTGGATTGAGTTGAGCTGGCTTTTGAAGTTTGAAAAAAATTTCAAGCCGAGTTCGAGCTTCCCCGAGCTTGACTCAACTCGAATAAAACCACAACTCGAATTGAATCAGCTCGGTGACTCAGTTATTTTGATATTGATGTTGCTCGCTGAGTGTTTGAAGAAATAACTCAATGAAGTGTTGTTTCGAATGTGTACATTCTCTGTAGGATCAACTGGTGGCGAGGAAGGAATGGATAAAAAAAAAAAAAAACAACGTAAAAACTTTACATTATAAGACTACTCTCGTATCTTGATTTTAATGTTGTACGCTGAGTGTTTAATGAAATACTTGAAAAGTGTTTGTTACTGTTTTGCATTTAATGAGAAATTGAAGATGCATTCTACGTGTTTGAGAAAATGTTGCTCAAGCTCGAACTCGACTCAAACAAGCCCAAGCCGCTGACTGAACCAAGTCGAGCTGACCATACAGGCTCGAGGACTGAGCCAAGCCGAGTTTGAGTTGGAGTTAGCTACTGGCCAAGCTGAGCCAAGCTGAGTTGTGCCAAGCTCAACTTGGTTCAACTTGTGTACGACTCTAGTAGCTAGTTAGTTGATATGCGAGTGTCCATGTATTGTATGCATATACCTTAATCCAAACCGTTCGAGCATAGGCCGACTATCTATTGGTGGGAATAGATCAATGCCTAAAGCACGTGTGGATTGGGTACTATCTCCACCATGACCTAGCTAGAGACGAGCAGTCCTAATAGGGGCCTTGTGGGGCCCAACGTGAGATATGTGTTTTATCAAAGCCATCCATCCATTTTGAAAGATAATTCTGAAGCGTGAATCTAAAAAGGAGGTGGATCAAAGGCTCAAGCGGACTACACCGATGGAAGTAGTAGTGATAATGACTCTCACATTGAAACCTTTTTAGGGCCCACTATAATGTTTATTTGCCATGCAACCTGTTTATAAAATCAGGATGAAGGGAAAAAGATAAAAATCAGCCTGATCCAAAACTTGTGGCCGCCAGGAAGTTTTTAGCTATAGGCATTCAAATCTTCATGATTCACTTAGCCTTTTATTGCTTCATTTTTAGATTATCATTTAAAATAATTTTAAAAATAAATGAGCGGAATCGATAAAAGACATACATTACTGTCGCCCCATTGGGTACCTGACAAGACCGACTGCCTAAAGCTGGGCACGTGGGATTCATGGACGGTATCAAAATTGGGAGATGATGCGGTTGACATGGAAGAACTGGAATCTGATGGAGCCATCTGTCAACAGTACACGTGGCATGGTTGTGCAACTCGGTTCCATCCGTATAAAGATATAAGGGCGTGTCTGGGCGGTGGAATTAGAAGGGATTAGGTGGGATGGGATTCATCTGGAGCCCACCTTTATGTATGTGTGCCATTCTTATCACATGATAAGTTGTACCCAAAAGTAATAGGCATTTGATTAGACAAAAGGTTCGTTGCTTAGATAGCAATAAAAACCATTTTTGGTGGGTGGCCTACCAAGGTCGAGCTTGTGGGATGCATTGCTCCGATCATCATGCATTCGTGATATGCGTGTGTTGGCCACAAAGATGCTAAGCCTAAGAACAGATTCAATCAGCCCCATTAATGAAATTTGACTGTTGTATTTTTCACATTTCAACCGTCCATTAGATATAAACTAATCTTTGAGTTAAGATGATTCGCCTCAATGATATCTCAAACTATGGCACATCTAAAAAAGGAGATACTGTTTGTACTGTTTAGATTGAGTTAGATCCATACCACATGGGCAGTAGCTATGTGCATGCGTATGATTGTCATACTCTAC
Organism: Magnolia changhungtana; assembly: GCA_030180095.1. Classification (NCBI taxonomy): domain Eukaryota; kingdom Viridiplantae; phylum Streptophyta; class Magnoliopsida; order Magnoliales; family Magnoliaceae; genus Magnolia; species Magnolia changhungtana. The sequence continues at coordinate 4,891,900 of JASAUF010000248.1, forward strand.
CATAGTAGCAATGCAAAAGAGAGATGTGAAAAGGACTTTTGCGTCGTATAGACCCAACGTACTACCCATCCTTTTTCATTGGACGGACAAAAAACTTTAAGCACGAAACTAGACCTCATTCGTACGGACCATTTCAGAAATACAAAATACCCCTGCTTTTAACAGCTTTCTACTTACTTTTGGAAAAAAGACCCACTTTTGCGGACAAAACAAAGGCAATTTTATCCTAAACTCTAACTTCGTAACGTAAGCTTTTGGGAAGTCGCCAAATCACGCCGGGTAAAAGGCAGCGTCTAGAGCCACAATTATTTCATGTAAAAAGCATCGAGACTCTGCGGGAGTATGGAAATCGATACTCAAGCATAGTCTTAAAACGTACGGTGCACATGTTGATTAATCCAAACCGCTAGAACAATAAGCCCATGTTTTGCAAAAGAAAGAGATCCCAATGATGGGGTGATCAAAACCATCCCTTTGGTGTCCACAAAAAGAACGGCTGAAATGGAAAACGATTGGTAGTCCAGGTTGGTAAGATATGCATTGATCAGATGGTGATACTCTCCAATCAATATGATTTCGATCTTATGCCCCCACTTATACCATTCGTCAGAAAATTGAGCCGCCTTGGACTAGAGAGAAACTTTGGTACTCTGCTGAGTGTGATGGTTGATATGCAGGCGCAAAGAAATTGCACAGCAGTATGAAATTTAATCAAAGCGATTTTCTCATATAACTGCCAACCTTTTCAGGTTATTCATGAATAAACGCATGCTTTCAAAATGATTATAGAAAAACACTCACGATTTGCAAATATGAAGAAAAGCTCCCTCTTTCACTTTCGCAAATCTACAGCTTTATTTTGGTACAGTTATACCCCATTGCAAGGGGCATGCGTGAGTAAAGTTCTATGGAGCCCACCTCTATGTATGTGTGTGATCCACGCCATCCATCCATTTTGCAATCCAATTTTATACCATAAGCCCAAAAATTGGGCTGAAGCACAGGTGGACCCGGCCACAGAAATACTGGTGTTGGAACACCAACCATTAAAACGTATAGGATCCAAGGAAATTTGGATCTTCTCTTTGTTCATGTTTGTGTAGCCTTACCAATATATTGGATGGCCCTGATAAACATCAGGGTGGGCCCTAGGAAGTTTCTAAACGGTGGGGGTAAAAATATCGGAGGCAGACTGTGGTTTAGTGGGCGTAAAAGAGAAATTTACGACTGTGGACCCCACCTTTTATCCGTTGGATATTTTTGAAACAATACAAACTTACCATACGCACTTGGACCTCCTTGTACGGACACTGAATTTGAGGACGAAAATACCCCCGCCTTCTATGGGCTTGCATGCAGAGACTAGCGCTGACGGACGGTCCCGTGAAGGGAACCCAGGTGGGGCCCACTGTGATGTTTGTGAGAAATCCTCCCCGTCTAAGTTTCTTCATAGGGTCACAAAGACCTGGATGAAGAGGAAAAACAAATTTCATAATGATCCAAAACTTCTGTAACCCCTAAAAGGGTTTCAATAGTAGACGTTCAATTCCCCACTGCCTTTTATAGTGTGGTCCACTTGATAGCTAGATCCGTCTTATTTTTCACCTCAAGCCTTAATATGAGTTCGCCAAATAGATAGACGGTTTGGATATAACACATACCTCATAATAGGACCCACAAAAATCGGTAAATATTACAACAGGAAAGAAGAAGAAGAAAAAGAAAAAAGTAAAAAAAAAAAAAAAGAGACAGCAAGTTGGGGTCGACCAACCCGGTCGACCGGTCAGAGGCCTATCGCTACGGATTATAACCGTAGCCATAAATGTAGTGCTATGCACTTTTTTTTCTTTTTCTTTTTATTTTTTATTTTTTATTTTTTACACGGAGGACATTTCCTCCCTTACATTTTTCTATAATACATAATTATATAAATATGTATATATAAGTATATAAAAATATTTTTCTATTCTTTAATTCATTTCTTTGTCTATTTATTTAACAAACATATCTCCTAAACTAGAATGATTTATTTAACTTACCACATATGATTTTGGGGTAGGAGAAGCTAATTTAGTCAACCAACCTAGTTATTTTCCAAGATTCTATCAGGTCGATGGTCGAAAATTCATTTGGGAGAGAGAAATCCGGTATATCTTCTTTAAAAAACTATGCTAAAATATAGGACTACTCCTTTAAAAAGTCATGTATCATAGCACGCAATCTATTTGGGAGATAGAAATCCGGTATATCTTGTTAGCTTGAGTCCTTGGAAATGACATGGACAAATGAGACCCGACATCACTAGTGTACCTTCTACACAAACAATCTACACTCAAGTATAATTTATAAGTAACTAATATATTGATCGGGTTCGGGTTGGGTCAGGCAACCTGAGACCTCAACCCAAGCCCAACCTAAGTTTTATTGGGTTGGTGTTTGTATATCCCAAGCTTGAGATCGGACCCGATATATCCCAAGCTTCAACCCGACCGTCCCATGACCGACCCGACATTGAGTTGGGCTCGGGTAAGATATATCGGGTCTGATCTCAAGCTTGGGCTATACAAACACCAACCCGATAAAACTTATGTTGGGCTTGGGTTGAGGTCTCAGGTTGCCCGACCCAACCCAAACCCGATCAATATATATATTAGTTACTTATAAATTATAATTGAGTGTTGATTGTTTATATAGAAGGTACACTTCTAATGTTGGTGTGGTTTATTTGAACATTAGATACATTTAGATTTATCGGTTCAAGTTATGAAATTATCTGTTAAGTTTGCCGGCATTGAATTTCATGTTTATCATTTGAATTTCATGTTTGCCCCGCCGATTTCCTAGTTTGCCCGTGATTTTCTAGTTTGCCCGTTGATTTCTTAGTTTACCCACATTGATTTTCTAGTTTGCCCATTGATTTTCTAGTTTGTCCCTACTGATTTTCTAGTTTCCCCATCGAATTTCATGTTTGACCATTGATTTTCTAGTTTCTCCATTGATTTTCTAGTTTGCCCTAATCGATTTTCTAATTTGGTCGGCTGATTTTCTAGTTTCCCCATTGAATTTCATGTTTGTTCATTGATTTTCTAGTTTTCCCCGTGATTTTCTAGTTTCCCATTGAATTTCATGTTTCCCACTGATTTTCTAGTTTTTCCTACTGATTTTTAGTTTGCCTCATTGATTTTCTAGTTTGTCTGTTGATTTTCTACTTTCCCACTGATTTCCTAGTTTGCCCATTGATTTTCTAGTTTCCCATTGAATTTCATGTTTGCCGTGATTTTCTAGTTTTCCCCGTGATTTTCTAGTTTCCCCATTTGAATTTCATGTTTGCTCTGCCGTGATTTTCTAGTTTTTCCATTGATTTTTAGTTTGCCTCGCTGATTTTCTAGTTTGTCTCGTTGATTTTCTACTTTGCCCCGTTGATTTCCTAGTTTGCCCCGCTGATTTTCTAGCTTACCCCGTTGATTTTCTAGTTTACCCCGCTAATTTCAAACTTGGGCTATACAAACACCAACCCGATAAAACTTAGGTTGGGCTTGGGTTAAGGTCTCAGGTTGCCCGACCCAACCCGAACCCGATCAATATATTAGTTACTTTGTGTAGAAGGTACACTAGTGATGTCGGGTCTCATTTATCCATGTCATTTTCGAGGACTCATGCTAACAAGATATGTCGGATTTATCTCTCCCAAATAGATTGCGTGTTGTGCTACATGACTTTTTAAAGGATAGTCCTATATTTTAGCTTAGTTTTTAATGAAAAAAATGAAGTTTTTTATGATGAATAATCACGTATATAATTAATAAAATCATAGATACAAAAAATAAGTCATATATTGAAATATAATAAACTAATGTAATAACGAAAATATTAGCACGTATACACCTGACTAACCTAATCAACCCGTTGAGCCCTCTTCGGTTGGGCTTGGGTTGAGAATTCCCAACCCAAGATTGGGTTGGGTTGGGTTAGGTCAAGGTTTAGGTATAAGACATCATTGTGGGGTGTAGCAAGTGTAATCGGATTGCGTACTGAGTTAGTCAGTACGCTCCCATTGTACTAAGTAAACTTAGTTGGGCCCACATTGAATGTATGTAGTATATCCACGTCGTTCATCCGTTTTTCCATTTATTTTAAGGGGTTTAGCCCCCAAATTGAAGCATATCAAAAGATCAAGTGGATCATACCATGGAAACAGTGGGCATTGATATTTCGGTTGCCCATTGATTTTCATGTTGCACCACGATTTTCTAGTGTCCCCGTGATTTTCATGTTTCTCCATTGATTTTCATGTTTGTCCCCATTGATTTTGATCTCCCCGTGATTTTTACTCTCCTCCGTGACTTTGTAGTTTGCCCCACATTGTTTTTCTAATGTCCCCGCTCATTTTCATGTTTGCCCGTGATTTTCATGTCTCCTCATTGATTTTCATGTTGCATCCGGCGTGATTTTCTAGTGTTCCCCACTGATTTTCATGTTTGTCCCCATTGATTTTCTAGTTTACCTACTGATTTTCCAGTCTCCCCATTGATTTTCTAGTCTCCCATTGATTTTCTAGTTTGCCCGGCTGATTTTTAGTTTTCTCCGCTCACTTTCATGCTTGCCCCACTCATTTTCATGCTTGCCCCTCTCATTTTTAGTTTGCCCGCTCATTTTCGGATTTGCCGCTCATTTTCTAGTTTGCCCCGCTTATATTTCAGTTTGTCCCGCTCATAATTTAGTTTGCCCTGCTCATATTTCAGTTTGCTCCGCTCATATTGCTGAGTCATGGTCCCAAAACCTGATTTGTTGAACAACCCTAACTTGTTTACCCCGCCCAATTACATGTTTCCACCGCCGATTTTCTAGTTTCCCCCGCCAATTTTAAAGTTTCCCCCGCCGATTTTCTAGTTTGCCCCGCCGATTTTCTAGTTTGCCCCGCCGATTTTCTAGCTTCCCCGCCGATTTTAAAGTCTACCCCGCCGATTTTCTAGTTTGCCAGTTGATTTTCTAGTTTGCCCGCCGATTTTCTAGCTTCCTCGCTTTATTTTGATGTTTGCCCCCGTAGATAATCCAAACCTAAACCCGAACTTGAACCTCGAATCGTATTTCCTAAACCTAATCCTTAACCTATTATCAATTCCTAAACCTTAACCTATAACCTAACCTAAACCTAAACCTATAACCTAAGCTTATAACCTAAACCTAAACCTACACCTAAGTCTAAAGCCTAAACCTAAACCTAAAACTTGAATATATTCTCAAATCCCTAAACTTAAACATATACCTAATACTAATGATTTTTTTATTTTTTTTTACACACGCACACACACCCCCCACACACTCACACTAGTGGAATTTCACCACCTATGGATACTCGAACACTTGACAGGGTGTTGAAACTCCTAAGGGCCCGTTTGGCTGGGTGGATTGGAAGGGATTTAATGGTATTAGGGTGGATGGCATGGATTTCTAGGTAATGATGGTGTTATCAATGGATTGTCTTGAGATCCATGGGATTGTTATATCTCTGGATTGCTACATCCAGGATGTTTAGCAGGCCCGGCCAATCCGGGGATTAAACCTTCCCATCCCTTCTAATCCCACGAACCAAACACATCCTAGACAATTTTGAACGAATTAAGGTGGATTAGATGAGATTTAAAGGTATTGATGGTGTTGTCAGTGGATTGTCCTAAGATCCATGGGATTGGGATCAAATCACCGACTCTGTTTGGCACCCTTGGCCAATTCGGGATTTAACTTCCAATCCCTTCCAATGCCATCCAATCTCTTCCAATCCGACCAGCCAAACGGGCCCTAATAGTCTACCACCCGAGCGGGGCAAACATGAAAATGAGTGGGGTAAACATGAAAATGAGAGAGGCAAACAAGAAAATCAGCGGGGCAAACTAGAAAAACAGCGGGGTAAACAAGAAAAACAACGGGGCAAACTAGAAAAACAGCGGGGCAAACAAGAAAAACGGCGGGGCAAACTAGAAAAATAGCGGGGCAAACTAGAAAAACGGCGGGGCAAACAAGAAAAAAAACGGGCAAACTAGAAAGCAACGGGCAAATAAGAAAAAACAACTGGCAAACAAGCATTTCCCGACGTTTTTCTCATTTACCCGCTTCATATTTCGGATTTGCCTCATTTTGTTTTCTAGTTTGCCCGCTCATATTTCGCTTTGTCTCATTGCATTTTTTCTTTTTTTGCCCCGCTCATATTTTGATTTGCCTCATTGTTTTTCTTGTTTGCCCGCTCATAATTGATTTACCCCATGATATTTCATTTGTCCATTGTTTTTTCTAGTTTGCCCCGCTCATATTTGATTTACCCCATTGTTTTTCTTGTTTACCCCGCTATTTTTCTAGTTTGCCCGCTCATATTTCAGTTTGCCTGCATTTTTCTAGTTTGTCCCGCTCATATTTCAGTTTGTCCTGCTGATTTTCTAGTTTGCCTCGCTGATTTTCATGTTTGCCCCGCTCGGATTATAACCGTAGCCATATGTACCGCTCTTTTTCATGCTTACCCTGCTCATTTTCATGTTTGTTCCCCATCATTTGCATGATGTGCATGAAAAATGCAGAATCAATCCATCCTTTTCATTTATTGTCCTTTGCCTCAAAGTGGGAGGGGTTCCTTTTTCTTTCCAAAGTGTCATGGGTAATGTTGGGGATAATTGAAGATCTTCTCTTGGCCTGACTTGGAGGAGGGATTGGGAAATAAGGATGGTGGGGTGGTTGGCTTGATGGTAGTCTTATGGGCTATTTATGGAGAAAGGAATAGTAGGTGTTTTCGAAATAAGAATGGATTGGTGTTGGTGTTTAGTAGGGTAAAGCTAGAGGTTGTTGGATGAGCTATTTTTAAAAGCTTATAATTGAGCGTGGATTGTTTGTGTAGAAGGTACACTAGTGATGTCGGGTCTCATTTGTCCACGTCATTCCCTCGCTCAATTTCTAAGTTCCCTCGCTCAATTTCTACCTTCCCTCGCTCAATTTCTAGCTTCCCTCGCTCAATTCTTACGTTGCCTCGCTCAATTTCTAGCTTCCCTCGCTCAATTTCTAGCTTCCCTCGCTCAATTCCTACGTTGCCTCGCTCAATTTCTAGCTTCCCTCGCTCAATTTTTAGCTTCCCTCGCTCGATTCATACGTTGCCTCGCTCAATTTCTAGCTTCCCTCGCTCAATTCCTACGTTGCCTCGCTCAATTTCTAGCTTCCCTCGCTCAATTTCTAGCTTCCCTCGCTCTATTCCTACGTTGCCTCGCTCAATTTCTAGCTTCCCTCGCTCAATTCCTACGTTCCCTCGCTCAATTCCTAGCTTCCCTCGCTCAATTCATAGGTTGCCTAGCTCAAATCGTAGGTTCCCTCGCTCATTTTCTACGTTGCCTCGCTCAATTTCAAGCTTACCTCGCTCAATTTCTAGATTCCCTCGTTGAACTCCTACCTTGCCTCTCTCAATTTTTAGGTTCCCTCGCTCAATTCCTACCTTGCCTCACTCAAATTTCAATTTGCCTACTCAATTTCATATTTGTCGCTCAATTTCTAGTTTTGACCGTGAAGTGACCGAAATTCGACAAAAGTGAATGAAATGTATTTTCAACCATCGACCGATGGAATCTTGGAAAATAACTAGGTTGGTTGGATAAAGTAGCTTCTCTTACCCCAAAATCATATGTATGTAGACGTCAAGTAACTAATTTTGGTTTAGAAGATATTCTTGTTAAATGATTAAAGAAATAAATGAAAAAAAAGAGGGAAAAAATTTTTATATGCTTATATATACCTATTTATATAAATATGTATTAAAGAAAATTGTAGGTAGAATAAATTTCTCCATGTAAAAAATAAAAAAAAAAAAAATAAAATAAAAAATTTCATAGACTGACACAGACTATAGTTATGGCTATGGTTATAATCCGTAGCTAAAGGTAAAACACCTTTTCCGATGTATCGACAGACAGTCGATATATCGAAAATTGTAGGATTTTTGAGGAAAACTCACTGGACAGTTCTGGACCATTTTCGATATATCGACTAATAGTCGATATATCGACAGTTTTTTTTTTTTTTTTTTTTTTTTTAAATTTTTTGCTGTTGTAATCCCACCACTTTTTGTGGGTCCTATTATGAGGTATGTGTTATATCCAAACCGTCCATATTTTTGGTGAACTCGTATTAGGGTTTGAGACGAAAAATAAGACAGATCTAGCTATCAAGTGGACCACACTGTTAAAGGCTGTGGATGATTGAACGTCTACCATTGAAACCCTTTTAGGGGTCACAGAAGTTTTGGATCATTATGAAACTTGTTTTTCCTCTTCATCCTGGCCTTTGTGACCTTATGGATAGATTGGATGGAAAATAAATGTTATGGTGGACCCTACAAAATTTTTAACGGTGAAAATCAATTTCCCCGCTGCTCTTTGTGGTGTGGTCCAGTTGATCTTTGGATATGATATTTTTTTTTGGATAATGCTCCGAAATGATCTTGAGATATGGATGAACGTTGTGGATATAATAAATATATAGCTGTGGGGCCATGTAACTTTGATCTCTTTTAAGCCGTTCGTACAACTCTCAGTTCGAGGAGCGTCAGCGCACGTCTTCGCTGCGAAAAGGAGGGGTAGTTTCGTCCTCAACGTCGCTGTCCGCACGTGATAATCTAGATTGGTAACTAAGGTTTGTATTCTTTCATAGAAACCGCTGGGTAATAGGGTTGGTCTACAGTGGTCATTTTCTCGGCGTAAAAGGATGGGACATGGAATTTATGTCAAAGAAAGTTCCTGTGCTGGTTTGAAACATAAACCATTCATATGACCATATGTCAGTGTACCTGATCAATGCATTCCATTACCACCCGATAGAGAGATGGAAATATGTTATCGTTATAACTTTACCGTTGGACAATAATTGTGGTTAAATGCATATGTATTTAACAGACAATAAAATAATTTATAATTATTGTACTTTTTCTTACACTTTTTGATACAATATTATTAAAATTTTAAAATCAAATAACATTAGTAGTGTATTTTAATTATGAATTTATAAGGAAGTAATATAAAAATATTATAATTATAATTTTATCATTAGTAAACTAAATATATGAATCTATAGTCAAATACAATATGAATAGACAAATGAAGTAATATGTAATCTTTGTAAATTTTCTAATAACAAGTGAAAAGACACTCTCTTAACAATATGCACATATTTAGTTTGATTGTAGTAAATCATAATGATAACATATTTTCTTCCAAAGTAGATTACATCTGGCCCCACTGGTCTCTAGGAAGAAATGAGCACATTTATGTGGGCCCCACTTTGATATATCTTTTTATCCATGTTATCTATCTCTTATTTTATAACATGCTAAGGTATGAGCCCAAAAAATGAAGTAGATCCAACGCTAGATCACTTTTACATTTAACACAACTTTTTTTTTTTTTTTTTTTTACATACCCCCACACACTTGCGTTGGTGGAATTTCACGCTTGCATTTAACACAACTTAAATTTAATGCTTTGTACATTTAATGCAACTTGAGCTTACTAATTGGTGTGACTTAGTATGGTCCAGTTAGCACTAGATTTGCCTCTTTTTTGAGCTCATACCTTAAAATGATACCAGAGAAAGGATGGACGGTGTGGATAAACAGGTACATCACAGTGGCCCCTACACAAATCTATAGGCAGGGTGGTGATATTAGTGGACAAAATTAGTCCTAAACAGGGCATGTGCCATTCTTATCACATGATAAGTTGTGCCCAAAAGTAATAGGCATTTGATTAGACAAAAGGTTCGTTGCTTAGATAGCAATAAAAACCATTTTTGGTGGGTGGCATACCCTTACCAATGTCGAGCTTGTAGGATGCATTGCTCAGATCATCATGCATTCGGGATATGCGTGTGTCGCAAAACATCCAGGCCACAAAGATACCGAGCCTAAGAACAGATTCAATCAGCCCCATTAATGAAATTTGACTGTTGTCTTCTTCACATTTATAAACTAATCTTTGAATTAAGATGATTTCCCTCTATGATATTTCGAACTGTTTCGAACTATGGCACATCTAAGGAGGGAGATACTGTTTGTACCGTTTAGATTGAGTTAGATCCGTAACATATGGGCAGTAGCTATGTTCATGCGTATGATTGTCATACTCTACCATAGTAGCAATGCAGAAGAGAGATGTAAAGAGCATCGAGACTCTGCGTGAGTATGGAAATCGATACTCAAGCATAGTATTAAAACGGTGTACATGTTGACTAATCCAAACCGCTAGAACAATAAGCCCATGTTTTGCAAAAGAAAGAGATCCCAATGACGGGGTGATCAAAACCATCCATTTGGTGTCCACAAAAAAGAACGGCTGAACTGGAAAACGATTGGTAGTCCAGTTTGGTAAGATATGCATTGATCAGGTGGTGATACTCTCCAATTAATATGATTTCGATTTTATGCCCCCACTTATACCATTCGTCAGAAAATTGAGCCGCCTTGGACTAGAGAGAAACTTTGGTACTCTGCAGAGTGTGATGGTTGATACGCAGGCGCTAAGAAACTGCATATAAGCATGAAATTTAATGAGAAATTGACCACTGTAGACGCAACTTTTTATCCAGTTTCTTATCTAAAGAATCTGAAACTTACCTTCCTAACTTACACAGTGGACATACAAACGAGCATTTGACGACCAAAATATCCCCACCTTCCTTTCGGAAGCGAATTGGCTGGTGTGTGAAGACGAGCGCAATCGCTGCTTGAATTTCGAGTTGTACAAACGGTTCAAAAGTGATCAAAGTTACATGGACCCCATAGTTATCTCTTTGTGACCTTATGAATAGATTGGATGAAAGATAAACATTATGGTGGGCCCTAAGAAATTTTTAACAATGAAAATCAATTTTCCCGCTGCTATTTGTGGTGTGGTCCAATTGATCTTTAGATATGATTTTATTTTTTTATAATACTTGAAATGATCTCCAAATATGGATAAACATTGTGGATATAATACATACATGATTGTGAGGCCCATGTGACTTTGATGTCTTCGAACCATTCGTATGACTCGGAATTCAAGGAGCGTCAACACTCGTCTTCACACCCGGGAAATGGATTGGCTACTCCCCTGCCACCTTCCATTTGCTGGTGGTCGGTGATATGTGGGCCCCATCATGATGTATGTGTTTCATTCATGCTGTCCATTTATTTTTATAGATCATTTTATAGTATATATATAAAAAAAAGATATATCTCAATCTCAAGTGAACCACAATATAGGAAACAATGTTGAATGAATGCTCACCATTAAAAACATTTTGGGGGCATAAAAATTTTGGGTCAAGCTGATATTTATTTTTTCTCTTCATAACCGTACATCCAACGTCAAGGTTGGGAAGGTAAGTTTCGACTCTTTGGAAAAAATAAAACAATGGGTAAAAAGTTGCGTGTCTACAGTGGTCAATTTCTCTTTACTGAGAAGGGATTTTCTCATGTAACTGCCGACCATTTTAGGCTATTTTTAAATAAACGCATGCTTTCAAAATGATTATAGAAAAGCGCTCACAATTTGCAAATATGAAAAAAGCTGCCTCTGTAACTTTTGGAAATGATAATTTACCGCTACAGCTTTATTTTGGTACAGTTATACCCCATTGCAAGGGGCATGCGTGAGTAGAGTCCTATGGAGCCCACCTTTATGTATGTGTGTGATCCACGCCATCCATCCATTTTGCAATCCCATTTTATATCATGAGCCAAAAAATTGGGCTGAAGCACAGGTGGACCCGGCCACAGAAATGCTGGTGTTGGAACACCAACCATTTAAACGTGTAGGGGCCAAGAAAGTTCGGATCTTCTCTTTGTTCATGTTTGTGTAGCCTTATCAATATATTGGATGGCCCTGATAAACATCAAGGTGGGCCCTAGGAAGTTTCTAAATGATAGGGGTAAAAAAATTTGAGGCTGACTGCGGATCAGTGGGCGTAAAAGGATGGGACATGGAATTTATGTCAAAGAAAGTTCCTGCGCTGGTTTTTTTTTTTTTTTTTTACACACCCCACACACTCACGCCACACGCACACACACCCCACTCACGTATGCCGTGGGATTTCACCACCTTGGGTACTCGAACCCTTGACCCGGTGTTGTAACTCCAAGGAGTCTACTATCCGGGTAAGAGTAAGGACCCGGTGTCAAAGAAAGTTCTTGCGCTAGTTTGAAACATAAACCATTCATGTGACCATTTGTGAGTGTACCTGATCAATGCATCACATTACCACCCGATAGAGAGATGGAAATATGTTATCGTTATAACTTTACCATTGTACAATAATTGTGGTTAAATGCATATGTATTTAAGAGGCAATAAAATAATTTATAATTATTGCACTTTTTCTTACACTTTTTGATACAATATTATTAAAATTTTAAAATAAAATAGCATCAGTGGTGTATTTTAATTATGAATTTATAATGAAGTAATATAAAAAATATTATAATTATGATTTTATCATTAGTAAACTAAATATATGAATCTATAGTCAAATACAATATGAATAGACAAATGAAGTAATATGTAATCTTTGTAAATTTTCTAATAACAAGTGAAAAGACACTCTCTTAACAATATGCACATATTTAGTTTGACTGTAGTAAATCATAATGATAACATATTTTCTTTCAAAGTAGACTACATCTAGCCCCACCCGTCTCTAGGAAGAAATGAGCACATTTATGTGGGGCCCCACTTTGATGTATCTTTTTATCCATGTTATCTATCCCTTATTTCATGACATTCTAAGGTATGAGCCCGAAAAATGAAGTAGATCCAACGCTAGATCACTTTTGCATTTAACACAACTTTTTCTTTCTTTTTTTTTAACACACCCCCACACACTCATGTTGGTGGAATTTCACGCTTGCATTTAACACAATTTAAATTTAATGCTTTGTGCATTTAATGCAACTTGAGCTTACTATTTGGTGTGACTTGGTGTGGTCCAGTTAGCGCTAGATTTGCCTCTTTTTTGAGCTCATACCTTAAAATGATACGAGAGAAAGGATGGATGGTGTGGATAAACAGGTACATCACAGTGGCCCCTACACAAATCTATAGGCAGGGTGGTGATATTAGTGGACAAAATTAGTCCTAAACAGGGTATGTGCCATTCTTATCACATGATAAGTTGTGCCCAAAAGTAATAGGCATTTGATTAGACAAAAGGATTGTTGCTTAGATAGCAATAAAAACCATTTTTGGTGGGTGGCATATCCTTACCAATGTCGAGCTTGTAGGATGCATTGCTCAGATCATCATGCATTCGGGATATGCGTGTGTCGCAAAACATCCAGGCCACAAAGATACCGAGCCTAAGAACAGATTCAATCAGCCCCATTAATGAAATTTGACTGTGGTCTTCTTCACATTCCAACCGTCCATTAGATATAAACTAATCTTTGAATTAAGGTGATTCCTCTCTATGATATTTCGAACTATGGCAAATCTAAAGAGGGGGATACTGTTTGTACCGTTTAGATTGAGTTGGATCCGTAACACATGGGCAGTAGCTATGTTCATGCTTATGATTGTCATACTCTACCCTAGTAGCAATGCAGAAGAGAGATGTAAAAAGCATCGAGACTCTGCGTGAGTATGGAAATCGATACTCAAGCATAGTATTAAAACGGTGTACATGTTGACTAATCCAAACCGCTAGAACCATAAGCCCATGTTTTGCAAAAGAAAGAGATCCCAATGACGGGGTGATCAAAACCATCCATTTGGTGTCCACAAAAAAGAACGGCTGAAATGGAAAACGATTGGTAGTCCAGTTTGGTAAGATATGCATTGATCAGGTGGTGATACTCTCCAATCAATATGATTTCGATTTTATGCCCCCACTTATACCATTCGTCAGAAAATTGAGCCGCCTTGGACTAGAGAGAAACTTTGGTACTCTGCAGAGTGTGATGGTTGATACGCTGGTGCTAAGAAACTGCATATAAGCATGAAATTTAATGAGAAATTGACCACTGTAGACGCAACTTTTTACCCAGTTCCTTATCTGAAGAATCTGAAACTTACCTTCCCAACTTACACACTGGACATACAGACGAGCATTTGAGGACCAAAATACCCCCACCTTCCTTTTAGAAGCGGATTGGCTAGTGTGTGACGCAGGGGAGGACGTGAGGTCGAGCACCGTCTTCCTCAAGAGGATAATTATTCGAATCCACGGAACTTCTCGGACTCATTGAGACTTTCTCGAATCCACGAGAAAAGAGAGCGTAAAATAGAAATAAATTCTAAATAATTTCGAAATAGATTAATGAATGAATAAAAACGAGTTCACAACCCTTTAAATAAGGGTACTAAGCAATGGAAAAGAAATCGAGAATCAAACTACAACTAAAACTCCTAGAATTGCGACTTACTATAAATAGTAAACTTACTATTTATGATCGGTCGTGATGTCTACTAGTGCTAAGGTTTTCGGCCAAAAATAGTAAGTGTCCTATTTGGCTTCACCAAACCGTTCCCCTAATTATTCTAAGCTCTTTTCACGTTGGACGCAACTCCTAAAGCCCGACGGATGAAGAGTTATAAACAAACTAAAACTTACTATTTATAGTAAAAACGAAATTGAAACAGGGAAACGACCATCAAATCAGGGGTTTCTCGCAATTCCGAGCGTCGCAACCCGGCGTAGCTCGTTCTACCCCAAAATCATATATTTTTCGTCGGCTAACTCATCCCGGATTGTGAGATACGCCTGATTTAAGGTCTGATGGTCCAGATCACTTCTTTCGCCGACAGGGCCTTTTCTGATCCATCTTTGCCATGTAATTGTCTGCGACCCGCTCTACATCAGTGTGTGAAGACGAGCGCAATCGCTGCTTGAATTTCGAGTTGTATGGACGGTTCAAAAGTGATCAAAGTTACATGGACCCCATGGTTATCTCTTTGTGACCTTATGAATAGACTGGATGAAAGATAACCATTATGGTAGGCCTTAAGAAAATTTTTAACAATGAAAATCAATTTCCCAGCTGCTATTTGTGGTGGGGTCCAATTGGTCTTTTGATATGATTTTATTTTTTATAATACTTGAAATGATCTCCAAATATGGATAAACATTGTGGATATAATAAATACATGGTTGTGAGGCCCATGTGACTTTGATGTCTTCGAACCATTCGTACGACTCGAAGTTCAAGGAGCATCAGCACTCGTCTTCACACCAGGGAAATGGATTGGCTACTCCCCTGCCACCTTCCATTTGCTGGTGGTCGGTGATATGTGGGTCCCATCATGATGTATGTATTTCATTTATGCCGTCCATTTATTTTTATAGATCATTTTATAGTATATAAAAAAAAAGAGATATATCTCAATCTCAAGTGGACCACAATATAGGAAATAATGTTGAATGAATGCTCACCATTAAAAACATTTTGGGGGCATAAAAATTTTGGATCAAGCTAGTATTTATTTTTTCCCTTCATATCCGTACATCTAACGTCTAAGTTGGGAAGGTAAGTTTCGACTCTTTGGAAAAAAAAAAAAAACAAAGGGTAAAAAGTTGCGTCTACAGTGGTCAATTTCTTTTTACTGAGAAGGGATTTTCTCACGTAACTGCCGACCATTTTAGGCTATTTTTGAATAAACGCATGCTTCAAAATGATTATAGAAAAACGCTCACAATTTACAAATATGAAAAAAGCTGCCTCTTTAACTTTTGGAAATGATGAATTTGCCGCTACAGCTTTATTTTGGTACAGTTATACCCCATTGCAAGGGGCATGCGTGAGTAGAGTTCTATGGAGCCCACCTTTATGTATGTGTGTGATCCACGCCATCCATCCATTTTGCAATCCCATTTTATATCATGAGCCCAAAAATTGGGCTGAAGCACAGGTGGACCCGGCCATAGAAATGCTGGTGTTGGAACACCAACCATTTAAACGTGTAGGGGCCAAGAAAGTTCGGATCTTCTCATTGTTCATGTTTGTGTAGCCTTATCAATATATTAGATGACCCTGATAAACATTAGGGTGGGCCCTAGGAAGTTTCTAAACGGTGGGGTAAAAATATTGGAGGCTGACTGCGGATTAGTGGGTGTAAAAGGATGGGACATTGAATTTATGTGAAAGGAAGTCCCTGCGCTGCGCTTGGGATGCAAGGTGGGACATGATGTTCATAAAAAATGAGGAGGATCCAAAATTTAAATGAGTCAAATGAGAGGAAACAGTGGGGATTCAATGGCCACCATTAAGATATTTGTGTGACCATAAAAGTTTTACGTAAAGCTAAGTGTTTTTTAGTATTTTCACCTCATCCTAGTGAAAATAGCCTTATAAATGAGTTGGATGGCATATAAACACCGGGGTAGAGGTCATAAAAGTTTCATTATAAGCATTTTTTTCTCTATTTTTTCTCTTTGTGGCCCACTTGAGTTTCGGATTAACCTCTTTTGGTCAACATCCTAATATGAGCTTATAAAATGGATGAGCAGAGCATATTTCTAACAAACATCACAATGGGCCCTACTTAATATCCTAGCTCAGGAACTTCTTGCCAAAGGTTTTAGCAAGAAATCCACGCCATGGGATGCGAATTGCATGAGCACAACTTTGGTGGATCTAGGGATCTACAGAGGTGGGTGGGATCTTTTCCGCGTGGCCCACCTTAATGTATGTGCCTTACATCCATGTCATCCAGTAGCCGTTGCTACTAGACAGTCGTTACTAGACAGTGTACAATGGGCCCCTCCAAGGTGTATGTTTTTATCCACATCATCCATTCATTTTTCAATATCATTTTATGGCATGAGTTAAAAAATGAGAGAGATCAAAGAGATCAAAGTCTGTAGTATACCACACCACATGAAAACAGTGGTGATTGAACACCTACCATTAAGAACTTCTTGGGGCCCATTGTAATATTTATTTGCAATTCCACCGGTTGATTATGTAACAAAGATCTCAACAAAGGAAAACCACAAATATCAGCTGCATCTAAAACTTTCGTGGCCCCCAAATTCTTTTTAATGGTAAGTGTTCAATGACCATAATTTCATATAGTATGGTCCACCAAAATTTTTATCTATTTTTGGGCTCATGCTCTAAAATGAGTAGAAAAGAATTTATGAACCACGTCGAATAAACACATCCAACATGTTAAGGTTCATAGAGCAACATCCAGTAGCAAGTGTCTCGGTGGAAATTATGATGGAATGAGAAGATGGTTTTAAAAATACATTTTTAAACAACATGTAAGCCTTTTGGTACATGACGGCAAGAGACTAAATGTTAAGCGTCTTACTTTAAATATTTTGAAAGCATGCATTTATTTGTCAATAGCTTAAAAGGCTGGTAGTTATACTAAAAAAGTTCCTTAATCAAATTAATTCGTGGAAATAATGGCCCTAATTAATAATAAACAACAGTTGCACTTATTCCAATTAATAATAAACAACAGTTACACTAATTAGATTGGACAGTTGTAATGAGTACCAGTCAACGGTCCCATTTCAACAAACAAATGTCGAGTATCTTGTGTTTAGTATTCTTAATTTCATATGATTTGAGCTGATGTTCTACCTACAATTCCTCCTAATTTTGGACCGTTTAGCTTGCCTAAATATGCCACATGTACAGCTTTTTCTTAGTGGCAGCGTATCAACCATCAAACTGCGCCAGAGCATAAAATACCACCACCTGGGATTTGAATTTCCTAACGCATGCCTTTGTGCCACGTCATGTAAGTGCATGTGCACGGATGATCGTACTCTTCCATCGTATGAAATAACTCCTTCCGATCCATCTCGACCGCAGCTCTTCCTTTCATTTTTTTTTAAAAAATTTCTTTTACTTTGTACGGATTTTTAATTTTCTTTTTTCTTTTTACAGGAAGAGGTACTATTTTGGAAGAGAGCATCACTCAACTAATTGAGTGCGGGGACCACCGTGGTATTTGTACGGATTCTAACCGGGTCACACTGTGTTTCAGGGAAGGGCATGAGGTCGAGCACCCTCTTCCTCTATCGAGGGGATAATTGTTACGAATCGATGGAACTTCCTTGACTCCTCACATGGCTTTTCCAATATATGAGAAAAAAAAAAAAAAAAAAACAGAAAATAAATTTTTTAAAATTCGAAATTGATTAGTTAATAAAAATAAATGAATTCACGACCCTTTAATCAGGGATACCAACTTACTATAAATAATAAACTTATAATTTGTAGACGATCGTAATGTTTACCAGTGCCCAAGGTTTTTGGCCAAAAATGGAAAGCGTCCTATTTGGGTTTATCATGCTATTCTCTTTATTATTTTAAGCACTTTTGATGTTGGGTGCAACTCCTGGAGCCTAGAGAATGAAGAGTTATAATTAAATTAAAATTTATTCTTTATAATAAAAATAGAATTAAAATAGGAAAACAAACTTTGATGATATTTCACGAGTCTGGCCTGCGGAACTCGTGGTGGGTTGGGTGGCTAAAGTAACTTGTCATACCTCAAAATCATATATTTTACTTTCCATAACTCATTCTGATTTGCAGGTTATGTCCATTTTAAGTTCTAACTGTGCAAATCATCTCTATCTCTAATCAGACCTTTTTTTATCCATGGTCATAAAATTATCCTCAACCCACTCTACATCACAATGCCATGAGAAAAATCAGGTCAATCCTACTGAATAAAATAAAATAAAATAAACCATTCAAAAACCTTCAAAATCATGTGATGAACTACCTGATCTTACTGATTTTTTTTGGGTCTTCCATTTTTACGGGGTGAGAAGTTTCTGTTCGGGGTTAGATTCCAGAAACACGTTAAGGTGGGCCACACCAGCAGGTAGCTGCATGGAATTTTTATCTACAACAACCGACCTAGGAGATAACCACTGCCATCCCATCTGTCCATTATAAAAAAGCGAAAAATCCAAAAGATGCCATCATCTTCAAGGTCAACATCCGCCTCGAGTTAGATGGATGGTCATGATCGCTACATAATCATGCAACGCGTAAGTAGAGAAAAGTTTCAACCATCTCATCTCTCGAGGTTGAAAGGGTGGATCATGATTCATTTTATTTCTATACTCTCGCGTCCCATGTGCTGTCAGACATGAACTATACACGTGTAACTTAGATGGACTCTCCAAATGGTGGGACCCACATCTTATACGTGATAGATGGCTCTTTGTTTGTTTGAACTCCGGCAATTGATTGTTTTCCATTTCTAACTGTCAGCTGGGTGTTCGTCACCACATCATTTCTCCATAACTATTGATTCATGGGGCGCGGTTGTGGGGCCCACTTTGATGTATGTGTCTTACATCCACACCGTCCATCCATTTTGAAATCGGATTTTAGTTCACGATCCAAAAAATGAAGCAGATCCAAATCTTAAGTGGACCATCCCACAGGAAACAGTAGTGATTGAATCCCACCATTAAAAAATTCAATGGTCCACCTGAAAGTTTATTTGCCATATAACCTGTTGATAAGGTCACCAAAAAAAACTGGATGAAGAGACCACATAAATATCAGCTTGATTCGTAACTTTTGGGGCCCATGAGAAGTTTTCAATGGTCCGTATTATGGTTCAATTAGGATAATGAGGTAAGATGAGTTTTTCAAAACTGATGGACGGCGTGGATATAAGACGCATACATTACAGTGGGCCCCACAGTCTCGGTGAAGCCGCGCCCTGATTCATGCTAACCAAAGGAGGGCCCACGATTTGGACGGTACACTTTAACTCACACATTACAATTTCTCACTGCGTGTATGTTAACCACGGACGCGGTTTGGCTAGTGACGCTGCCACCAGCCAGATGGCTAGTGGTCGGTGCTATGTGGACCCTACCATGATGTATGTGTTTTATCCACACCGTTCATCCATTTTTAAAAGATAATTTTAGGTTTGATCCCAAAAATGAGATCTATTTAAATCTCAGGTGGACCACACCATGGGAAAACAATAATGATCGAATGTCCACCATTAGAAACCTCCTAGAGCCCAATGTAATGGTTATTTGAGATCTAACCGGTTTATTAGGTCATACAGACTTGGATGAAGGTAAAAAATATATATCAGCTTGATCCAAAACTTTTGTGGCCCTCAAGAAGTTTTTAATGGTGGGAGTTTAATAAACACTGTGCATTCCACTTGAGATTTAGATCAAACTACTTCTTGGGGTCATACCATAAAATAATCTGGAAGAATGGGTGGACGGCATGGATGAAACAAATACATCATGGTGGGGCCCACAGAGCACCGACCACTAGCCATCGTATGGCGGTGTTTCTCTTTCCTGACTGTTTGATACTCTGGCGGAGTATGACTCTTCGTGCGCAGACTCACTGACAGACGTTTTTTTTTTTTTTTTTTCCTTTTACACACGCACACACCCCCACACACTCACGCTGGCGGAATTTCACCACCTATGGGTACTCGAACCCTTTACCAGGAGTTGAAATTCCTAGAGTCTACCACCCGAGCAAGAGTAAGGACCCCTCACTGACGGACGTTGTGCACCCGGCAAACTGTCGGAAGAGTGGAGCCAACCGTTGATAAGTACTGACCCAAACAATATCCTAAAGGGCCCTGACCCCTATCCGATTAGCGGTGAATTGGGTATGTTTGGTTGCACCAAATTTCACGGAAAATCATGAAAATCTTTACCTGATTAGACTGATTAATCATGAAATATCATGATATTTGGTACAATCAAACGCACCCTCAACAAATCAGAGAAACAGATGGATGAAATGTGAACGTTCATCGGAATGAATGGCTCTGTAGGATAGTAGGGCGAATGAATCGCCTCCGTGAGATTTGGCTAGCAAGTGGGACCTGTTGTGAACAGACCTTGGCCCAAAAATCAAGCTAACCCATTTGATCAGACCTGCTGCATATGAAAGTTGATTTTAGATCCTTGGTCATTCGCATCTAACCGTCCATTCTTCTCATTGATTCTTAGCCTACCAGATGAGTAGGTCATCCTATTCAGGATGGCCCGATCTGATGAATGGCCAAGATCTTGCAAATGTTTGTACTATGGCCATGTTTTCCCCGAATATACACGCAAGTCACTTAGCATTTGTTGGGATAAAATGATAGGAAATGCTACTTGCAAGCCACACTCATCACGTGTGGGATCTGAAATGCTGCAAAATCAGAGGAGATTGACTAAGGTAATTACATCACATGCCAGGTGTTCAAGTGTACATTTCATAAAGAACAATAAACACCACCCAAAATCCTAAAAATTTATGCAGTGGCTTATTTAATGGTTAGATCGCTTAATTGTTACTGTATACGCACAACATAGTTAGATGAACTTGTTGGACGGATTGGATGTTGTAAATACATGACATTGGCCGCATGATATTTAACTCTATCTCTTCTTATAGAAAATAATAATAATAATAATGGCGAGGGTATCATAGTCATTTGAAAGGCGGAGAGGCGTTATTCGGTAAAACTAACAGTCGTTATTAACTAACCGAGTGTCCGTTTCGGTTACTCCGCGAAACTGCTGTATACGAGAACTACATGTAATAGTTGTGTATGGGCTCACTTTGGTGTTTTTGTGGAATCTAATCCGTCCATAAGTGTTACCTTAAGGCCAAAAATGAAATCAAGCCAATACAATTACTAGATGGGTCACACCATTTAAAAAAATGATCAACTAGTCAAAAACCTCCAAATTCATGTTGTGGCCCACCTAATAAATGGATCTTTTTTATTTTTTTTGGGCTCTCTAACTTACGATGGGGAACGTTTCTGTACGGGTTAGATTCTAAAAAGACACTATGGTGGACCACACACGCAGATATCTACTCGAAATTTTCATCTACAACAACCGACCACAGGGATAACCACCGGCCCGACTGGTCCGTTATTGAAAGCGCCTATCACGAAAGCCCCCATCATGCTCATGTTCAGCATCATAACTAAGCTAGAATTAGTTAGCTGCCACGTGGCATAGAAAGCCACCTACGAATAAAGGTCCAAGTCACCCATGATAAAGCCTGCTAGATGGACGGTCAGGATTTATGCATAATCATGCAACGTGTCCCGTAGAGTAACGTTTCTACCATATCTACTACCATGTCATCCCTTGGAGGTTGAAAGGGGGAACGGATTGACTACTCCCGGTGGCTGACGGTTAGTGCTCTGTGGGCCCCACTATGATGTATGTGTTTCATCCATGATGTTCATACATTTTTACAGATCATTTTATTGATTGATCCCAAAAATGAGAGGGATATAAGTCTCAGGTGGACCACACCAGAGGAAAACAATAGTGATTGGATATCCACCATTAAAATTCTCTTAAGGTCCAATGTACTGTTTATTTAACATCTAATCTGTTGATTAGGTCATACAGACATAAATGAAGGGAAAAAACAAAGATCATCTTGATCCAAAACTTTTATGGCCCCCAAAAAGTTTTAATGGTCAACGTTCGTTCAACACTGTTTCTGTAATGTGGTTCACTTGAGATTGGGATATACCTCATTTTTTTGTCTCATAGCCTAAAGTGATCTATAAAAATAGATGAACGGCATGGATGAAACAAATACATCATTGTGGGGCCCACAGAGCACCGATCATCAGCCATTGGCAGGTGGCAGTGGGAGTGGCCAATCTGTTTCCCTCATTTTCAGCGTCAGCTACGCGTCCATTGGTCGATACAACCAACACCAACTGATTTATGACGTATCTAAAATAGGGCCCGCGATTTGGACGGTACGAATTAACTTACGTATAATCTAAGAGCGAGCGGATGAGGTGCGTCCTTAGTCTCACCCAACACGGTGCGGCCCTGACAGTGGGGTCATCTTGATGTATTTATTGTATATCCACGTCGTCCATCAGTTTTCCACTAGCCGAAAATAAAGCATATCCAAATCTCAGGTGGATCACACCATAGGAAACAATGGTGATTGAACGCCCACTATTAAAAACTTCACAGTGCCCACAATCATACACACCGTAATGTTTATATTCCATCAAGCCTATTGATAAGCTCACATATAAATGTATGAAGATAATGAAACAAATATAAACTTGATTCAAAACCTTTGTAGCCCACAAGAAGTTTTAATCGTCAATCAACACTTTTTCATGTGGTGTGGTCCATTTGAGATTTGGATCTTCTTCATTTTCGGGATCACGTTCTAAAATGAAATGGAAAAACGGATGGACGGCGTGGATATATAATACATATATCAAGGTGATCCCTACAGTCAGGGATGCATCATGTTGGGTGAGGCAAGGGCGGCACTTAATCGGTTCCCGTATGAGCCACATACTCTAACATCAGTTTTGTTTTGTTTTGTTTTTATTTTTATTTTTTTCTGTCCTGGCTGTTTGTTTGACACTCTGGCGGAGAATGACTATTGATGCACGGGCACAGCTACAGCACATGCGGACGCTTGCACCTGACATACGTGCAACAACGACGGAAACTGATAAAAGAGTGGTGCCCACCGCATAAGTGCTAACTCAAAACTCACCCGAAAGGGCCATGACCGCCATCCAATTAGCAGCGAGGTTAACAGTTAAAATGAGAAATAACGATTTAAAAATAATAATTTAAAGGTGCAATCACGATATCTGGTGCAACCAAACGCACCCTAAATAATAAATAAATAAATAAATAATTCATCAGTAAGAGGTTTTTTTTCCTTTCTTTCTCTCTCGTAAAAGGTTAGGATCATGCAATCAATCTGCTTTTGATACTAAGATCATTTACAATGGAAAGCATGATTGAAACTTATGTCTGATATGTGAACATTCATCAAGTGGGACCCATCGTGACAAGACCTTGGCCCTAAAATCAAGTTAGCCCACTGACCATGTCACTCGCATCTAACCATGCATCCGTTTTATTCATTGATGATTAGCCTGCCAAATGAGTAGATCAGACTGACTTTGGGCAACGGCATATTAGATGGACCCATCTGATGAATGGTCCAGATCTTGCACGTGCATCTCCTGTTGGCATGTTCAATAACCTTGTCTCCAACCTCATGATTTCGAATAAACGTTGGTATTTAATTCATAGTCATTGTCGGGGTGAATTTACTAAGCCAATAACACCAACTTCTCCTAGATTTTATGTTGTGTAGATGCAGCTACACTAAGAGTAGAATAAATGCAGTCAAGGGGTTGTGGGCATCGGTTTTATGCCTCAGCCCTAATAGTGGAATCACAACCTTAAGACTGTTGCGGCGATTTTATAGCTATTGGAGGAGAAAATTATGCTTCTTGAGGCACCTCAACCCCTCTTCCTTACTCATAGGTACATAAACAAAGCCTAAACAAGACAAACCTATCAACACCCTCCTTCGAGATGGAGCATAAATATCATGTATGCCTAACTTGAATACAATGTCTACTAAATGATAGGATGACACCGACCTTCGTAAGCACGTATACTAGATAGAGAAAGAAAACATGCAATGCGCTTCTCACGAATGAAATGACAACATAACTTGATTTGTTTGATGTAGGGATGTACACGAGTTGAGCTAGCTTGAAAAGCTTGCTCGACTCAACTTGATTCAGCTTGGATTGACTTGGCTTGAAGGTCCGACTCGGGCGAGTCAAGCTCACTTTTTAAAACTCGAGTTGAAATCGAGCCGAGTTCGAGTATGGTGCAGATCAACTCGACTTGACTTGAAGCTCGAGCTTGACTCGGCTTGAGTATTTTTATATATATATATATATATATATATATATATATATATATATATATATATATATATATATATATATATATATATAAATATAAAATAAAAAAAAATAAAACAAAACCCTATCCGACCCTCTCTTTCCCCCTTTCCCTCTCTTTCCCTTACCTAACCACGTACCGCGCCCCACCGATCGACATCCCCGGCTACCTTGAGCCAGCTCCCCCCCCCCCTCTCTCTCTCTCTCTCACACACACACACACACACACACACACACACACACTCTCTCTCACTCTCTCTCCTTGTTGGGGATTTGTGCTGTGAAATCACACAGATCTAGATCTAGGATAGCAATTCAATAGTAACAAGCAATCACAGAAGACACACAAAGTTTTTACGTGGAAAAACCTTGCCGGAAAAAACCACGGCACAAAGCGACAGAAATCCACAATGAAAAGAAATTACAAGAGAGAGGACTTACCCGATTTGAACAACCTCGAATCTCACCCTTGCTACACCCTTTGATAACCCTAGAATCCCTTTAGAAAGCTTTAGAATTATTTCCCATTTATTAGAAAGGCCCTAAGGACACTTATTTATAGTTTAGGCAACTTCCCTTTCGCACCCTTGCGAAAGGCAACTTGAAAATTCATAGTCTGCATCAAATTTAGAAACGAATCTGCGTAACCTACGACTGGTCGTGGGACTCCCTTGACCAGTCGAGTCATCCCCACGACCGGTCTAGCGGCCCGGACACTAAAAGGTGAGCTCGCTGGACTTTGAGTCGAGCGAGCCAATACCGGTCGTGTGGACCCCTACGACCGGTCGAGCAATCCCTACGACCGGTAGAAGGCAGTGAAGACTTTTCTAACAATAATCTCCACCAAGTCTTCAACCTTCAACCGTGTAGCTTCTTGATCTCTTCTCTTATCTCTTCATCGCATCATAGCTTCAATCGACGCTTCTCGTGCACATTCCGTCTTTCTTTTACCCCATCGCCAAGCCTAGAGAAGGTGCACAGAACTTGAACTTTTCTGTAGGAACGACCTTGGTGAGCATGTCTGCTGGATTCACGCTGGTGTGAATCTTTTCTAGCGTGACGCCTCCTTCCTCAAGCACCTATCAGATAAAGTGGTGACGAATATCAATGTGTTTAGTACGTGAGTGATAAACAAAATTTTTAGCCAAATAAATAGCGCTCTCGCTATTACAGTTAACCGGCGCGGCCTCCTGTTGAAGTCCTAACTGATTTATCATCCCTTTGAGCCAAACACCTTCTTTAAATGCTTCTTTCACTGCCATATATTTTGCTTCGGTCGTGGAAAGAGCCAACACTGACTGAAGGTTCGACATCCAATTAATTGCTCCATTTGCTAGTACAAACGAGTATCCTGAAGTAGACTTCCTGGAATTTATACTGCCTGCGTAGTTAGAATCCACATACCCTACCAACTTTGTCCCTGTTTTCTCAAAAGTTAAGACGTAGTCTTTCGTACCTCGAATGTATCGAAGTAGTCATTTCACCGCTTCCCAATGTTGCTTACCGGGGTTTGACATGTATCTGTTTACAACATCGAATGCCTGTGAAATATCTGGTCTTGTACAGACCATGGCATACATTAAACTACCAACCGCATTTGAATAAGGCATATGAGACATAACCTGCTTTTCCTCATTGGAATTAGGACATTGTTCTGAGGAAAGCTTGAAGTGAGCCGTGTGGGGAACGCTCACCGGCTTTGCCTGATCCATCCTATACTTGATCAATACCTTTCAAGGTATTCTTCTTGTGATAACCAAAACCTGCTCATCTTCCTGTCTCTATGAATATCTATACCGAGAACCTTCTTTGCAGCCCTCAGATCTTTCATCTCGAATGTCCCTGATAACTGAGTCTTTAGTATGTTGATTTCAAACATATTATGACAGGCGATCAACATATCATCAACATACAGTAATAGGATGATGAATTTTTCATCACTCAGTGTCTAGTAATAGACATAGTGATCGTATTCACTTCAAGTAAAATTCTGACTCACCATGAAAGAATCAAATTTTTTATACCACTGCCTAAGCGACTGTTTCAGGCTGTACAACGACCTCATTAACCTACAAATCTTTTTCTATGCCCCTTTAACTTCATAGCCCTTTGGTTGCTTCATGTAGATTTGCTCTTCCAATTCCTCGTGCAGGAATGAAGCCTTCACATCCATCTGTTCCAGCTCGAGATCGTATTGAGCAACCAGCGTCAACACGAATCTGATAGATACCTGCTTTACCACCGGCGTGAATATCTCTGTGAAGTCGATCTCTTCTCTCTGAGCATAACCCTTCGCTACCAACCTTACTTTGTATCTATCCTGTTTCCTTTTGAATAACCACTTGTATCCGATCGTTTTTCAGCCCACAGGAAGCTCCACCAGCTCTCATGTGTGATTTTTGTGCAACGAGTCCATCTCATCGTCCATAGCCGCCTTTCACTTTTCTGCATCAGGCTCATCAAGAGCCTCCTAAATAGTAGACGGATCCCCCTCATTTGTAATGAGGGCATATGCAATATTAGAGTCGTCCCTGTATCTCGCCGGTAACATGCGATCACGCAGTGGGTTCCTTCTCATAGGTGGCTGCTCCACCTGATCATGTACCTCTATCTTCACAACTGTCTCTGCCTGAGTATCATCTGTGTCACTCTGACATCTATGATCACCCTTTCTGGTTCCTCTTGCTCCATTTGATCATTCTTGCGAAATAGCGAACTTTTATCGAATCTGACGTCACGGCTAGTGATGACCTTGCGTGTGACCTTATCGAATAACCTGTAACCTTTCACACCGATGCCATAGCCAACAAAGATATACTTTTTGGCCCTATGGTCTAGCTTATCTCTCTCAACTGACGGTACATGAGAGTAAGCCTCACAACCAAATATGCGTAGATCTGAGTAGTCGATCTTCTGACCACTCCATACTTCCTCTGGGATTTTACATTCAATTGCCATTGAAAGAGATCGGTTCACCAAATAACAAGCCGTGTTAACGGCCTCTGTCCATAGGTCCTTGCATAACGCAGCATTATTTAACATGCATTTGGCCCTCTCCAGGAGAGTCCGATTCATTCGCTCAGCCACACCATTTTATTGGGGTGTGTGGCGCACTGTGTTGTGCCTGATGATTCCTTCATCCTTGCAATACTCATTAAACTCAGTGGAAGTAAATTCTCCATCATTGTCAGTCCTTAAAACATTTATTTTCCGTTCTAATTGTTTTTCCACCATTACCTTCCATTGCTTGAATATGGTGAAAGCTTCGGATTTACGTTTCATGAAGTAAACCTAAACTTTTCTAGAGTAGTTGTCAACGAATGAAACAAACCATGACGACTCCCCAATGGAAACTTCTAACGATGGCCCCCATACGTCAGAGTGTACATAATCAAGCACTCCCTTACAAATATGTTTTCCAGATTTAAAAGACAGTCTAGATTGTTTACCATATATATAATGCTCGCATATATCTAAATCAGAATTTTTAAAAGCTGGAATCAAACATCGATCAGAAAGTACCTTCATGTCTCGCTCGCTCATGTAGCCCAGACGAGCATGTCACATACATAGAAATGTGGAGTCTTTAATAGCTGTTACCACTCCACCTGCTGAAGTGCTCACAATCAACCTATAAAGGTTTCCGTGCCTTTGCGCTTTCATAGCCACAAGTGCCCCTTTTGAAACTTTAAGGACACCATCAATACCGGTGAAATCAGACTTTAAGGACACCCTATAGCCTCGAGTGCACCAAGAGAAATCAGACTTTTCTTCATATCAGGAACGTGCCTGACGTCAGTCAAGGTGCGCACCATCCCATCAAACATCTTGATGCTAACTATGCCAATAACCACAACATTACAGGCATTGTCATTGCCCATAAAACCTGTCCACCATCGAATTCCTTGTAACTGGTAAACCAACTCCGATGAGGAGTCGTGTGATAAGACGCTCTTGCGTTAAGTATCCATTCGTCTTTATGATTGTCGTGCAAGTGACCAATCATGGAAACAGACAGAACATCACCACCACTTGATTCTTCATCAGAAGTGACCACATTGGCCTCCTTGGAATAAGTCGCTGAATTTTCTTTCTTCGTTTTAGAATTTCTACAATCCTTCTTCATGTGTCCAAACAACCCACAATTCTAATACTTTAATTTTCCTTTGCCCTTGCCCTTCAATTTGCTCAGAATCTCTGCCCCTCGTAATCAGTGCATTGGAAGATGCCCTAAGTCACCGTTTAACTTTCTTATAGCCTTCCCTTGAAGGGCTGAGATAACGGTGTCAACACTTAGGATTTTATTTGCGGTGCACATCGTGTCTCTGAAAGACTCATATGATGCAGGAAGAGAATTCAACAATATACATGCCTGTTCCTCATCTTTGACCACTTCCTCAATATCTAATAATTTGCACATCAATTCATTAAAGTTTCTGATATGGGCTTCTAGATCTCCACCATCTGCCATCTTGAAGGTATAACACTGTAGCTTCAAGTATAGGCGATTTTTAGAGGACTTCTTTGCATAGATGTTCTCTAACTTTGCCCACAAACTATCCGCAATTTTCTCCCTCAAAACATTATAGAGAACCTCATTTGTGAGACATAAACGGATAGAGGCTAAAGCATTACTATCAAGGTTTTCTCATTCATCATTTTTCATGGTAGAGTTCCGCTCCTCAAGAACCTTAATCTCGCCTTGCTTGGTTAACAAACTAATCATCTTAATATTCCATAACTCAAAATTATTTTTTCTTAGTACTTCTCAATATCAAACTTGCCGTTTCCCATTATTACTAATCCTACAAATTTAGATCTGTGCCCCAAAGATTGCTTCGATACCACTTGTTGGGGATTTATGCTGCGGAATCACACAAATCTAGATCTAGGATAGCAATTCAATAGTAACAAGCAATCACAGAAGAACACAAAGTTTTTACGTGGAAAATCCTTGCGGGAAAAAACTACGGCACAAAGTAACAGAAATCCACTATGAAAAGAAATTACAAGAGAGATGACTTACCCGATTCGAACAACCTCGAATCTCACCCTTGCTACACCCTTTGATAACCCTAGAATCCCTTTAGAAAGCTTTAGAATTATTTCTCATATATTAGAAAGGCCATAGGGACACCTATTTATAGTTTAGGCAACTTTCCTTTCGCACCCTTGTGAAAGGCAACTTGAAAATCCGCAGTCCGCAGCAAATTCGGAAATGAATCTGCATAACCTACGACTGGTCGAGCCGATGCTACGATTGGTCGTGGGACCCCCTCGACCAGTCGAGTCATCCCCACGACTAGTAGAGCGGCCCGGACACCAAAAGGTGTTGAGTCGAGCGAGCCACGACCGGTTGTGTGGACCCCTACGACTGGTTGAGCAATCCCTATGACCGGTCGAAGGCGGTGAAGACTTTTCTGACAACACTCCTCTCCCTGATCCGTGCCCAACCCGACTCGTCTCAGCCCTCTTGGTGACTACTCTCAGCCCGCACCCAACCTGACTCATCTCAGCCCACTCGGGGACTACTCTCAGCCCATTTGGCCACCACAAATGTATGATTAATGATATATATATATATACATGTCATAGATGTGTATGATTTCAGTTCCATTGATTTTTTATTTTTGATTTGGGTTGGGTCCTGGGTCGAGTTGGGCATTGGGTTGGGTTAGTTAGGTCAAGCATTGGGTTGAGTCAGGTTGGGCGGTGGGTTGAGTTGAGTGTGGGTTTGGGTTTGGGTCGGGGTGGGGTTGGGGTGGGTCAGTGGGTTGAGCGGGCGCGGTTTGGGTAGGGGTGGGGCTGGGTTGGATTGGGTCGAGTTGGGCGTTGGGTTGAGTTGGGTGTGGGTTTGGGTCGGGGTGGGGGCTGGGTTGGGTTGGGTTTGGTTGGGCGCTAGGTTGAGTCGGGTGTAGGTTTGGGTCGGGTTGGGCACTGGGTTGACTTATGAACAAGCTCGACTCGACTCGAACCACTTGCTCGACTTGAGATCAACTCGAAAGCTTTGGCAAACAAGTCAAGCTTCAATGTTGAGTTCGACGGCGAACTCGAGCTCGAACTCAAGTATAGCACGAATGAGTCAAGCCGAGCTTGGCCCAACTCAACTCAATGTACAACCCTAGTTCGATGCGCTCATAAAATATAGAGTTAGAAGCAATGTGGATTTTTGGCTTGATCATCATAGAAGAGAGGAATTTGGGTAAGAACTACAATACAAAGATCTAGAAGAATAAATCAAAGCCAAGAAACCTCACATGTGGCCTATTCCATGAAATGGTACTATGCTTAAGGAAAAGAATATGGGCACTAACAATCTATTTCTTGCTCTTTACAGTAATAAGATTTTCACTAACAAATGTATAATATCCAAAGATTGATTCATGATCACTTGACGACACAACTTAATCAACATTACAACATGCATTTATATGAAGATACCCATGGTATGAGAAAAGGATACACTTGCTTGGTGAAAAATAGTGGATAATATAATAAACTGCCTCAAGATGATGAGAACACGGAGACTGTATGAACTAGTGCCTTATTGATGGGGACATCACGCGCACAGGCGCATGCACGCCGCCCTCTACGCACGTACGCACAAAGAAGGAGGGCCCCACCATCGATCTGGCTCGATGACGACGTCCAGGGAGGGCCTCTTAGTTAGAAGATGAAGTTTTGATTCAAAGAGTGAGCCCGATAGTCACGAAAAGCCCATCATGAGATCTCATGATCGTGGCCCACTAGTCGGATTAAGTTCATACATTAGGTGTTGCTTATTTATATTATTTAGAACATCATGAATGTTTTAAATTTCTTTGATTGATTTTTGTTTTGGTTTACTTCATCGCCAAGTAATAGGTTGTGCACATGGCGCGAGTTTTGGGGTATAAGGTTTTCCTTATAAATAGGCACCCCTTGTAGTTCTTTTGATTCGTTGAAGTTTAATAAAAATTTCTGCAAGTTTTTTTCCTACTCTTTGAGTTTCTAAGTTGTGAAAAAATTTCAGTGGGTGCGAAGCCCTCCCTTTTCAAAGGGCTAAATTCAAGTGGGTGTGAAGCCTTCCCTTTTCGAAGGGCTAACTACCGTAGTGCGAAGCCACATTTATCCTAATCCGGCCTTCCATCTTATTTCATCCATCCTTCGATTATCTTTGCCTCAAATCCACTTGTTTTGTATCTGTTTGTCTTTCTACAATCAGTTTTTAGAATCTGACCCTATAGGAGGGCTGAAACTTTAACAAAGCACCACGCCTCAACCGTATGTCAGATCGTCATCAAATTTGGAGGGTTTGGAGACCCCTCCTAGCCGACGAAGGCCAAGAAGTCTATTTTGGAATTCAGGCATCCTCCACATGTGTGGCCCCCTATTGCGCATGTGCGCTGGTACCCTGCCCCCCTGTAACAGCCCGGATCTTTAGGACCCGAGTACACGACCCGTTTCCCAAAAACTCGAGTGTTAACCTTAAAGGATGGTCAAATAGATATATTTTTATTTTCTTCTTTTATCAGAGTAAGCAGATGAGCGTAGAATGGACAAGTAAGCATAAGAGAAATTTTCATTTACGTTGAGAATATACAAGTGGTTGCCCATAATGACTTATACAAACCAATGTCCCCATTCTTACAATTACAAAATGAAATAATATTACATGTGAAATAAAGTAAATTACAACAAATTTAAGATATGAAATCCTGTAGCAACCCTTAGCAAATATAATCATGCACCCTTATCAACCATAGCCTGCTCCTCATCAATATGAACATGAATGTCGTTGGAGCCACCTGCGCTACCTGTACGGTTATATATTTGATGGATGAGTGGCCAACTCAGTGTGAACTCCCCTCAAGATTACACACCGCCGCATTAGGTAAGCATAGTTATGAAATAAAGCATACAAAACAGTACATGATGCAGATCTTATTATGTGCATGGATGTATGGAATGCGTTCACGCCCCGGGGATGCTCATCCGTGCGGACAGGGCCGCCACCCATGCAATGCGTTCACGCCCCGGGAGTACTCATCCGTGCGGACAGGCCGCCGCCCATGCAATCATCGAACATGGGAAACATCATCCAGTCGGAACAATACGTACATCACGTACGATAGCAATAGATCTTTGTCTCGTGCGATGTATGCATGATTAGCCAATCCGTTATTAATCCAATTACAACCACCATTTTAAATAAGCTCAAAGGTCACTACGGGGAGCACATGGCCAACAGAAAGGCCGACGGCGGCTCGGGCATAGGTCCCATACAACCATTCCCGACTCATGAGACTACCACCTTACGATGTTTAATGGAACCCCGTCGACTAGTGGCCAATCATATTACAATATATGGGGCTTACCATCGTATGGTTGCACAGTATAAAACATCAAACCCATGTAGGGAAGATATCAAATAAAACCACGTAGGGCGAGTATCAAAATATGCCACATAGGCGAATATCAAAATCATACGATAAAAACCATCCTTAAAAACCATTGGGCACAACAACCCTGGATGGTAGGCCCACATCAATGATCCATCTAGACCACCACTCAATAACCACCAAGCCGAAGGTCCATTACAATCATAACCAATCGGGTTACATCCCAAGTATGGGTGTACACATATAAGTGAGGGTTTCCCACTGATGTACCAGTTTAAGTTCCATAAGCAATCCACAAATAATCCACAAGCATGAATAAATATGAAAGGTAAACATTAAGCAAGCAATATAGCAATTCAATTTTCACCAGCTAACACATGTGATTATAAAGGGAGATATCAATTATAAATTTAAATAAAAACTATAACTTAAGCTAATGAGAAGATGGAAAGCTCAAGGGAAGAATCATCACCTTATGCCTTGAATCGCCAACTGATATTGTTAGGAAGCGCGTTCCCTAAAAATCAAATCCTACCACAAATCATGAACTTGTATAATTAGGACTAAGTTCTAATAACTACCTAGGGTTTAAGATCATAACCTAGGGTTATCTTTTAGAGTTTTAGGATTAAGGTTTCACATCTTAGGATTTAATTCTAGGTTTAGATTCTATATTTTTGTTTATAAAATTTTAAATTCTATCTTGTGTGGTCATTAATAATATTATTAAAGGGAATAGTGAATGAATAAAAATAATCAATTAAATTAGTTATTAGTTGTATGAATATTATCGATGATTACTATCATATTAAAATTACCTAACGACAACCTACGATGAATATTAATGCTAATGAGTCCAAAGCAATTATTAATATTAACAATATCGCTAATATTAGCTAGCGTAACACTAATTGTCATTTTGATGAAAATAAATAGTATGTCTTAATGTCAATGTTAATATTTCAAGAACGGCGAAATAATATGCTAATATTTTGATAATGAAAATTTTCAAAAGTATTAACCAATGTTGGTATGGATAATTAACTAATGGTTATTTACATCCAATTTAATAATCCTAGAGAAAAAGATGCTAATGACAATACAATGATAATTGAAATGATTTAAATTTGGGAAGCAATGTGGGCTCACCTAGCCGACTCTCGGTTCGAGTCGAGTTGACTCGGTTCAACACAACTTGCAACCGTCCTCTTCTCTTCTTTCTCTCTCTTTCTCTTTTTCCCTCTCTTTCTTCTTCTCCTTTTCCCCATCCTTTCTTCCCTGCTAGGACCCGACTGGACCAGGCCCTTCCTGACCCAGTGAGTTGACTCGGTTTGAAACCGAGTTGACCCGATTTCCTTCTCTATTTTCCTCTTCTCCTCCTCTCTCATTCCTCTCACCATTTTCCTGCTTCTCTCCTTCCTTTCTTCCATCTCTCCCTTTCTCACTTTGTGTGCGTGGTGGAACCCGAGAAATGAACATTGCCCCCAACCAACTCGGGTGAGTCGAGTCGACGACGACCATCACTCCCCCTCTCTTTTCTTCTCTTTCCTTCCTCTTTCTCTTCTCTCTTCTTCTTCCTTTCTCTTTTCCCCCTTTCCTTTCTCCTTCTTTTCCTCCACTGTAAGTCAGTTGCAGCCAGCAGCTAGCTAGGCCCAACCGCCCCTAAGGCAGTGGGTCGAGATTCACCTTCCTCGGCAAAAACTCACCCGCGACCCATCTCATTGTCTCCCTCTTTTCTTTTCCTATCTCTCTCTTTCTTTTCCTTCTTTCTTCTGGAATTGCCTGAACCGAGCCAGGACTCGGCCCGAATCCACGGCATCACGAGCTGGTGCGGCAACAGTGAGTGCAACAGCTACCGCACCACTCCTTCATTCTCTCCTCTCTCAATGCTTTTCTTTCACTTTCTTTTCCCTTCTTTCTCTTCCAAAGCCATCACCAGGTGGTGAGAGTCAGAAAACGGCATCTCGAACTGAGTCTGACTCAGTTGGAATAGCGGGGAAGATGGCGGGCTCTAATGGCAGACCCCCAACCACGGTTTCTTTCTCAAATCTGACCGCATGGGATGGTTTATATGGGATCTAAGAAGCTTATGGATAAGCTTTTTCGAAGCTTTAGGATAGTTTGGGCGGTGGGTTCGGGAGGAGGAGAAAACGGCGGTTTTTCTTGGTTGCGGCTACAAGAAATGGACGAGGAGGTGTTTGCTCGGTTCCCTCCCATTCTTATGGTTTGGCCTAATGCTTCTGGACTGTTGGATGGCAAGCAAAGGGCTCGGATGAGGTCTGGTAGAAACCATGTGCTGTTGTGGCCGGTTTTAGCAAAACCGGGTGTGGTTTGTTTTGCTGAGGTGGAAACCCGGTTTGGACGGCTAGGATGGCTCCTCTTGGGACGGCCCAGATTGACGGGTGCAGGAGGACGCGGATCGCTCTGCTGGCAACAGCAGACAGTTTCCATTTTTGGAAACAAGTGTTTTTTTAGGGTCTGTTTGTGTCCAGAATCGTGCACATGCACATGTGTTTCCACGTGTGGGAGAGATCAGGTTTTTGTCAGGAGACCCGTCCGAACCAGATGGGTGGTTCAGATCACACATATGGGTGTTGATGGTGGGCCAAAGATAAGAATCTCGGAAGGCGTCCGTCTCTAAAGTAGAACGAGAGAGAGAGAGAGAGAGAGAGAGAGAGAGAGAGAGAGAGAGAGAGAGAAATCTCTCTTTTAAGGGAAATAGCGGGTCAGCCCGCTGCTGACCGATTCAGCAATTGTGGTGTGGCGCGGGAGTACACAGTTTGTGTACTCCAATCTCGCGTGTAGGGTCCAATATGATGTTTATGATGAATCACACCGTCCATTCAATTTCCTGGGCCCTGACATAGTCTTTTACCGAAGACGGGGTAGATCTAAGGTCCAGGTGGGGCCCACGACTTGATTCGGGCCCTATTACGGATTTCTCGCTGATCTGATGGTCGGATCAGACCGAGTTCGAATATAAGCGGTTAAAAGGGTTTAAAGGTCCACTTAAGGCTTTTGTTATGCATTACCAATCGATACTAATATTAATATAATTTTTATTACTTTTGTATATTACTTATAATTATATTATTTAAAATCTTATATATATATACAAACATAATTTTTATATTAAGATACTACTAATTACATGCTTCTGTTCACACATTCATTATACTTCATAATATATAATACCAAAAATAATTAAAATTATATTTGTATTTAATAATATTGTTACATATAAAATTTCCTTAAAGTATCTAATGACTTTTGTATACATACTTTTAATACTTATAATTCAACTATGTATTGTAAAACCATTATTCATTATGTTTATTTAACATAACATTATTTCCATAGTATTTCATATACGTTAGTTATATACAACACATTTTCATATTTTATTTACATGATACATAAATTACCAAATATGTCCATAATTCTTTTGGTCAACGTTTGTGTAAAATTTATAATATAATAAATAGGTAAGATAATATACTTAGTATATTTCATTTGACTACTGGGTGGTTTGATATGTGGATAGGGATCACCTTCGATGGTTAGATTTTAAACTAGGATGTACGTGAATGTTCACTAAGCTAGGCTTATATTTATCTCTAAATTTGGTTACATGGTAATACCCGAGTACCAAAAGTACGGGGTGTTACAATCTACCCCCCTTAAAGAAAATCTCGACCTCGAGATTTGTTATATGCATCTCTAAACATTAGCTTTACAAATAGTAATTTCATTCAATTAGCGTACTCTATTTCTTATTTTCAAAATCCTGTCCTGCACTGTTAACAAGGCGTATCTAAATGTACCACATACCTTAAGCATCTAGCATAATAATTTCTACTAATCATTTGAAACTGTTCTAGCATTAACTAACTCTAAAGATTTACTTAAAGGTCCATCTACTTCAAATATCCTATCACATCTACTAAGAGTTGGGCGACCACTAATGATAATTCTCTACATTTCTCTTTATTTCTTTTATTTTTATTTTTATTTTTATTTTATTTTATTTTATTTTTTACTTCTAATGATAGTCCCTAGTTGTCCAAAGTGTATTACCAAAAAATTTCAGTATTCAGGGTATCACCAATAGATGGTCATAGTAGGTTTGAGCTCGATACATCGATCCCTTGCCTACGTAAAACAGAGGATTTTCCGTATCAATCCTTAATCCTGGTAAACCTCGATCTTCTGCCTGATCAGGGCATTGAGATCATTAGAATCTGCTAGGATATGAGGTTCGGATCAAACCGCGTACACATCGCATACACATGATTGCATCAGTCCACGATCCTGATTAATATATACTCATGGGGAGCATCCTGTAATCATCAAATGAATGCGCCCAAAATTTACGTGAATAGACACGAGCGACCATCACGCTTCTAGCGCGCACTCTGATTACCTAAGTACTACTTGAAAATTTCAAGGCAAGGATTTCTACCTAAAACCTAGGTTTAAAAGTTGTCAAGTCTATTTAAGACTTCTAATATAATTTCAATATGCCTAGCCTAGGGTTGAAATTTTCTTACCTAAAATCATGTAACTTCACCTCTAATTAATTCTTACATGCTGAAATTTGTGGGAAAATCATTCCTAAACAAAGAGATGTGTTAGGAAGTTCATGTTACTATTTTTAGTACGATTCCTTAAGTTTAGAAAACATTTGTTTTCGATCAAGTGTTCAATATGGGGTTAAGGAAATTTCTACAGGCCTAAATTCAATCCATTTGTTAATTATTACAAGAGTGTGATTCATAACTATGAAATTCTTAGGAAAGTTCACATATATACTAGATTTCTACAAAATTTTCATTTAGAAGTCAAGCAGAAGGAATGTCATTATCTACTCTTATATACACCATATATGAGTATTTTGTACACATGTTTAATTCCTACGTCCAAACAACTATTTTGGCAGTTTACAAGGGAACTAAAGTCTTCATTCCTAAGTTTGAATGGCTAAACCTAAAATCTTCCAAGAGGCCTAAGCTTATTTCTAAGTTCTTCAGTCCTCCAAACAATTTCTAAGGGGCCTAAAATTTTGAGTTCCAAATTTCTCCTAGCTACAGGGGAAAATTTACAGAAGTTCAAATGGTTACTCTAATAATTGTTAAAGGGACCTAAGTTTGGGTTTCTACGTTCTCCAAATTTTCCTAAGTCTAGGGGAGATATACCTAAGTTCAAATTTCTACTTTCAACATCCTAACTTGAGACATTTAAGGCTTGTATAAGATCATTTCCCAAGGCCAAGTTTGTCCAAACCATGCTCTGATACCAACTGTAACAGCCCGGATCTTTAGGACCCGAGTACACGACCCGTTTCCCAAAAACCCGAGTGTTAACCTTAAAGGATGGTCAAATAGATATATTTTTATTTTCTTCTTTTATCAGAGTAAGCAGATGAGCGTAGAATGGACAAGTAAGCATAAGAGAAATTTTCATTTACGTTGAGAATATACAAGTGGTTGCCCATAATGACTTATACAAACCAATGTCCCCATTCTTACAATTACAAAATGAAATAATATTACATGTGAAATAAAGTAAATTACAACAAATTTAAGATATGAAATCCTGTAGCAACCCTTAGCAAATATAATCATGCACCCTTATCAACCATAGCCTGCTCCTCATCAATATGAACATGAATGTCGTTGGAGCCACCTGCGCTACCTGTACGGTTATATATTTGATGGATGAGTGGCCAACTCAGTGTGAACTCCCCTCAAGATTACACACCGCCGCATTAGGTAAGCATAGTTATGAAATAAAGCATACAAAACAAGTACATGATGCAGATCTTATTATGTGCATGGATGTATGGAATGCGTTCACGCCCCGGGGATGCTCATCCGTGCGGACAGGGCCGCCACCCATGCAATGCGTTCACGCCCCGGGAGTACTCATCCGTGCGGACAGGGCCGCCGCCCATGCAATCATCGAACCTGGGAAACATCATCCAGTCGGAACAATACGTACATCACGTACGATAGCAATAGATGCTGGTCTGTGCGATGTATGCATGATTAGCCAATCCGTTATTAATCCAATTACAACCAGCCATTTTAAATAAGCTCAAAGGTCACTACGGGGAGCACATGGCCCAGCGTAGGCCGACAGCTCGGGCATAGGTCCCATACCACCATCCCCGGCTCATGAGGCTACCACCTTAGGATGTTTAATGGAACCCTGTCGACTAGTGGCCAATCATATTACAATATATGGGGCTTACCATCGCATGGTTGCACAGTATAAAACATCAAACCCATGTAGGGAAGATATCAAATAAAACCACGTAGGGCGAGTATCAAAATATGCCACATAGGGCGAATATCAAAATCATACGATAAAAACCATCCTTAAAAACCATTGGGCACAACAACCCTGGATGGTAGGCCCACATCAATGATCCATCTAGACCACCACTCAATAACCACCAAGCCGAAGGTCCATTACAATCATAACCAATCGGGTTACATCCCAAGTATGGGTGTACACATATAAGTGAGGGTTTCCCACTGATGTACCAGTTTAAGTTCCATAAGCAATCCACAAATAATCCACAAGCATGAATAAATATGAAAGGTAAACATTAAGCAAGCAATATAGCAATTCAATTTTCACCAGCTAACACATGTGATTATAAGAGAGAGATATCAATTATAAATTTAAATAAAAACTATAACTTAAGCTAATGAGAAGATGGAAAGCTCAAGGGGAAGAATCATCACCTTATGCCTTGAATCGCCAACTGATGTTGTTAGGAAGCGCGTTCCCTAAAAATCAAATCCTACCACAAATCATGAACTTGTATAATTAGGACTAAGTTCTAATAACTACCTAGGGTTTAAGATCATAACCTAGGGTTATCTTTTAGAGTTTTAGGATTAAGGTTTCACATCTTAGGATTTAATTCTAGGTTTAGATTCTATATTTTTGTTTATAAAATTTTAAATTCTATCTTGTGTGGTCATTAATAATATTATTAAAGGGAATAGTGAATGAATAAAAATAATCAATTAAATTAGTTATTAGTTGTATGAATATTATCGATGATTACTATCATATTAAAATTACCTAACGACAACCTACGATGAATATTAATGCTAATGAGTCCAAAGCAATTATTAATATTAACAATATCGCTAATATTAGCTAGCGTAACACTAATTGTCATTTTGATGAAAATAAATAGTATGTCCTAATGTCAATGTTAATATTTCAAGAACGGCGAAATAATATGCTAATATTTTGATAATGAAAATTTTCAAAAGTATTAACCAATGTTGGTATGGATAATTAACTAATGGTTATTTACATCCAATTTAATAATCCTAGAGAAAAAGATGCTAATGACAATACAATGATAATTGAAATGATTTAAATTTGGGAAGCAATGTGGGCTCACCTAGCCGACTCGGTTCGAGTCGAGTTGACTCGGTTCAACACAACTTGCAACCGTCCTCTTCTTTCTCTCTCTTTCTCTTTTTCCCTCTCTTTCTTCTTCTCCTTTTCCCCATCCTTTCTTCCCTGCTAGGACCCGACTGGACCAGGCCCTTCCTGACCCAGTGAGTTGACTCGGTTTGAAACCGAGTTGACCCGATTTCCTTCTCTATTTTCCTCTTCTCCTCCTCTCTCATTCCTCTCACCATTTTCCTGCTTCTCTCCTTCCTTTCTTCCATCTCTCCCTTTCTCACTGTGTGCGTGGGCTGGAACTCCAGAAATGAACAGCCCCAACCAACTCAGGTGAGTCGAGTTGACTCGACAGCCATCACTCCCCCTCTCTTTTCTTCTCTTTCCTTCCTCTTTCTCTTCTCTCTTCTTCTTCCTTTCTCTTTTCCCCCTTTCCTTTCTCCTTCTTTTCCTCCACTGTAAGTCAGTTGCAGCCAGCAGCTAGCTAGGCCCAACCGCCCCTAAGGCAGTGGGTCGAGATTCACCTTCCTCGGCAAAAACTCACCCGCGACCCATCTCATTGTCTCCCTCTTTTCTTTTCCTATCTCTCTCTTTCTTTTCCTTCTTTCTTCTGGAATTGCCTGAACCGAGCCAGGACTCGGCCCGAATCCACGGCATCACGAGCTGGTGCGGCAACAGTGAGTGCAACAGCTACCGCACCACTCCTTCATTCTCTCCTCTCTCAATGCTTTTCTTTCACTTTCTTTTCCCTTCTTTCTCTTCTAAAGCCATCACCAGGTGGTGAGAGTCAGAAAACGGCATCTCGAACTGAGTCTGACTCAGTTGGAATAGCGGGGAAGATGGCGGGCTCTAATGGCAGACCCCCAACCACGGTTTCTTTCTCAAATCTGACCGCATGGGATGGTTTATATGGGATCTAAGAAGCTTATGGATAAGCTTTTTCGAAGCTTTAGGATAGTTTGGGCGGTGGGTTCGGGAGGAGGAGAAAACGGCGGTTTTTCTTGGTTGCGGCTACAAGAAATGGACGAGGAGGTGTTTGCTCGGTTCCCTCCCATTCTTATGGTTTGGCCTAATGCTTCTGGACTGTTGGATGGCAAGCAAAGGGCTCGGATGAGGTCTGGTAGAAACCATGTGCTGTTGTGGCCGGTTTTAGCAAAACCGGGTGTGGTTTGTTTTGCTGAGGTGGAAACCCGGTTTGGACGGCTAGGATGGCTCCTCTTGGGACGGCCCAGATTGACGGGTGCAGGAGGACGCGGATCGCTCTGCTGGCAACAGCAGACAGTTTCCATTTTTGGAAACAAGTGTTTTTTTTTAGGGTCTGTTTGTGTCCAGAATCGTGCACATGCACATGTGTTTCCACGTGTGGGAGAGATCGGATTTTTGTCAGGAGACCCGTCCGAACCAGATGGATGGTTCAGATCACACATATGGATGTTGATGGTGGGCCAAAGATAAGAATCTCGGACGGGCGTCCGTCATTACTTACGGAACGAGAGAGAGAGAGAGAGAGAGAGAGAGAGAGAGAAATCTCTCTTTTAAGGGAAATAGCGGGTCACCGTGTTTGGTCGACCGATTCACAAGAATGGTGTGGCGCGGGAGTACACAGTTTGTGTACTCCAATCTCGCGTGTAGGGTCCAATATGATGTTTATGATGAATCACACCGTCCATTCAATTTCCTGGGCCCTGACATAGTCTTTTACCGAAGACGGGGTAGATCTAAGGTCCAGGTGGGGCCCACGACTTGATTCGGGCCCTATTACGGATTTCTCGCTGATCTGATGGTCGGATCAGACCGAGTTCGAATATAAGCGGTTAAAAGGGTTTAAAGGTCCACTTAAGGCTTTTGTTATGCATTACCAATCGATACTAATATTAATATAATTTTTATTACTTTTGTATATTACTTATAATTATATTATTTAAAATCTTATATATATATACAAACATAATTTTTATATTAAGATACTACTAATTACATGCTTCTGTTCACACATTCATTATACTTCATAATATATAATACCAAAAATAATTAAAATTATATTTGTATTTAATAATATTGTTACATATAAAATTTCCTTAAAGTATCTAATGACTTTTGTATACATACTTTTAATACTTATAATTCAACTATGTATTGTAAAACCATTATTCATTATGTTTATTTAACATAACATTATTTCCATAGTATTTCATATACGTTAGTTATATACAACACATTTTCATATTTTATTTACATGATACATAAATTACCAAATATGTCCATAATTCTTTTGGTCAACGTTTGTGTAAAATTTATAATATAATAAATAGGTAAGATAATATACTTAGTATATTTCATTTGACTACTGGGTGGTTTGATATGTGGATAGGGATCACCTTCGATGGTTAGATTTTAAACTAGGATGTACGTGAATGTTCACTAAGCTAGGCTTATATTTATCTCTAAATTTGGTTACATGGTAATACCCGAGTACCAAAAGTACGGGGTGTTACACCCCCGCTGCCCACACGCAGGATCTGTTTAAGGTTCAGGATTTCATTCTCTTTTCTTTTTTCTTACCTAATTTCATAACACTAGTCCTAGTTTGCATTATCCATAATTTATTTCTCATTTTTTCTTATCATAAGGTTCCTCGAATTGAAATTGGAGAATCCCTTGGATTAAGGGCTGATTACTATGCATGTATGGCTGAATTCTATTTCCCTTTGAGTATCGTTTGACTTATAATTTTTATTGTTCCAGCCTTAGCCTGTGTTGGCCTGGACCCGTATAGATTCTCTTTAATTGAATGTTTGGACTTTCATGTAGGATATGGAATTTGTGTAGTTGTTTCTGAACTAATGTGATCTTAAGCCTGAATTCTTGCACATCATATTTGAATTTCATGTCCTGCTTCAAATTTGGTATTAGAGCTTAGGGTTCTTATAGGAGAATACATTACTTGTTTAGGGTTAGGTTGTTTGAGTTCTCCATGCATCCAGTCCATTACGTGTGGCTTTTAGGATTCCATAGTTCCTTATTTTGTCAACTATTTTGTTGAATTTTAGTAACACTACATAGTTCCCTCATATAGAGTCTCATAGGATCATTTAGTCCTATTTAGTTACATATGGAGTTAGCAAGTGTATGTCCACATGTACAGGTCATCATTTTGACTTACATCCTACACTAAACATGAAGCAACTGTTACAGTCATTAAACAAATTGTCCCAGCAGATTAAGTCTTTGGGTAAGCGCTTGGATATGGAC
This sequence comes from Magnolia changhungtana, assembly GCA_030180095.1. Classification (NCBI taxonomy): domain Eukaryota; kingdom Viridiplantae; phylum Streptophyta; class Magnoliopsida; order Magnoliales; family Magnoliaceae; genus Magnolia; species Magnolia changhungtana. Next base: position 4,935,710 of record JASAUF010000248.1, read on the forward strand.
CAATGCTTTGAACAACTTGATATGCGCATTACCTAACTTGAGACCTCTGTCAGGACAAACCCCACCATTAGGGTGGATGTCCAATCTTAGGCAGGTGGCTAGGAGAATAGACCAAGGAATGGAGTTCGCCAAGTAATCGGTTATGAGCATGCACCAATGCACCCACCCCATGAGGGACATCAAGACTACTATTTTAAGGGGTACAACATATGCGGCCTTGTACCTCAGAGAGTGCACCAGAGGATAGTGTAGAGTTATCCACTAAAGCCATTCCGGTAGTGGATGAGTTTCGTGATGTCTTTCCTGATGATCTATCATATGAGTCTCCTCTTAGGAGGGATATAGAGCACACCAGAACATGAGACACCATAATACCTACGGCCGAGTTTACGTTTAATAGTTCTATCGATAGGTCTAAAAGTCTCAGTCCTTATGAGGTCGTTATTGGTTATAAACCTGAGGAACCTATTGATCTTGTCCCCATGTCATTGCCCCATAGGCCATCAGAGTTTGTAGAGTCTTTTGTGCATCCCATTCATTCATACCATTAAGAAATCAGGCAGAAGATCATGACTAGTAATGAACATTACTTACTTTCTGCAGACCAACAAAAATATTTTAATGAATTCAATGTAAGGGACTCTATGATGGTTCGCATCAGGCCAGAGCGGTACCCTCAGGGAACCATTCGAAAATTATACGCGCATAACACTGGACCATTCAAAATTATAAAATAAAACGGTCTCAATGCGTATGTGACAAATCTTCCACCATCCATGGGAATTAGTTTCACATTTAATGTGGAGGATCTAGTTGCATTTCAAGGGGTCATTGATGTATTGTTTAGCCTTTCGCCTAACTATCTTGATTCCCCAAGCCTTTCCCTTGATCCATGGCCCCCTCCAGACCCACCTTCCAAGCCTCTACGTCCCATACCTATCCTTTTTGACCCATTTTTCTAGCCTCTACCTCCCATACTTACTCTTTCCGACCTTTCTCCCAGCCTCTACCTCCCATACCTAGCCTTCACACATCCAGAGATGAAATAGAGGATATCCTGGACTATTAGATAGTTTCAACGTCGGCCATTAGAGCCTTCAAAGTCTTCAGACAGCACGTGTCTCACTGAGGAGGAGCTTCAGAGACTTGATCTTGACATCCTGGAGTGGTTCAGGAGTTTTATTTTGCCAGTGGTGAAATTTTCGCAGTCGGGGAGCATTGATGGGGACATCACGCGCACACGAGCATGCACTACACCCTTTACGCATGTACGCACGAAGGAGGGCCTTACCATCAATCTAGCTCGATGTCGACGTTTAGGGAGGACCTCCTAGTTAGAAGACGAAGTTTTGATTCAAAGAGTGGGCCTGATAGTCACGAAAAGCCCATTATGAGATCTCATGATCGTGACTTACTAGTCGGATTAAATTCATATTTTAGGTTTTGCTTATTTATATTATTTAGAACATCATGAATATTTTAGATTTCTTTGATTGGTTTTTGTTTTGGCTTACTTCATCGCCAAGTAATAGGTTGCGCACATGGCGCGAGTTTTGGGGTATAGGGTTTTCCATATAAATAGGTACCTCTTGTAGTTCTTTTGATTCATTGAAGTTTAATAAAAATTCGTGCAAGTTTTTTTTTTTCTACTCTCTAAGTTTCTGAGTTGTGAAAAAATTCAAGTGGTTGCGAAGCCCTCCCTTTCTGAAGGGCTAAATTCAAGTAGGTGCGAAGCCCTCCTTTTTCGAAGTGTTAACTACTGTGGTGTGAAGCCACGTTTATCTCAATCCGCCTCTCCATCTTATTTCATCCATCCTTTGATCATTTTCGTCTCGAATCCACTTATTTTGCAGCTGTTTGTCTTTCTACAGTCAGTTTCTAGAATCTGGCGCTACAGGAGGACTGAAATTTCGACGGAGCACCGCGCCTCAACCGTATGTTGGATCGTCATCAAATTTGGAGGGTTTGGAGACCTCTCCTGGCCGATTAAGGCCAAGAAGTCCCTTTTGGGATTCGGGCCTCCTCCACATGTGCGGCTCCCTACCACGCACGTGCGCCGGTACCCTACCCCCCGCTGCCCGTACGCGGGATCTGTTCCAGGTTCAGGATTTCATTCTCTTTTCCTTTTTCTTACTTAGTTTCATAACCCTAGTCCTAGTTTGCATTATCCATAATTTGTGTCCCTTTTTTTCTCATCCTAGGGTTCCTCGAATTGAAATTGGGGAATCTATTAGATTAGGAGCTGATTACTATGTATGTGTGGCTAAATTCTATTTCCCTTTGAGTATCGTTTGACTTATAATTTTTATTGTTCCAGCCTTAGCCTGTGTAGGCTTGGACCCGTATAGATTCCCCTTAATTGAATGTTTGAACTTTCACGTGGGATGTGAAATTTGTGTAGTTGTTTTTGAACTAATGTGATCTTAAGCCTGAATTCTTGTACATCATATTTGAATTTCATGTCCTGCATCACTCATCAAACTAACAATGTGACCAATGTCCGACCATATAAGAGATAATTAGATTAGTTTCGCAACCAAATGCATGTATCATCCAATATCTGAAAAGGAAGTAGACCTCTTATGACAATAGTCCACTTCAATAGAAGTCTTGACTCAACGATAACCCAACATATCTGTCTTATGAAGAAAATCAAAAGTGTATTTGCTCAAAGAGATGAAGAGCTCATTTTTTTTGTAAGAACTTCAATTCCCAGAAAGTAGTGCAATAACATAGATAATTGATTTTGAAATCAAAGTAAATAAAAAAATTAACTGCCTTAATATCATCTTCATTGTCACCCATAATGATATGTCATCAACATAGACAATCGACATTATTATTGAACTACTTGATTCTTCACAAAAATTAAATGATTAGAAGAACTTTGCATGAGCTCAATTTAAAAGACAACATGGGTAAAACACTTAAACCATGCTCAAGGAGACTACTAGAGTCCATGAAGAACCATTTTCAACTTATGCATAACTATACTCAAGGAGACTACTGAAGTCCATCAAGAACCTTCTGCAACTTACACATAACCATACTCAAGGAGACTACTCAAATCCAGGAAGAGCCTTCTTCAACACACATAACCATGCTCGGGGAGACTACTTGAGTCCATGAAAAGCCTACTTCAACTTACACATAACCATGCTCGAGGAGACTACTTGAGTCCATGAAGTGCCTTCAACTTACACATTTTTCCTCTTGAATGAAGAGATTGGAATCTAGGAGTAATACCCATATAGAAATTTTTATGCAAATCACATGAAGAAAAGCATTCTTGACATCCAATTAACGCAGAGCTCAATGACAATCAACAACAATGGACAAAATAATGTGAGTTGAGTTCAATTTTATTATAGGAGCAAAGGTCTCATGGTAATCAATGCTCTATTGTTAAGTAAATCCTTCAACATCTAGTTAGGCTTTTGTCTTACAATGTTGCCATTGAGATTATGTTTGTGAGTAAAGACTCATTTGCACCTAATCACTTGACAACCAATAGGTAACAGAACAAGCCCAAAAGTTATCATCTCTTTAATCATTGCTACTTTCCAAAAAAATTAATTGTCAAGGCATCTGGTATATTGAAAAAAATGGAAGAAAAAGACACAGAAGAGAAAGAAAGTATGAAACAACAAAGAAAGATAATAAAATGTAACAAAATTCTGAATTTGATGAGTAGTTTTAAATTAATACATTTCTACAATAGATGGAGTATCCTTAGGTTTACAAAGAGCGATAGAGAAATTTCTTGAAGAAGATTCATAATAAAATATTATAGGAAGGGTAGAAGCAATTTTGAAGCTGATACATGAAGGAGTCCATTGGGTAGAGAAGTCTATGAATTAAACATATTTGAGCAGATCAAACATGTATATCATCAGCTTCAAGGTATGAGGGAGAGAAGAAGGGTGTATTAAAAAAATAAAGTATCTTTAGAAATCAATATTTTTCTTTTGATAGAACAAAAGCACTTATGACCATTTCAAGTATAAAAGTATCACTTGACTAATCTAGAATATAATTCATTAGAAGCATTTTCATGAACATGGACAACACACATACCTAAATACTTCAAGAGGAATATTAAAAAAAAAAAAGAGTATATTAGGTTGTAAAATCTTTAATGGATAACTCTATCTAAGTACAAGAGTAGACTTCACGTTAATTATATAAGTAGCAATATGTAAGAACTGTGTCACCCCAGTATGATCGAAGAACACTTATCCTAATTATTATTGGTTGAATTACTTTTAAAAGATGCTTACTTTTATGCTCAATCACTTATTTTGTTGAAGAGTATATGAACAATATATACATTTGAAAAAGAATGCCTTTAGCGCCCAAATAGTTACTCATGTCATTAGTGTATTATTTAGAAAAATCATATCGAAAGACTTTGGCTTATCTGTTAAACTGATTTTTGATTAATTCAAGAAATGCCTAAACAACAACAACAACTACTTCACTTTTATTTTTCATAAAATAAAGTCATGTAAAATATGATTAGTCATCAATAAATGAAATATATAATGATAGCCAAATAATGAAGTTAGAGCAGGTCGATGTACATAAGAATGAATTGATTAATTCAAAAGAAGAAGTTGATCAAATTCACAACTTGAATATGAGGTCCATGTACACCAAAATGAATTAATTAAAATATGAGTACCCATCAATAATATATATAATGATAGCCAAATAATGGCGAAGTTGGAGCAGATTCTCATATATTAAAATGAATTAATTAAAAAGGAGAAGTTGGCCTAAATTCACTACTTGGATATAAGGTTTAACGATGCTTTAAAAGTATACACATTTCATATGAGATTTTAAATATATCAGAAAATTTATTTGAAAATGAAAGTTGAAGCAATCTAATGGGCACGGGTCCAAGCATATATGTCAAAAATGCTCATACTATTTATTCACCCTAGACTTAACAATTGATGTAATAAGAAAATTTCTCACATCAAGAAAGTAGAGCCCTTAAGTTTCACGTTTATTACAAATCATTTGCTTAATCCATAAACACTATATATAGTGAAAATGAAAGAAAGTGATACAAGGGTTCATTTGTTTAGTAAGTGCACTAATTGATAGTATACTATTACAAAATGAAGGAACATGTAAAATCAAGGACAATCTTATAGAATGGCTTAACTAATATGATCATTAAAAAAAAATCTTTGAATAAAACCACCTGCTAACTTGATATAATGAGAAAAATATACATATGACAAAAAGTTAACTTCCTGATTGTTCATGTGATCAGTTGCCCAGAGTCAATGATCCATAACTGAGAATGAGATGAGGGACATAACGCATAATTAACATATATACCTAGTGGACCATGGGATGATGTACCAATAATAGTGATGGTTGTCCATGATGATGTTGTAGTAGACAAGGGGATGAGAGATATGGAGATATGATACTTCCTGATGAAAGTTTTCATTATTTAAGTATTTTCTCTTAACTTCGACACTATTGACTTCACTTTAAGGTTTTGGATGGAGATGAGGGTATAACTGATGACAACGATCATAAGTATGCCACCTCTATCCGTAGTAAGTGCACACCAACTTATCCTATTAAAATTTTATGTAGGATAACGAAATGATCTTTTTATAGACAAGGCTCTATCTGATATTGATCTAGGTTCTGTCATAAAGGCGGGCCTTTTTGGAAAAAGAAAAAGAAAAAGATAGTGTAACATCTAACATACGACACATATGTGCCTCCAAATATAGTTGTCGACAATCTCCAAAGAAAGAATGGGCACCCCGACAAGTATTTAACTGTGCCAAGGCTTCAAATTTGAATTATGTGATAATGTCCAAATATTGCATATTTATTCCTTATTTTGTATTACTTTTATCATACAAATTAAGTTAATTAGTCCTAAGAGTGTGTTTTATGTGCGATGAGTAAATTGGATCCCAAAGTTAAATCTAAGCTAAAGATAATGGTTTAAACCTCAAAAGATGATTAACTAAATGATTGAAGAATTGGAACTACATATTAAAGAATTATATCCCAAGAGATGATGATCAAGCATGTGGAGGAATCAAGAAGGAAGATCGACGAACCATGTTTAAAGAGAAGTAAAGAAATGAAGATCATAAAAGTATGCCAAAATTTAAGGCCAGAAAATTCAAATTCTAAAAATGCAGGGCAAGAAAGTTAAAATTTAAAAAATTCAAGAAATGACCCCACAGTTTTGCTAGACATTTTTTGTGACTTTCGATCGATCGACAACCAGGGCTCAATCGATTAAGAATCCCCTAGATTTCATAGATTACTCCCTAGACATTTTTGTGCTTGTTTGATCGATCGACCAACTTATTTCGATCGATCGATGATTCCTCAATACCTCTCGATTGTTTAAGTGTTTTGATCGATAATTTTGTGAAAAATTACGAAAGTGTGGAACTTGTTTCTAATTTCGATTGGAACTTGTTTAAGACAGTATAAAATTGGTTATAAAGGCTATTTAAAATTTTCTAAAGTCATTTTTAAAGAGATCCAAGTAAGGGGAGAGAGAGAGAGAGAGAGAGAGAGAGAGAGAGAGAGAGAGAGAGTTCATCTTCGAGTTTCTTCTTATTTTTTCAAGTTTATTTTTATGTTTTACTTCTATTTAGAGTTAGATATGTCTAGCTAATCTCCTAGTTAAGGTTAAGAGGTGAAGCTTTTACTTAATTGTAATATTTTAATTTATTTTCATTCCTTCGTTAGATTTCATGATGATTATTTAAGTGGATTAGATTTGAATTTACTTTTTAGCTTTTAGAATGTTTATTTTAAATCCATTATAAACTTCGGGTACATCGGATGCTTTGAATTATACTTGCTTAGCTTAATTAGAGAAATAATCAATTTGTAAAATTCATCTATCTATTGTAGACTCTAGGCACAATAGATAATTTAAATTCCCTGCGATTGATGTCTAAGTGCTTCATGAGAGAATTATTCAATTGAAATTATACATTGTTGAATATTGATAATTAATTTAACCGTTTGATCTTTTGATTAGAACGGATTGGAATATAGTTTTAGTTGACTAATAGAAGATGAATCGATGAACTATACATTGTGATTGCTAGAAGTGGATCCCCGGATCCTTAGTGCTTTTTAATTATTGATTTTCCCTTACGTCAATCTACTAGAGTTCTAAATCTTAGACTAGTTCTATTGTGTTCTCACATTTTCTGTGAATCAACCTTGGTCTCATTAAGTTATTACTACTTGGCAACCCTGCACTTGGTGTGTGCAACCCCTAAGTTGTATCATTAAGCTTATCAAAAAATTTAAAAACATGCATATTTTCTAACCATATACTTATTTTATTAGAAATGAAAATGGCAGGCATGGAGTAACCCAACTCACATCTCTATCAAAGAAAGGCATAATAATCTTCAATGGACAAATTTCCTTGTTGCATAGTGACAATCTCATGATGCACTTAAAAATTCCAAGCGGGGTTATGATGCTGAAAATACATGTAGGCAACATGATCCTAGAGCTCATTTGTAACCTACTTTTAAGCATAATTCTGCTACTACAACCAAGTCATTAACATATAGTTATCATTAACCCAATCATCATACAATAAATTTGTGAGACCCGACCGGAGTTCGCATGTGTGCATATGTGTGTGAGTATGCATTCCATTCATCTTGGTCCCGTGGTCCAACCGGTCGAATTTTAATGACATACGACTTTTGGTTAGCGTTTGCGGTCTTCATTGAGTTTGGTCACGTTGACCCAACTCAAATCGGCCCGAGACCCATGCCATCTTGTCCGTATCAGCACCGCGGTTCCAACGCCGCGTCCCGTGCGTTAATCCAATATGTACATCTTAAGTTATGAGTATCGATCGATATGGGCCATTGATTGCATGATTGGTGGACCCCACCATAGTTTGCACATTTTTTCATGCACATGATGTCACCCTAGGCTAAAATTTTTAAAAGGCTAATACCTTACAACCTTGTTTGTATCTCTCTACTATAATCATTACTTTCTCTACCCTAGGTAAGAAAGGTAATGATTACTTCTCTTAAAAGAAGGTAATGATTACTTCCCTTAAAAGCTTTTTTTCCCTCATTTCTCTCTCTTCTCTTCTTCCCTAGCAACTTCACTCCATTTCTCTAGCCCATCTCCCTCTCTATTTCCAGCCCCTTCTCCATTTAATTCCCTCTCATCTAACCTTCAGCAATCCATCTCACCCATTGAAACATGTCCCTTGGAGCATGAAGAGTAGATTAATGTAACTTTGGAATAGGATCCATTAAGGTGGGTGCTCTTTTCAACTTCTTCTCTCTTGCTTCTCTTTTCTTTCTTTTTCTTGTATGCATGGAAGCATGTAGGAACCCACCAATCCATGGTGGAGGTCCTACATGGCTCTTAAGATGAAGACCAGGGGCCTAGATCCTACTTATTTCCTTCCATGGTGGGCCATTCTATATGGACCCATCATGATGCCTTCTCCTTTATTCTTGCATCTCATAAGCCATCTAGGCCTTTGCATGCATGTAGTGAGGGTGTCCCTACCCTCCAGCAAATTATTTTGATGCATAATAGCTTGCATGTAAGTGTATACATAGTAGATGGTGTGGATTGTGGAGTGGAAGATCCATTAGTGGTGGGACTTTCCACTAATGGCCGATTGCTTCTTCCTTCTCCCTTTCTCTCTATTTTTTTCCTGTGTATTCTGATGATGTGTGGCCCACCAAGGAGAGGTCAGCAACATCTCAAACCCTTAGCTAGATGGGAAGTCCAAGCCCACTTTAACTAGATGTCCAAGCCCACCATGCATGCATAGTTTGGGTGACCTCTAAAATGGCTTTTTCATGGAGGTCTGAGTGAGTTCATGGGTTTAGAATTCTGTTAACCCATCAAGGTGGACCCCACATGTTAAATCAGGGCTATAAACCCTTTGATTAATTAATATGGGCTGAAATATAGACAACATATGTTGCTGTCCAGATTTCAGGTCCAGTTTGAGCATGACTTTTGAGCTAATATTTGGATCTATTTGCATGTCTTTTTCTCCTAAATTTCTTTGGAGGTTTTCTAGCGTGTGGACCCCATTTTGATGTGGAATGGGGCCCACATCATTTCCCCCATGTTTGAGGACTACGGGATGGACCAAAGTAGGCTGACTGTCCAGAAATTTCTAGACAGTCCAACAACATTGCATGTTAGAAATGCTCATTTTCCATCTTGATTTGAGAGTAAGTGGGCCACTCCAGTAGACCCTACTTGCTGTCCATATGTGGGACTATTAAACCCAGCAATTTTTTAGTAATTTGGGCAAGTATAGGCCCACCCCATGTGGTGCCAAATATGGGACAACAGTATTTTCTGCACAAGCAGATTTTCTGGATATTCTTTGCTGGCCATAATTTCTATGAATTAAATAAAATACTTATACTACTTCAAAAATTCTAAAATTTTGTAGTGAGGTGTCCCACCCATGGTAGGACCTTCCTGCAAAATTTTACAATGGACCCCATTTGGGCATCCAAAAGGGTGGGCCAACATACTGGACTACCAGAAATTTCTGCTGTGCAGTCTAGCAGCATAGTCCCATGAAAAACAAAATTTTAAAAATACTTTATAAGAAGGTGGGCAATATTTCTGGGTCTAACCTTGTTGTAGGCTTGATGATGGACCTTGGGTCCAAATTTCAGGAATTTTGGAGGCCTGGAATCCACCCATTTGGATGGCCCAAATTTAGTACAGTTATTTCTAGCAACATTTCACCGTGGACAGATTGTAACTCCAGAATTTATTAAAATATTTCTAAGTATCTAAAAATTATGAAAATTTATAGGGAGGTGGTCCACCCATGGTGGGACCGACATAAAATTTTTTAGGGCCAATGGACACCTTTACACACCGTGGAAAGGGCCGTACTAGCCCACTACGTTGGGACATCTAGGTCAGTCCAATTTTCTGGACAGACTGTTTTCTAAAAATAAATTAAAATACTTCTAGTTATCCAAAAATAGCAAAATTTTGTGAAGGTGTGACCCACTTATGGAAGGACCACCCTAAAAAATTTTAGGGCCATCGGGCCCCTATACCAACCGTGGTGTGGCCTACAATTTGGATCAGTTTTGGGCCAAATACCCAGGCTCGTAGGATTTTTCACCATGGGACGCCCCTACCTTGGGCTGTTGGGCCTGCATTCCAACAGCATGACCTACTTAAAGTAAGTGTTGTATATCCCCCTTCTTATCAGTGGGACCCATAGTGATGTGTGTGGGCCATCAGGGATTAAATATACTGTAAAATAATTTTATTGTTGGATTCTAACCAACCTAAGAAAATGGGTGGGGTGGAATTTGGTAATGGGCCTTATAGCCTTGGTTGGGCTGAAACTTTTGATAGGCCCATTGGACCCCTTGGGTCCTATATTTACCATGCCATTGTGATGGATCTTATGGGCCAAATACTCAAGTAGTTGGGCCCTTGCTTGCCCACTATAATAAATCCATACTTGGGCCGAGATGTGAGGCCCAACTTACTCGTGTTAAATATAAGGATTTCTTATATGTTGGGATAATGGGCTGCCCATTAGGCCCACCACAATGAGTGAACCTATGACCCTTATAGTTGGGCCCTAGCCTTGCTTAAAGGCCCACCAGGTTGCCTATGTATTAGGCTTAGTGTATGGCCCACTAGGCTATGGATTGATTTGGGCCTTGGACTTTTCCTTTCATATATAGCAGGCTACCCCTTTTAGGACCCAGTTGAGGTTAGATATCCTCCTTGGTGGCCCTAAGGTAGGCCCCCAAGGCCCTTATAGGTGGTTGAAGGCCCACCTTGGACCTCGTTAGGCTCGTTTCCTCCTTGAGGTTTTAAGATTTCCCTAGCTTGTGGGTTATCCCAAATTGTTGGGCCTCCATTTAAGAGAACTTCATTTCCCCTTAGTGTACTTGTCTGTATATCTTGTCCTTGACCCTCCTTAAGACGAAGGATTCCATATTCTACAGGTAGTGCACTTACATCATTGTGACCCATATGCATCATCTGTGTGAATTGATTGCATTGTATGGTGGTTATTGAGGGATAGAATTCCTCCTCTCATGCACATTAAGTGCCTGAAGCTTGTGCATGATCTGTATGTATGACTCATGCATTGACATCGCATTTCATGATGATACCACCCTTGCTTCACCAAGGCCTTGTCTCCACAAGGACATTCGTGGATAGTCGTATGTGTGGACACCGAAAATGTTACTTGAGCATACAGGGTGCATAGGATGCCCATGGGTGAAAGTCTCAAAACTTTCATGGTATTGAGATCTGCTCCAACATCGTAATCGAGTGGAATATATGAGAGTATGAAGGCCTTATAACGTTAGGCCGCGACTCCCACTGTCGTGTAGTCGGTTGGATAGGAGTGTGGCCTTACTCACCTGATGTAAGGAGGTATTGTTAGGCTGAGTATGACCAGCTCGTAAATGGTTCCGCTACCTTCAGGCCTTGCTGGGGATTGGTTGTCCGCAGGCAGGGTAGTGAGGTCTCTTACGCTCATTTGACTGCGCGGGGTCTGTAGGGCAACAGTCATTCAACAGTGTAATGGACTCCAGTGATTTTCTTATGAATGGAAATGTACTTGACATGTGGTTTGAGTATGAGCACTGACATTACTTGCATCACATTAACATTGGCTGTATAAGCCCCTCCATGCATTGGCTTAGTATGGCGCCCAGTACTCATTACATCATATTCATGATAAGCCTTGGTAAGGCTAGTGATATTCTCATTGAGCATGTTCTCTTCTTGTACCTCCTACTATTCTTCTGTGCACCATTGTCACACACTTACACCGCCCTCTAAGCTTCTATAAGCTTATGCACAATTGATGTGTGCAGGTGATCCTAGGTGGGTGTCGTAGCGGCAGAGCTTGAAGTGGAGCTGAGCTTGAGGACTCCAGTGTTGCTGACTTTTCTTCCCTTTTCTATCATCTTATGTATGTCCTTTTAAACCTTATGGATACTTATAAAAGTTCAAATTCTTAGTAGATTTTGTAATGTGTGCCTTTGTTATTCTCAGATATACTTGCTGTGATCTTGGGGATGCTCGTATTGGAATGATTATATTATTTTAGAAATCCTCATTGTGGGATCCCAAGATCAGAACCTGCATCAAGAGCCAAGAATAGGGTACTACGAAGGCTATTGCGGTCAGAATCGGCCATCGGGTTCCTTGTGAGTCCGGTTACCGAGTCTGGGGCGTGACAAAATTAGTCTTACAAGGTGCCCTTTTGGTATTAGTGATATAACTTAGTTTCTTTCTCCCTAAGAAACAACTTGATCAACTTAGACCAAATTAATTAATTTTTCCGCTCCAAAATGATGGTAGTGATAACAAGATTTAAGTGCTGATTAAAAGTCCTCATCTTACTAGATAAATCATCTTTGGAATCCTTTATAAATAATCTCAAATAAAAAAAAAAAAATTACTCCGTATAAGTACGTCGTCAATCATAAATCAATCTTCACATGCATATAGACATATAAATGAAAATGTAGAGAAAAAAATCAGCAATGTATGAGAATGGAAGGAATCTATAGTGGCAATTGCAGTGGTACAAATATACTTGCATATTCTAACATTTTTTGTGATTAGCGAGAATGGAGACTTGTGGTGGTGGTATTGGCAGCAACTGCAGAGAACACCACTATTGAGAGTGAAGAGGATCAACTATGAGGTTATAAGGTTTTTAGGAGACAACAACTGGATGCCACTACTGTCGAAGTGGGTCTCTTACCTGCAATCACTAAGGGGTTAACATAGTTGTGACAACTTAATGTAGAGTAGGCCATGGACCTATTCATGGCCCAGATGGACTGAAAAAAGCCCGAACGGAAGTAAACGTAATCCATTAGATCCAGACCTAGTCCTACATGGGGCATGACGTAATTGTGCCCCGAGTGCATCCGGATCGAAGAAATTCATTTTGGATTGAGGAAAATTGTTGTTCAAAGTCCTACGATCATTATTTTGATTTAGATGAAAGTTTTGATGAAATAAAGTATTTTTTGCATAAATTTCTACAAAATAAGAGACCAACTATGAGAAATCTTGTAATTTCAGTCTAGGAAAAATTGAATAAATGAATCTTAAGGTCAAATCATATTAAGCCCTTGAATCCTAGAGTAATCCAACTGATGGTTTCCTACAACAATCTACGAGTTTCATAGATAATAATGGATTTTCACTAAAAGACAGTTTCATTGGCAATGTTAGATTCCAAGTATTATGGATTCAAGCAAACCTCCGGTTATCCCGAATTTAATTACAAGAGAAACCATTGGATTGGTTGATCTAAAAAATCCTAGAATCAATTAGAATTATAAAACTATGAAAAAGTAAGAAAACTTAAAATTTTCCAAAAATTGGATCGTATAACAAAGAGAACCCATCCGACTTCAATTGATCAATTAAAGAGTTCGATCGATCGAAGATGATAATTTTTTTTTTAGAGACCAAAAACTTTAATTCAAAATCTTTGTTCCAATTGATCAAGACCAAGGTTTGATCGATCGAGGAGAGCCTCGAGCAATCTCAATCGATCGAACATATCGATCGAAGTCGACCGCTTTTGTCCAATAAGTAAATTATTTTAATTCGACCAAGCTCAATCGATCGACGAGCATGGTTTGATCGATCGAAGGTGGCCAAGAAGTGTACATAGATCTTAAATGCAAAATTTGAATTTTTATCAATTTATGGTCGATCGATCGACTGAGCCCTGTTTTAACCTTCCAAACTTTAAATGGATTAATGGTGGGCCATCCTAGGATGATTAAAGGTGGGCCCCACTTCATAATGTAGTCTAATTGAATTAGTATTAAGTTGAACGGTATTAATAGGACTTCAGAGCATTAACTTCGAAGCGTTCAACTATTCAATGAATTCGACCTTACCATGAATAGGTGTGTGAATCCCAACGTGTCTCGTACTGGTATGGTTAAGATAGAAGATGTGATTGTTGTGGCATGAATGATATAAGTTCCATGATTTGTTAAATCATTGTTGTGTTATTATGAACTTTGTAACGTATGTTTCTAATGTATAATGAATGCATGAATAGGTTAAATATGAATATCATGATCTTATTGTTTTCTTTTAGAGAGAGATGCATATGTTGATTACTTATGACGATGCATAGACATTGAGCATGCACTACATGCATCCATAGAGAATGCATGCACACCTTGTGCTTGAGTACTTAGGGGATCTCCCTGTATGGTTGCACCTAATAGATTCGTTGCTAGATACCTACATTAGTGAAAGCTTACTCGCAGAGTAGATGTATGATTACCCATGCTTACTTAGGTAAATGTTTGACGAGTACAAATTGCCTATGCCTACCTACGGTGGATGTCTGTCAGGTACAATTTTAGGTTTATGGAGATTCAACCTAAACAAGTGGATGATTATCTCACTTAATATGCATCTCATGACATCTCTACATCCATGCTCATACTACATATATATATATATATATATATATATATATCTAGTTTGATTGTGTTATCTTATATTGTACTACGTATGAACCATGCTGCGTTCACTCACTAGCCTAGCTAGCTAACCTTGTGCATTGACAACCATATAAAGACAAACGAGACAAGAATTTTGAGTTAAGTACTGACAAATGAGGTTTGGGTTGGTCGATGATGCTCAAAATCAATGACCATATTTGGCAGAGGATGAGCTCGTTGCATTAGACGTATGATTCATTTATGTTATTGATTCATTAGGATACTTAGTTTCCATTCTCTTTATTTATTGTTATTTAGACTAAATTTGTGAATTGTTTATAGTATGACTTCGTCAAGCCATGATTAATTATTTTAGTTAAATAAGTCCCAAATGGGTGCACATAGATAGATTTTGACATTTTATTATATGATTGTAAATTTTATGGATTGAGTATCAATGAAATATGTGAAACCAAGTTAGTGTATGGATGTTAATGTGATGACAACTTAGAATGTATTTAATTATGCTTCTAAGTAATCGTTTGATGGGTGGATTTATGTATACTTAGTGTATAAGTTATGGACCGTATATAACTCGAGTCTAAGAGTGCACACTTGTATCCGAAGTGTGGAGCATGATACTTTTCCACAAGAAGATGACATCTAATGAAGATGTTGGCAACAATCTGATGGATGTGCTTTAAGAATAATATTATGACAATGATAGTGTTTGAGGCTTTCCAACAGGAGAATATGCATGACATACAAGGGCTGCAAGCGGCAGCCGACCGTTTGATGGAAGTCTTAAGTAAACCCGTGTTCGTGATGATGAGTGACCTTAGGTTGTCGTCGGGGCTTGTAATCATTGTGTTCATGGTGCGATATTAGTGGCGAATCACATATCACTACCCAAAGATGGTAGATCTAGCGATGAGAAGATTGATGATATGATTCTATAGTAAGAAGAACGAAGGGGCGTCAGGTCAGATCGACATAAAGATTTATGAATGAAGGTTGATCTCCCTAGCTTTAATGGTTAACTTCACATTGAAGACTTTTTTTTATTATTTTTTTGAAGTTGAGTAATTCTTCGACTATATGGTGATTCCTGAGGAGAAAAAGGTCAAGCTTATGGCTTACAAGTTGAAGGGCACAGCATTGGCTTGGTGGGAGCAACTTCAAATTACTTGAACCAGGCAGATGAAAGCACCCATCTGCACATAGTAGCGGATGAAACAATTGATATCAACACGATTCCTGTCGAGCGACTATGATAAGGTATTGTTCCAGTAATACCAGA
Organism: Magnolia changhungtana; assembly: GCA_030180095.1. NCBI lineage: Eukaryota > Viridiplantae > Streptophyta > Magnoliopsida > Magnoliales > Magnoliaceae > Magnolia > Magnolia changhungtana. The sequence continues at coordinate 4,951,532 of JASAUF010000248.1, forward strand.
ATTGTCGATAGGATAGTCGATCTGTGAGGGATCATATAAAGGAATTCTATCACCTGCTCATGAGAAATGATTTGGTCGAGATTAAGTCGTAATAAGTTGCCATATTTATTGGTGGTTTACATATGGAGGTCCAGGATCGGATCCAGATGCAACCTGTGTGGACGATTAACGAAGCAATCAAATTGGCCACCTGAACAAAGATGCAAGCGGAGCGTTCCAATACATGAAACTTTATCTAAAATAGGATAACCACTTCTGGACCGTCGCATGATGCATCACAATTTTGAGGAAATGAACATATTGGGGGAGTCCTCGACCTCCTCCAACTGTGAATCGAGATTTGGAGAGCGGTCAAGGTAGTCCTCATAACGCAACAATTGCTGCCACCAATCTAAGTAAAATCCCTAACCCCTACAGTCTACCTCTACCAGAGAAGTGTTATTGATGTAACTAACCTGGTCACCAATCTAACACGTGTCTTTAGAGACAGATGACTAACCTAGCTATTAATGATGTGAGAGCAAAAGATGCAGATGATGATCGAGAAATTAGTAATGCTAAGCACGCGGAGAATGATGAAGAATGAGATGAATGGATGCATAGAAATCGTAGCGTGTCTCTGATCATGAGAAAGCTGTCGTATACAGTAAAGAAGGAAGTAGATCTATAACAATACAACATCTTTTGAACAAGATGCACTGTGGATAAAAAAGTATGACGTGATCATAGATAGAAGGAGCAATGAGAATATCGTATCAAAGATTATAGTGGAGAAGTTGTAGCTTAAGACATAAAAAGCACATATCTTCGATGAATCAAGAAGATCAATGAGACAAATGTAACCGAAGAATGTTGTATTTCCTCCTCCATTGAAAAGTACTATAAGGACAAAGTAATGTGTGACATAGTCGATATGGAGGCCTATCACATGTTACTTAGTCGACCATGACAATATGACGTAGGTGTCACACATAGAGGTTGAGATAATATATATGTTTTTGTCAAGGATGGTAAAAAAAATTATACTTGCTCTCATGGGATCGGATAACCAACCTAAGACTTCTAAAGTGAAGGGGCGGTCCCTCCTAACCATACAAGATTTCATAAAAAATTTCGACGGTAAATGAGAAGTATATGCACTGGTTGTTAAATGGGAAGAAGTAGAGCCCCTGAATATTCCTGAGAAGTTAAGACCAATGTTACAAGAATTCAAGAAAACCATACCCGATGAACTCCCTAATGGGTTATCCCCCATGTGGGATATTCAACATCATATTAACCTTGTCATAGGGGCAAGTTTGCCCAATCAACCTCATTATCGGATGAGTCCAAAAGAATATAATATATTACAAGGAAAAGTGGAGAAATTGATATATAAAGGTCTAGTGAGAGATAACATAAGCCCATGTCTCGTTCTAGCCTTGTTGGCACCCAAGAAGGATCAGAGCTGGCATATGTATATTGACAATCGAGTCATAAACAAAATAATTGTGAAGTATCGATTTCCTATACCACGACTTGCCAATATGGTAGACATGTTGAAGGGGCAAAGATATTTTCCAAACTGGATATGAGGAGCGGTTACCATTAGATCCGTATTAAGCTAGGTGACGAGTGAAAACCAACATTTAAGACTAAGGAGGGCCTATATGAGTGGCTGGTTATGCCATTTGGACTCTCTAATGTGCCTAGTATGTTTATAATGTTAATGAACCACATTCTGAAACCGTTTATTGGGAAATTTTTAGTAATCTATTTCTTTGATATTATGATTTACAGTCATAGTGAGGCAGGTCATATGGAGTATTTCAGGAAGGTGCTTCAAGTGCTTACAGAAAATAACTTATACATTAATATGAAAATTTGTAATTTTCTGATAGATAACCTCATATTGTTGGGTTTCGTGGTGACATTCACGGGATCCATGTGGCCGAAGAAAAGGTGAAAGCCGTCAAGAGTGGTTGATCCCAAAAAGTATTCATGAAGTGCAAAGTTTTCACAGGTTGGTGACTTTCTATCATTGGTTCGTGAGAAACTTTAGTACCATTGTGGTCCCTATTATTGATTGCATGGAAAAAAGTCAATTTCATTGGACTAAAGAGGCAAACAGAAGCTTTGCAAAGATTAAGAAACGATGGTTTATCACCTCGGTCTTTGTGCTCCCTAGCTTTGACAAGCTATTCAAGGTCGAGTGCAATGCTTCTTATGTGGGTATTAGAGGTGTGTTGTTACAAGAGGGTAAGCCAGTAGCTTTTTATAGTGAGAAGCTAAGTGAAGCTCGTAAGAAGTGGTCGAAATAAGAGCTGGAGTTATATATAGTTATCTAGGCTTTATGCCATTGGAGACAATATCTGATCCAGAGGAAGGTTATCTTATATACAGACTGTGGATGCCAGAATCTGGTCAATCCTACTTTCCCTCCTGCTAGTCCATATCGGACCTGCAAAATAGTAAGACACTGGGGGCACCGGTTATGGCTAGAGACCCTCCAATGCCTAAGTCAAGGTAGGCACACAACGGGTGTAGTTGGGTTAAGGTAGATATGATACCTTTCTCTTGAGTTGGGTGTCTATTTATAGGCCTTCCGGACCACTTACGTGTCATGGTGAATTTGTTTAGGGAGACCCATATCGTAGAATGAATCTACCCCGGATATATCACACCTCGATTGGCGTAATCTTCAGCTGAGATCTCGCTGGGCAATCTTGCCCATATTCAGTGGTAATCTTCTAAGATACTTCCTATTTTGAGGTAGTGGTTGGCATCGGGGGTCAAAGCCGATGATCGAGGCCAACCTCTGAGTTTGAGGTCATGGTCGTCCCTTAAGGTGGCACATGAGGTCAAGTTGATATCCTGACCCTTCACATTGGGGTGTTTCCCCTGATCTCCCCGTTTTATTCCAAGTTTTAGGTCAGTTCGATTTTACCTATAACATAGACCATCAGGCCTTCAAATATATTAACAGTCAAGCCAATATCAATTGTGTGCATGAGATGGATTTCTTTCTTGTAGGAATTCACATTCGTGCTGAAGCATAAACCAAGGCAACAGAAAAAAGTTGTTGATACACTTAGTAGATGAGCGGCCTTACTGGTTACCATGAGTAATGAAATCATGGGGTTCGGGTGCCTCCAAGAATTATATATAGATGACGATGAATTGAAGGATGCATGTGCTAGATGTTAGGCAGGTCAGTCAAGTGACCTGCATATCCAAAACGATTTTCTCTTTAAAGGAAATCAATTATGCATTCCAAGGAGTTCACTACGAGAGCGCATCATTTTGGATTTACATGGCGATGGCCTTTGTGGTCACCTTAGATGGGACAAGAAGATAGCTCTTTTGAAGGAACGCTGGTTCTGGCCACAGTTCAAAAGGAATGTTAGGAAAGCAGTGTAGATGTGTCATACATGCCAAATATCTAATGGGTAATCATAGAACACAGGCCTTTTCACCCCTTTATTTGTACCTGATGGCCCTTGGGAGGACTTGTCCATTCCACGGACCCAGTGAGGTATGGATTTAGTATTTGTGGTGGTTAACAGGTGGCCTACTTCATCTCATGCAAAAAGACTATCGATGTAACCTACGTAGCCAATCTATTCTTCAAAGAGATCATTCAATTATATGGTGTCCCCAAGATGATTACCTCCAATCGCGATACCAAGTTCCTTAGTAAGTTCTGGAGGACTTTATGGTGATGATTTGACACCATATTATAGTTTAGCAGTGATTACCACCCACAGACGGATGGGAAAATAGAAGCGGTAAATCGTATGCTCGGGAACCTCATACGTTGTATCTCCGGTGTTAAGCCTAAACAGTAGGATCTTGCTCTGGCTTAGGTAGAGTTCGCCTTTAACAACATGCAGAATCAGTCCACCGGCAAGTCCTCATTCGAGATTGTGTACGGTCGAGTTCCCAAGCACTCACTCGACTTGGTCTTGTTGCCTAAGTTACGGGAATGAGTGTTGCTACAACAAATATAACAGACTGAATTGCTACTATGCATGCCAATATTTTTTTAAAAAAAATTGCAGGCATCCAACGCCAAGTACAAAGAAAAGGTGGACAAACATCAGCACTAGAAGGTTTTTGAAGTAGGGGATAATGTGTTGGTTCACCTCCGCAAGGAGCGATATCTGACAAGTACATATAATAAGCTGAGAAATAAGAAATAGATCCAGTCTCGATACTCGGGATAATCAATGATAATGCCTATGTTGTTGATATTCTTGAGGACCTAAAGACCCCGCGAACGTTCAACATGGTAGATCTATATGAGTATCATAAGTTGAGTACGATGGATAACTCGGGGATGAGTTTTTTGTAGTGGAAGGGATTGATGTAGAGCAAGCCACACACTCATTCCTGGCCCAGATGGACTGAAAAAAGCCCAAACGGAAGCGGACTTAATCCATTAGATCTCAGCCCAGTCCAACATAAGGCATAAAGTAATTAGGCCCTAGGTACGTCCAGATTGAAGAAATTCTTTCTGGATTGAGAAAAATTGTCATTCAAAGTGCAAACTATAAGTGAACCATAACTTTTGATTCAAAATGATTCACGAGATGCACAACTTATGAATTTTGACTGAAACAGACCATCTGGGGCTAACCAACCGTTATAAGTGGGTCGCGTTGCTCTGTTTCACGAGTAAATGAATTATTCCTATTCAAATTTTTTGTTTTTCGGAAAACTTACTATTTTTATTAAGTTTTAATAGTAAGTTTTAGATTAAGCGAATATTTTTCATCTTAAAGTTTTAATGTGTGATGTTTTCTTAGTATTTACTTCTTATCATGCCAGAAATCATCTTGTGCAATTAGATTATAACTTTTTATTTTTAGTAAGTTTTACTATTTTAGGAAAATTTCAACTTATTCGCATTGGGACTCTTAATTAGAATTACGTTTTGCTATTTAAAGCCTTGGAATCTCATTTGAGAGACAGATTTCATTAAAGTATTTTCGAATTTTTGTTTCTCTTGTGGATTCGAGAGCCATTACACCTTGTGAATTCAAGATTCATATCACGTAAAGGAGATGGTGTTCTTCCTCTTTGCCTTTCTCATCACCTTATCACGATCTCTCCAGCGTCACAACCACTACTATATATGGCAGAGGCAGTGGGCAGTCTCCTTGCCACTACGGCCGAGGAATGTATGGTTGTGGCAGTTTAATGCTGTTGTAGCTATGGTGGCAACTGCCAAGTATCAGTTTAGTGCCGAGTGAAGCGGATATGGGTGATGATGCAATAGGAGTTGCGATTTGCAGCAATTCGCTATTGCTACTAGTGCAGCAATCGCCGCTTGGAGCAGCGATGGACAAGTGTTGCAGCAGTAACATCTGCTGGGAGTGTCAGTGAGAAAAGTGAGTGCAGCGGTAAACACTATGGAGATAGTGTGAGAGCTATAGAACCCTCTACTCTAATATCATATTAAAAGAGAAAATTATGGTTCATGTGGTTTTTCAAGCCCTCCTTATTTATCTAGACAATGAAAACATGGCAAGGCCGAAGCACACAAACAAAGCCCAACTGGGGCATCGGCAAAAGGCCAACATAGACAAAGGCCCATCGACAGTAGCCACATATGATGATAGCACTAAATCAATTTGGACTATCCTTTTCAATTGAAGCTCAACAAGCATATATAGCCTTTTGTTATATAACATAAAGCTAAACAAGCATGAATGTGACCTTGATAGTCTCTTCTACAGGTAGCACCGCATCATCTCAGGCCAAAGCACCATAAGCATCATTCACTTTACATTAGTGGCACCACATCGTTTCAAGCTTAAGTAGTCTCAAACTATTAAAGTACTGACTCTCCAAAAAACGCCCTATCCTCTTTTAGCCAAGCTGAAGCAATTTAACGCCAGCATTGCTACACATAGCAGCATAGTGTCAAGCACTACCTATATTGCCATTGTTTCTTCATCAGCCAACTCACTTCTAGGTGTGCATTAGTCATCTCCCTCAACTAATTAGGAAGCGCACATAATCTTATAACAGTCTTAACCACTAAAAATGAGAAAGAACAACCTTTTGAGTGGGAAATTAACCCTTGAAGGCTTATATAAACTTCCACATGGCCTTAATTTGAAACATATATTTGGATATTGAGGAATTTGGTGCAATGATCTCTCAGGTGAGCCTTGCATGACCTAATCTCCATAGTCGTCGTCCTTCTAGCCTCCCTAACCAAGCTGGTAATGTCCGCGCTGTTAGAAGACTGATAACGGTTATCTACGCTTATGGCTATATTGGATATATAAAGCCTACACCTCGCTGGATACATTGCATGCTCCATGCTATTATACTAATGCCTTTTAGCTGCATGACAAGCTTTGATGCCTCAATAGCTATGAAATCCCTAAAGTCCAACTATTTAAGTTCCTTGACATTCGGTGCTAGAGAGATACTTCGATCATCTCATCAAACATCTGATAGATATTCGTTATTGTTGTTACACGGTGCACACACGTGGCAATAAGACATGCATATATGCAGCATTAATTTCATCATGCATAACATTTTCATCTTACCAGCTTCTTGGTTTTCTACCTTTTAATTAAGGACTTTTATTCAATAACAAAATTCTATTTTGATGGGGTAAGAAAACATGCCTAAGTATAAATCTTTTTATTCCTTTTTTTCTTTTGGAGTGCACCGAGCCTATGCAGTAGTGCAAGGCATGGGCAACGCTTCAGGGCCCAGCAAGTGACTGTGGTGGGCCCTTCCCCACAAGAAATTAATTTAATATCATGTGATCCAAATAAGCCTAAAGAATTTGCTGATTGATGATGCAAAGCCAACCAACTGTGACCAACTAATGGACGGGCAAGTGTTTCTTGAGGTGGTCTGTAGCTCAAAGATTACACTAATCAAGTTTTTATAACCATTTCATTCAAACCCCTAAACAGGCTATGAGTTGCATGCCTTCAAACTTATTAGTCACCATCTTAGACTTACACCTCCAAGAGGTACCCCACTTATTGGATGGCCCAAATCTGTTGCCATCTCCACTAATCAACAGTTTTAAGAGTTGATAACAGGTAGCAACAGGGAAACGGATTGGCTACTCCACCTGCCACTAGCCCGGTGGCTGGTGGTCAGTACTCTGTGGGCCCCATCATGATGCTGTTTCATCCATTTTTACAGATCATTTTAGGGCTTGATCCCAAAAAATGAGAGGGATATAAATCTCAGGTGGACCACACCACAGGAAAACAATAGTGATTCCACCATTAAAATCCTCCTAAGGCCCACTGTACTGTTTATTTGACATCCAATCTGTTGATTAGGTCATACAGACCTAGATGCAGGGAAAAAAAATAAATAAAGATCAGCTTGATCCAAAACTTTTATGGCCCCAAAAAGTTTTTAATGGTCGACGTTCATTCAACATTGTTTTCTGTAATGTGGTCCACTTGACATTGGGATATACCTCATTTTTCGTCTCATACCATAAAATGATCTAGAAAAATAGGTGGAATGCATGGATGAAACACATACATCATGGTGGGTCCCACCGAGCACCAACCACCAGCCATTGGCTGGCGGCAGGGGGAGTAGCCAATCCGTTTCCTAGCAACAGGTGCACTCGTGCACCTCGCTCGACCTTTAAGATCTACTTCCATTACCGCAATTGATTGCCAGCGATCTCAAATTGGGATATGCATAGAATATAATGAAATAGGAGGTTCCCTACAAATTGAGGCAAGGAACAGAGCCAGCCACTATGAAGAAGTTGGAGTTAACGAAGAAAGTGGTGCTTACGTGCTGCTTAGCAGAGGTTTAGTCGAAGACTGAGAGGGGAATGAGGAATTCTGCTCTACCTCCGATAGGGCATCCTTAGCACAGGCACTGCTTATCAAAAACACAGTTTTGTGATGCAGATACAAATGGTGTGTTTTCATTGCATTGCCCCGATCTCTTATTCATGGATTTTTATTATGAAATATCGCATTTTTTCCGTCTGTTGAAGGTTGAGAGAATACATTATCATGCATTCCCGAGCGTTCCATTTTTGATCGGACAAGATTACACATGTACAAGGTGGGTGAAAGATAAACACCAAACATGAAGCTTTTATTATGGCTGGGGTCGTGTTTGCACTATGAATACGTCTTTGCCAATGATGCACCCTTCAACATCCTGTGGGCCCCCAAACTTTTGCTCGAGATAGAAACCGATGGCGCAGAGGCGCTGGCCTAGCTGCCAACGGAAGATGGGGTCCACTGTCAATGGCTTTTTGCTGTAGTCCACAGTTAATCGGATGACTTCCCCATCTGCAGGCCCGGAACTGAGCACCAACAGCTCCTCACTGAAGTTTGCAAATGCTAAGGTGCTCACTTTACCATCAAACTTTCCAGAAGAGAGTCGCCAGGGTGTGCCCCTTGTGCCCGAAGCAAGCGTTTCACCAAGACCAGGTGCGACTTCAGCCTCGACCAACGTGTGGTCACGGCTCGTCGGGCTGAGCGTGTGGAGCACAAAGGATAGTTCTGGTGACAGCATTTCCTGGATCAGAACAGCCATCGTCGCATCTTTCTGTGGCACACCAGCAGCTCGGCGGCTTAGAACTGCCCTCCTGGTGTACAATGAAGCCCATACCCGGCCCACTGCATCTCCAAATACCACAGGATTCGAAGGGCTCACATTCGGGATCGAATCATACAGTCCAGCAGCTGACATGCCAGCCAAGTCCTCAACGTTGGCACTCGAGCGAACGATTAGGCGGCCATTGGTGGGAAAGATTTTCACTATGCTTTCAATGATTTTCTCAGATGGATGCTGAGCTGAGACCAGAGCCTGGAGTTGGCTGCATGCTCTGTCAAGTTCGCCACCTTCAATTTTGGCAGTCTCTATCTGTTCTATGAGGGAATAGAAGTTTTCCAAGGATCCACTTTTCTGTAATGCTAATTCCATTGATCCAAATGGTATCACTGCCCCTGCAGGAACGCGAAATGAAGCTGGGATGCCTTGGTCACTGTAAACTGCAATTACAGGAAAGAAAGACACTACAAATTAGACGTTAGAACAACATAATCAGAAGCTAATGATACTGTAACCCCCTCACGTGCAAAATTATGGAAGATCTCCTTTACGATCAAATAATTCCATTGAGTTGTGTGATTGTATGCGTAATAGCATCAACTATAACAAGAACACCAGTGAACCAATTGTTGCAATTTCTCAGGATGCCCTCTTTTAGATTCTAGGTCTATTTCTTAGTTCAAGAGATCCCTTTTAGCAACGGGTATAAATGAATTAGTAGATTTGTTCTGCCCAAAATGGGAATGATAGCTTCTTATACATAGAGAATATACACTTATTTTTCTCTGGTTTCATTCATTTATTTATACTCGTAAAGGTATTCTAGTCATTCGAGAAAATCAAAAGTGCAACCAAAGTTTCTTGAGATTCAAAGAATTGAAATTCTGAAACAGAGGCTAATTCCATGAGTTACAAAATAGAGAAAATTGCATTCTGTAGACAATAAAATATTGCAGTACATATCATGCGAAAAAACTATCTTCTTACACATTATAATGACTTTTTAAAGGTTTTATTATTTTACACTGCATATTGTTGAGATTTTCAGGCATATAATTGATTGATGAAGGGCTTGTTTGGATGGTGGGAAAAGAAAAGAAAAGGAAAATGGATGACTTTCCCATGATGGGGCGTTTAATAATGTTTTGGATAGCAAGGAAACATTGGATGGGAGAAAGCAATCATAACCCAAACATCATAGTTAAATTCTCACACGTGAAATACGAGGCAACTTTTGTGAGAGCTTTATTTGGATTTCCACTCGTTATCCAAACAAGACCCCAAAATGCGATTCACGGGAATCCATGCTCATAGGAAATTAGAGCTGGGCATCGGACCGAGTTGGATTGGATTTGGTCCAACTCGGTACGGTCCAAAAGATGCCTGGACTGATCCGAACCTGACCCGATCCGCGACCGAGTCCAGAACACCTTACCTGAACAGATCCGTTACATGCTTGGCCTGACCCGAACCGAGTCCGACTCGGTCAAGGAAATTGAGTCGGATTGGATTGGCTAAGGATCGAATTTTTCAACGGTGAAAATCACTATCCTCGCTACTATTTTCGGTGTGGTCCATTTGAGCTTTAAATATGATTCATTTTTTTTCCAAATGCTTTAAAATGATCACAAGAAATGGATAAACGGTATGGATATATTAAATACATCATTGTGGGGCCCACGTAATGTGGATCTCATTTGAGCCGTTTGTACAACTCGGAGCTCGAGAATACAGCTGGCCTGTATTGACGTGCACGGCACGCTAGCAGGGACGCGGATTTCCTGCGAAAGCGTTTCGCATAAAGTTCATCTGCTGGGATCGTAGGTGGGGCCCACCGTGATGTTTTTCAGGAATCCACTCCGTTCATCCGTTTTTTGAGATCATTTTAGAACACGAGACCAAAAGTGAGCAGGATCCAAGACTTAAGTGGGCCATATTAAAGGAAAAGGTGGTTAGGTAAATTCCTACCGTTGAAACCTCCCTGGGTTTGACGGTGATGTTTACATGACATCCATACCATTAATAACGTCATTCCTACTGGGATGAACTGAAAAAACAAATATTAGCATGATTCAAAACGTCTGTGGCCCCACGAATATGTCAATTGTGGATGTTCAATTATCACTTTTTCGGCCCACTTGCGCATTGGATACGGTTCATTTTTAGCCTCATTTACTGAAATGAACTCACAAAACGTATGGAAGGGGAGGATTTCGCACAAACATCGCAGTGGGTCCCACATGGGTTCTCAGCGTAGGAAATCCGCGTTCACCTTGGCACGACATGTACCTACAACTAGCTATAGCTAGCTTGAAATCGGATTGTGTACTGAGTTACTCAGTACGCTTTTATCATACTAAGTAAACTCAGTTGGGCCCACTGTGAATGTATGTGGTTTATCCACACCGTCTATCCATTTTTCCTGCTAATTTTAGTGGTTGATCCCAAAATTGCAGTAAATCCAAAGCTCAAGTGGACCATGTCACAAGAAACAATGTGGAATAATGATTTCTACCGTTGAAACCTTCCTAGGGCCCACATTAATGTTTATTTGCAATCCTACCTGTTAAAAATATCAAAAAGATATGGATGAAGAGAAAACACAAACATCAGCTTAATCCAAAACTTCTATAGCCTCCAAGAAATTTTCAATGGTAGAGGTTCGATCACACTATTTATTGTGGTGTGGTCCACTTAAGCTTTTTATGTGCTTTCTTTTTGTTCTCAATACCTGAACTTATCTTTTAACACGGATGAACGAAGTGGATAAAGTAAATAAGTAACGGTGGACCCCATAGAGTTTACTCAGTACACTAATGGTACTGAGTTACTCAGTATGCAATCCGCTTCTAGCTAGCTTGTGTGGTACACGAAAACGGATTGGCTACTCCCCCTGCCACCAGCCCCGTGGCTAGTGGTCGGTGCTCTGTGGGCCCCACCATGATGTATGTGTTTCATCCATTCCGTTCATCCATTTTTAAAGATCATTTTAGTGCTTGACCCCAAAATTGAGAGATATATAAATCTCAGGTGGACCACACCACATGAAAACAATAGTTATTGGATATCCACCATTAAAATCCTCCTAAGCCCTCAGATATTGTTTATTTGACATCCAATCTGTTGATTAGGTCATACAGGCTCAGATAAAGGGAAAAAACAAAAATCAGCTTGATCCAAAACTTTTATGGCCCCCAAAATGTTTTGAATGGTCGATACTCATTCAAAACTGTTTCCTCTAATGTGGTCCACTTGAGATTGAGATATACCTCATCTTTGGTCTCAGGCCTTAAAATGATCTTTAAAAATATACAGACAGGATGGATGAAACAAATACATCATGGTGGGGCCCACAGAGCACCTGAGCTCGCCAAATGGATGGACGGATTGGATATAAAACATACCTACGACTCTCTTTCTCTTTCCCTCTTTCTCTCTTCCATACACAAGATCATTTCTCAATATCTCTCTCCAGCAGAGATATCCAAGCTCCAAAACCTTCTTCTTGCCTTCTTCTTCAACAGAAATAGAGAGACATATAGAGAGAGAATCACAGATAGAGAGATAGAGAGTACATTGGGCGGGATTTTTTTGGCGCTGAACCTAACGTCTAGGCGGTAAAAGTTTATATATATATATATATATATATATATATATATATATATAACACACACACACACACACACAAATATATACGGTCCAGATCGAGTCGGTTCGAATCGGATCCAATCAGATCGGGTTCCGGATCGGGTCGGTTCGGAACAAGGCTTACCCGGATTCGACCTGAAAATAATTTGGATCTAGATTACGCTACCCGATCCTAACCGATCCCGACCATCGGTTCTGTTCGAATCGGGTCGGATCGGGTCTGATCGGGCCGGATCCACCGGTTCGGGTATGAAATGCCCAGCTCTATAGGAAATCATCACAGTTATATTTTCTTTTCCTTTCCTGCCATCCAAACAGGCCTTAGGTGTTACTTGAAAACACACAATGAAACTGAGATAATACTCGCAAGGAAACAGCGGACAATTCTTAGAGCAATTAGCAGATGAGCAAACATTTCTCAGGATGTACCACCAAGAAGTAAATATACCTTTCTCAGATAGAATTGCTAAAGAAGCAAGGCGACCGCAAGAAGCGGCCTTTGCACCGGATGTGTCAGTAGTCGCATCTGCAAGATCCAGAACTCCATCCGTAGCAGGACCCTAGATAAGAAGCGGTGTGGGGATTATCAAAATCACAATTTAGTATCCGGAAGAATAGGGGCAAGAGAACAAATAAGCAAATTATGCAAAAATATTAAATAGTAGATCATATAAAAATAAGGAATATATTTCAACATGGTCTGGTTAGAACACTACAGATGGTACCTGATATGACTTGGATGCTTTGACCGCAGACCAGGAAGAAGCTTCCTTTCGCTGGTCTTCTATTTTGAATGGAGTTCCATTGCTTGATACATTCTTCACAGGCAAATCATCCTTTTTATTACCGGACAATGAAGCAGATAGCTCAACTCCTGTGGATGATGCATGCAATCTATGGAGTACCCCCCACACACACAGGATGTCAGAAATTCAACCATTGCATCAACATGAAAGAAAATTTTATTTTCTTTGGAGATAAATGAATGAACTTGAATTTTGATGCTAAATCAGGAAATAATAAAAATAAGGGTATGTGGAGCTGAAATGACAGATCTTGAGTAGACATCTCATATAAATTAAGTGGACGACAAGGAGATATGTTTTTGGCTGTTGTGATGTCACCACATGGCAATGAAACTGAAAGTTTTTTTTTTTTGATGAATAAACTCAAGGGAATTTACAAGTCCACAATGCGACTGGCCATCCTAAGTGGAACAAACTGTTGGGCAATTGGGAGGCTCCACATCTTTTTTTTTGGCTCCACATCTTGACTCAAAATCTCAATCCCAACTATTCTAAACACAGGATTTTGAAATCATGGGGAATACATCATGATTCATGAGAAGGAAAATAAAATGTAATAATGGAAGAAACATGTATGATTATTCGAGAAAGACCAAAAGTGTTTGTGTACATGTAAATGGTCATAAATATCACTAAGAAGTAATTGGTAAAAAATTGTAATCACTATGGTAATTCTCTCCTTGATCAACAACATCTAATAGTTAATAAAATAATGAATGGAACTATGGAACTTTCTTGCTCAAAATTCCAGCATGCCCAGTTATTGATCTTAAGTTCCAAGTTTCCAATTGAGGCAGTGGCAAGAAAACATACAGACCAGAAGTGAGAGTTGGATGTATAAGAATTGGAAGCATTTTCTGGAAACTTTTGGTAGCTCCATAGTGGAGACAGGAACTGATCACCTACAACTGGTTTTAGGTTAACCCTTTTACATAAGCATTGTCATATCTTTCGAGGGTAATATTGAAAACCAAAATCCTGAAGGCATAAGAAATGAGTTGTATGGTACAACTGGTCATAAATCTGTACTCAAGGAAGACCAGGAACTTGGTTTGTATATTACCAGTTAAATAATATAGAAGTAAAAAATTATTTTAAAAAATCAAAGGACTGTAGATGACAAAAAGAGTTCGAAGAGAATAACCTCACAAACTTCCCATCAAGTTTTCGGATGTAAGAAATTTTATCATCATCTTCACAAGTCACAAAGACAACCTCTTCCTGCATGTTGTTGCAAAATATGGTGATTTAGTTGCAAGTATGTGAGGGAAAAAAAAAAAAAAAAGGAAAGAAAAGAAAATGAAGCCATCCTTCCAATTGGTGGGCATAAACTACAAAGCATACTTGTCGGGCCCTAACACCAAGATGTGATAGATGAGGCAGCTCCTGTAAGAGCACCACCCCTACAATGTTACTCCCAGCAGCCTTTACCTGTGGAAATGCATTAACTGTGCGCTCAAAGTTCTACATACTCCCCATTGAAGCTAAAAATTGCAAGCACAAATATCTAGAAGGGTAATAGGAGAAATGAGAGTACTCGAACCTCTTCATCGCCATCAGCTTTGTTGACCACCAAAATAACAGGTCCATTGAGAGATGGTGGTAAAGAACCAGGAACTATATTCTCTACCTGAAGTATACAGTACAACCATGGTATGCCATGTAAGATAGAACATCTTTTGGAGCAGAAAAATCATGTGAAGGCCACAGGAATGAGACAGGTAGAAAGAGACCTTCCATGCACTAGCCATGTTCCCATGAAAACAACATTAGTGCGCAAGGCAATTCATCATAATGAAAACAGCCATTATACGATGCTCGATTGAAAGAAACGGCCCAGCAATGCTACAGATGGAGCCTTTCAGGAAAATAAGTCATTGATCTGGTGGGCCCCATACAGTAAGGGCCATGTCCCAACATCTCCCCCCATAAAATGATCCTAGCCATGACTGATTGTGATAGGGACATCATGCGTACATGCCCCCCCCCCCCCCCCCCCAAAACACACACACACACACACACGTACGCAAGGAGAAGGAGGGCCCCACCATCGATCTGGATCGATGACGACGTCCAGGGAGGGCCTTATAGTTAGAAGACGGCGTTTTGGTTCGTTGGAGTGGACCCAATAGCCATGTAAAGCCCACCATGGGTTCTCATGATAATGGCCCACTAGTCTAATTAATCTCGTATTTTAGGTTTTGCTTATTATTGCTATTAAGAGTACCATGGACGGTTTAGATTATATTTTAATTAGCTGTTATTTTTTATTACTTCATCGCCAAGTAATAGGTTGCGCACATGGCGCGAGTTTTGGGGTATAGGGTTTTATTATAAATAGGCACCCCTTGTAGTTTTTTAATTCATTAAAGATTAATAAAATTTCTGTGTTTTCCTGCTCCTTTCCGAGTTATGAAAACCTAATTGGGTGCGAAGCCCTCCCTTCTTCGAAGGGCTAACCAGTGTTCGAAATATCGGTATCGCACCATGTATCACACCCTCGGGATACAGATACATATCGATTATCGCACGGGATATATCGTTTCTATCGCATAATTTATCGCACTTTTTGGGAAACATGGGAAAACATTGGGAAAATGATTGAATTTTTCAATGAAACTTCAGGTATTATTAAAAAATATTTTAATACACACTTTTAAATCATAACACACACACACACACACACACACACACACACACATATATATATATATATATATAAGTGCACACAATAGGTTTACTTTGTATTGGATCCTAAGTTATGCGTTGTCTGATTGAACTAAGACAACTATATTAAAATATAATGCATAACATTTATAAATGTATTAAGACATGTATATCCACACTGTCCATCTGTTTTGCCACCTTAATTTATGGTACCATCCCAAAAATGAAGTAGATCCAATTATCTAGTGGACCATGCCATAGGAAACAATAAGCAATAGCATTGATTGAAGACCCTACCATTAAAACCTTCTTAGGGTTCACCTTAATGTTTTTGTAGTGTTTATTTAACAATGTTTTTGTGGCCCATTAATAGTCAATCACCACTTTTTCCTTTGGTATGGTCCACTTGATAATTGGATGTGCTTATTTTTTGCATAATAAGCTAAAATGATTTGCTATCTACACTGTTAATTCATTTTGACAAATCATTATAGGGTATGAGCTAAAAAATGAAACAAATCCAAATCTTAGGTGAACCACACCACACGAAAAAGTGATCATTGAATGGCAACCATTAGAAAAATTTTAGGGGCTACATAAGTTTTGGAGCAAGCTAATATTTATGTTTTCCCTTCATCTAGGTCTATTAGATCTTATGAACAAATTGGATGGAAAATTAACATCATGATGGGCCCTAGGAAAGCTTCAACGGTGGATATCATTCCCACCACAACTTCCTGTGGTGTGGACCAGTTGAGCCTCATATCTGGCTACATTTTGGGCTCATTCCCTAGAATGACCTATCAAAATGGATGGACGGTGAAGATAAAACAAATATATCATGGTGGGCCTTACAGAGCCCCTAACAGGACCATCCATCTCTAGGCTCCTAATATGCGCCAATGCGGATTTTCCCTGAAGCCAAGTTATCGTGAGAACTTTTTGAGAACTCATCATATCTGATGTGAGTCCAAAATCTGAATGGTCAAACTGATGCAGCACTCCTTGAAACCTTCATTGTTTAACTTTTGCTTTGATCTAAGACTTTGGTAGGCCATTAAAAAAGAAAACATTTTTCTCCCTTGATTTGCATCTTTCTTTGCTATGGCTCACCAGAGTTTTAGATCAGGGTAAAATTTAGTCCCTGGGAGTTTCACAGGATGCCGCATCACATGAACTGTTCAAATTAGAGGCCCATTACACATGTGAAAAGATGCCTACGTGCCTCCTCTAGCCGTGCCTACTAAAAAGGGACGCGGATTAGCTATGACAGGTTAAGTAGCCAGACTCACTACTGAAGTGACGTCACCAAGTTATGTGGGACCTATCATGATGTATGTGTTGTATCCAAACCGTCCATCCATTTGGAGAGAACATTTTAGGGCATGATCCAAAGAATTAGGTAGATCCAAAACTATAATGGACCCCACCACAGAAAACAGTGGAGTGAGTTACACCCACCGTTGAAACCTTCCTAAGGTCCACTGTGATGTTTATTTGAGATCCAATCTGTTCATGAGTTAACACAAACATTAAATAAGGTAAAACACAAATATCAGCTTCATTGAAAACTTTTGTGGTCCTTAGAAATTTTTAATGGTGGGCGTCACTCTCTCCACTTTTTTTCTGTGGTGGGGTCCACTCGAGCTTTAGATCTGAATCATTCTTTGGCTCATGGCCTAAAATGGTCTCTCAAAATGGATGGACGGTGTGGATACAAAACGTACATCATGGTGGGATCCACAAAACTTGGTGACGTCACTTCAGTAGCGAGTCTGGCTACTCAACCCGTCAATAGCGAATCTGCGCCCGATAAAAAAAGGGCTCTGAAGCCATTTTTTTATCACAGAGACCCTAAAACCCTGAATTCTTCCCCAAATCTCCGGATTTCTCTGGATTTTTTTTTTTCGCATTTTCTTCCTAAATCAATTCTGTTTTCAAGTAACAATCTAATAGAAGAAAGAAAAAAAGGGAATCGAGATTTTCTTTACAATAACATTCGAATGGCGAGCTTCAATTCAAATGGCCCACCAAATGCAGCTTCCAATTAGGGCAATCTATTTTAAATGTGCGGAAATCCACCCTACTGAAAGTTTCCCTCTTTCTTTTTTTTTTTTTTCAATTTTTTTTGAAAATTTCTTCCGATGTGTTTCGTATCGTTGGACTGCGATACCGATAATATCAGTCGATAGTATCGATATTGCGAACACTGGGACTAACTACCGTAGTGCGAAGCGACATCTATCCCGATTCGTCCCCACCTTCTTCCATCCATATCTCTCCTCCTACAATCATCTACGCTTCAAATCCATCTTCTATTGCAGTCGTTTTTCTCTCTACAGCAGATTTCCAGAATCTGGCCCTGTAGGAGGGCTGAAACTTCAGTGAAGCACCACGCACAAACCGTGCATCGGATCGAGCTAATATTTTAGGGTTTTTGGAGTCCACCCTTGGCCGACCAGGGCCAAGTTAGCCCTACACACGCGCGGTCAGGATCACACGCACGTGCGTCTGGACCATTGTTGTTGCCCACACGTGCGGTACTTCTCTGGTTCATCTCTCTCCTCTTTTTCACTCCTCTTTCACCTAAAATCCCTAAACCTAACCCTAAATTACTTAAATCCCCAATTATATGCCCTTTCTTCAACCTTAGGGTTCCCCGAATTGAAATTTCTGAATCCCTTGGATTGGGGGAATTATTTCTGTGCATGTGTGGATGAATTTAACCTCCTTTGATTCTTGTTCGGTCAATAATTTTGATTAATCTGGCCCTAGCATGTGTAGGCCTGGACCCGTATAAGATTCCCCTTAATTGAGTGTTTGAACTTTTGTGTGGGATGTGGAATTTTGTGTAATTGTTTCTGAACTAGTGTGATCTAAAGCCTGAAATCTTGCACATCATACTTGAATTTCATGTCCTGCATCAAATTGGATAACCGATCTCACATGTCTGAACTTAGAAAATGCACATTTGAGAAATGTATATTTCCTCAAATGAAAAAATGAATTTCAGTTGAAAACCTACATTTCAATCAGCACTACAGACTGATGCAAATTCAACTTGAATCTTTGAGGCAAATAATCCTAATTTATACTATCCTTAAGAGAAGAAAAAGTATATCACAATGGTCTGTGTTTTGGGAAACATTATTGCTCTGTTTGGTTCTTTTTATCACTTGTCTCTCTATCTTAATTGTACGAAGATTGTGCTGGATGAAGCTATTTAACCTTTCATTCAATTTGTTCTAGATTTGGGAGATTTTTCAACTTTGGGTACTCTTAAACCCTAAATATACACATTCTTTGGCTCGAAGCAGCCGATTGTTGAAATCTCTTTCATGTTTGCAAACTGCTTTCTTTTTTCTTTTTTTTTTTCCCCTTTTCCTCTTCAGATAGGTAAGCTAAAGTCAAACTCAAGACCACAATGTTCAAAGCACAGTCTGTCTACCACTGAGCTATGGGGCTCCAATCCAAAATGCAGTCTGTCTACCAATGTTCATGCTGTCTCTACTGCTTAGAGCAACCACAATTCTACAGACGTGTGTGATTGTAAAGCTTTCAAAGTTACTTGTCTCTCATGTATTGATGAGAGATGGAAAGATATTCCTGTTACATATGAAGATCATAGTATCTATTTAAGGTGCCGGAGAAAGTTTTTGTCAGAGTTGGGGATGTCCTGGTGGAGGTAAGAGTGGAGTGAGAGTGGCCGGAGAAGACAGAGAAACAGTCCAGTAATGGCAGACAGCCAGTCAGAGGCAGTGCAGTTGAGAGGAGTGGAGTACAAACTTCGTACTCCAGCGGATCATTGAAAGAATGAGGAGAGACGTGGCAGGATCAGAGGGGTTGTCAGACACCAGGCAGTTTATGAGAAAGCTGTAGCAGGTGGCGGCTTGTTTGTCAAGTGCAACAAAAAATGACATGTGGCACTCAAAGAGAAGATTTTTTATTTCTCGTCTGACGACGGACGGGGACAGTAGGGATGGGGCACATGGCAATGCTCGAAGCTCTTGAAGTAGGGGAGGAGCTCGAGACAGAGGTTCAGGTGGTCAAACCTGAGGTTTGGTTGCCTCATGTCAGATCAGCTCCAAGCCTGTTCAGTCGGAACCAAGAGGCAGTGGCATTTGGCAGCTCAGCTTTAAAGAAAGGGGCATGTGTTGAAAGGAGGCATTGGAGGGGCCAGCAGCTGGGCAGAGAAACACATATGTCGAAGGGACACACCGCATGCTCCCACACATGTGCCTTCCACTTTAATCACACGTGGGAGTGGGCTTACAAGGGCAGTGAGATAGATTATTTTCTATTCAACGAACTCTCAAACCAAGGGAATTGGTGCTTTTGACAGACGTCTTCGACAGTGATCCTGCTTCATCACTGAGGTCTTCTTTTGAGGTGGAGAGGAGAGGAAGATGATTGCAGGGGCAACGACTTCCTCATCAAGGTGGCAAAGGCATTGGTTCCTGTAGCTGAGCCGATTGAATTGGAGAATGTGCTGGCAGAGCAGGAAACTCACAGGGATGAAGGAAATGGAAGACAGGAGGAAGTTTTGGAAGTTACTTCACTGCAGGTGGCTGGAGCTGATGATGTTGTTGGGGAAAGTACTGAAGTTTTGCAAGGAAAAAGGCATGGAATGATGAGACACCAACTGAAGCAAGGCTGGCTGCTCAAGTCGAAATTGTTAGGGCCAAGAGATGGACCAGAGAATCTCTGAATCACATCGGAAGACAACTTCAGGTCATGTTTGGGATACAACTGAAGATTACTATGCACCGTTCCAGTCTGTGGAAGCTCATTATGGGATGTGGTGTCTAAAGATTGGGTTCCTATTGATGTTGTTGGGACTACTGGGGCCATATTGGTGGCTCAGGATAGTAGTTTTTGGCAGAAAGAAAATTGGCAGGGACGGAAGTTTTCTAGAACAGTGCTGCTGAATGGAATTCCAGGGGTGAGAAGTGGCTATTTACAGCTGTATACGGGCCAAATGCAACGATGCAGAGGGAAGAGTTCTGGACTGAACTAACCAAAGCCCGTGCTAGAGTGGATTATCTCTGGTGTGTGAAAATGTCACCAGATTCTCATTTGAGAATCATCGAATGGTAAAATCAACAGCAGTATGTGAGGGTTTTCTGATTACGTGGATGCCGACGAGTTGATTGATCTCCCCACAGGTGGGAAGTACACTTGGTCAAATGGTTGGGACTCGGCAGTGATGTCCAGAACTGACATATTTTTATTGTCAGTAGATTGGGTAGATCGGTACCCGCTAGTCCACCTGCATGGGCAGCTGAAACTTATTCCAGATCATTGCCCAAATTTATAGGAAGTAGACAGAGGATTGGGGACTGAAAACTTTTAGGTTCAAAGTTTTGTGGCTAGAGGTAGAGGGATTTTGAAGTTTGGTGGAAGAATGGTGGAACTCCTTCAGTGTGGAGGTCTAAAAAAGGTTCCAGTTGAGCAGAAAATTGAAACTATTGAAAGAAAAAAAGTAAAATATGGAAAAGGGAAGTCTTGGGGAAGAGGAAAATTGAACATAAATTCATTTTTAGTATTCAGGCTTTTGACTTGAAAGCAGAAGAATCAAATCTAAGTGAGGAGGAGATAGCTACTCCGAAGAAGTTGTTGCAAGACTACTTGGCCCGGTTAGAAGAAGAGAAAATGGAAACAATGATCAAGAGCTACTTGGCTCAAGGAATGAGACAAAAACACAAGGTTCTTCCACAGCATTGCAAGTGTGGGGCCCAGATGCAACAAAATTAGCTTAGTAGTAGTCAGTGGGATGAGGTTTGTAAGTGGTTTGCTTCTAAAGGAGCTTTCTATCGGTTGAAGATTGGAGAAGACCTAAGTTAGATAATCTTCCCTTCAACAGCTTGTCATCTGAAGACGTTGCATCCCTCGAATCCTCCATCTCTGAAGAAGAAGTCAAGGCAGCGGTGTTCTCAATGGGTAGGGAAAAGCCCCCAGGCCAGATGGGTTATCTGATGGCATTTTTAAAGGTTTTTTGGAATCTTCTAAAAGGGGCTGTGATGAATTTCATGACGGAATTTTTTGAAAGGGGAGCAGAAATTGGGCTTCTTTTAGCCTTCATGCCATAAAAGAATCAAAATAACAGCCCCAGTTATTGCACTCATAAACTTTGATACATGCCATTTTCATACCAAAAGCTTAAAATGAACTTGTGCAGAAGCAAAAATGTGTTAACTATAGGGTGTGATAAAGAATCATAGTTGATGCGCCAACACACTTGTTTGGGTCAATCGGAAGAAGGTGCCACTAATTTCCCAGCAAACAGTCCCAGTTGTTTTGTTAATCTCATTAACTTTTTGAGAAAAAATCACTATAAGATTCAATTTGGCATCCCTCTACAATTCTATGATTCAATTCAAATCAATTTTCAGAACTTTGAAAATTTAGGGATTCATGAAAATAAGCACAGGTGATTCTAATTGACCAATAATTTACAATACCTGTACAAGGGTTCCAACAGCTGTTCCTGGGACAAGAACATCCCATCCTTCGGAACCCAGCACACTTCGTACTGCTTTTAAAAGAAGACTGCAAAGCTTCGAGACCTGAAAAATAACACTGCAGTGATTGCAAGTGATAGTGTCAGATCGATATCACTGATTTTATAAAATGGAAGCACCTGAAAACTCAAGGTGCAACTATAAGCCACTACTGAATATGGTAAATAAAATGACATTAATAGCCATACCCTGCACGAATTTCTGCTTCAGTATATGTCCTTACGCTGTTCTCAGGAATCCCAAGAGCTTTTCCTAGTTTCTGCAACTCCCAAAAAATATGTAAATCAGAACATATCCAGGTTTTTTCAGGTGTACGCACCCCAAGAGAAGCTGTGTTTATGTGCAAAATCATATAAAAACTCTGATAATACATGCATTCAATTAGCCATCTACTTTTGACAAAAATTATCATGCCATTTCCCAGGCAGTGATCTGGTTTCTTCGACAAGTAAATGGGGGGAATCCAAAGATGCAACCCTGCATGACTTCATGATTAAATCCATCTAATATGCTTCACAAGAATATTACATCTTAACGTATTAGCTAGCAGTGCAAAGTGCATTTTTTATCAAGAAGAAAATGTTGAAGTGATCTATACAAAAGAATATTAATATTATAGTTGCACTGAAATTGTTTCTCTGAAATAACATTGGTAATGACAATAAAGTGACAGGTACAAGAGACTGACCAGCAGCACTTCAGCACTGACATGCTTGCTAGTATACATGGATGTTAGCATATCAGAACAGAAATTTTCCAATTCTAAATTTTTAACCGGAGAAAAAGTGGCGAACCTGGACTTTAGGAGGAAAGATCTGAAGAAGTACTTCAGTATATTCTTCAGTTAATCTCCTGGATCTATCAAGAGTAGCTTTGAGTCTCAATCCCCAAATAGCCTTGCCATCTTCATCACCTGATCAGGTATTAATAGAGCAGGGAAGAGAAAAATATTCTTAGGCGAGCATTCACTCGACCTGAAACTAACTCAAAGAGCAGCTCGAGAACTATGGACCCAACACAAGGACCTAAGGGGTACCTTCTCTTTCAGATAGACCTTTCTGTTGCCATGCAAGAAGCTCACTCTCAATAGCATTACATTCCTCTGACTTCCAACCAGAAAGTCCCACCTGGCGAATGCCAATGATAAGGGCAGCAAGTGGGCTATTCCAGGAACCAACATTCTTTGAACCTGCATTCCGTGCAAGCCAAGATGTCCCTCCGATAGCTTCAAGTGCATTGAGGAATCTATGAAAAGCAAAACCGCACCAAATGTTAGGAAATACATCCATGTCATATTCATGACTAGTACTTAGTTATTACATCTAGAGGCTGGTAGAATACAAATTTGATCCATCCAACAACTCCATATGCATTGCAAGCTATTTGTTTGTCAAATTCGAATGGGGTCGCCATGCAATCAGGGCATGGCTAAATGTTCTATTTCCATGCTGGTCAAACATATCAAGGTTCAAACGCAAAAATGAATTGGACATCATACTCAAGAAGAGAATAAGAAGAGTCTGGCGGGGAACAAATCAGCAGTTCCCCATGGTGGTACTACACACAGATTGCATAATTACAACAGGCCCCCACATCTAATAAGGGAAACTAATATAAATATTACTTGAGTGAATAGGTGACACAACAGCCCTACAGAAGCATATAATTACAAAGATCAATGTTTTATGTATTGGCATCTTACCATGTAATGTAATGCATCCTTGGGATACAAAAATATCGTGGGAAGCATCAGGAAATATCACTTGTAGCGTAATGTATCGAAGTATGAGGGAAACATTGGGGAAACTTTAGGAAAATGGTGGAATTTTTCAATGACTTCAGAAGAAGTTAAATAATATTAATACTCCCTCCCTCCCTCAAATTGTGGGGAAAAAGTAAATTGCTACAAAAAAAAAAAAAAAAGGGGGAAGAAGAAGAAGAAGAAGAAAACATCCAATAATGACAACTACCTCCCAAGTGGCATGGTCATAGGAAATACTGCAGATATTGCAAGAAATGTCACAAATGTCGTGGGAGGTGTCACAGATATATCGTCATGCATCAATGATAGCATCGTTGATACACTTGGATGTATTTGTGTTTGTGGATTACTATAGATCTCTTTATGGAGTCTCTCTAGTAGGCCCTTGAGGAAAGAATGAAGTTGATACAATGGCCATGACGGCTACAGGAGAGTTGTGATACCATGGTTATTGAGTACTAAAATTCCACAATGACTCCATCAGGTTTAGGCTACCTGGGATTAGTTTGTGGTTATCGTGTGTGAAGAGAACCGATGACAAGGTAGGATGGCTCAATCTCCACCATTTGGCATCTACTTTATAACTAGATAAAAGCCTAAAGTGATGCTCCAATATAAGAGTGCGACAGTAAGGAAACGTATGTTTAAAAAAATTTTCAAAGATAAACATGTAGGAAGCAGGAGTGGGTGCACAAGTTCGAAGTGCCATTCGAAGCGGGATTGACATCTAATTAGAAGGATCATGCAACTAAGATCTAGCTGCCTATGCCCTTTCACTGCATGGGAGTGTGGATCTTATCTGCATAGGACGGATCACATCAGACCACCAAACACTAGGCCTGTCATGCTTGGCATGGTTGATTTTATCAGGCACCAACTTGGACTAAAACCTGAGGTTACAAAGGGAGATGGCTTTGAGCCACCTTTTGACAACACAAAAGCCATTGACAAATGTGCGATTTGGTACATGAATTAAGGTTGGTTAACCCGATGTACTCCAATATGAGATCCACTAATCACTTGGGACTTAGTTTGTGGTTAGATCTTGACAATTTGATACTCCATCAAGCTATAAATACCAAGCCGTCATCTCAAAATGTTTTAAAAAGGTTTTACAGTCGATTTCAACCATTAAATCTTTTGATTTCACCATTGAAATTTTTAATCAAGCTTGATGAAAATCTAATGACCAAATCTTTTTGTGATACACCTCTTGTGTTTACATGGGACTGGGCCAAGAGTGGGTGCCAAACTGCCAATAATAGTGCATGGATTGGGGCAATGTGGGTGCATGGGACAGGCAAGGGCATATCAAAGTCCAAAGGGGTTAGGAGTAACATACTGTTAGCAAATGGATGGTACTACAGTCCTACTAGGAAACCCTAACCTACTCCCATACAAGATTGTATCTCCATAGGGGATAAACATCAGAGTCACACACCCCTCCTCCCTTTGACATCCAAAAAAGGAGGGGGTGGGAGAAAAGAAATGAAAGATAAGAGAAACCCCCTTCTGTCACTCTATTCCATTAACGGTGTGGTCCACCCACCCTATCGACAGTTCTCAATTTCTACTCTTCTACTGCAACCCTATAGTGTGGTAAAAAGAGGACTTGATGTTTATCCCTTCATTGGAGATAAATCAATGATCAATGGAAAAGGAAAGGCATCTTTTCATCATCTCATGGACAAGCAAAGGTATGATCTCAACCATTCGTTTGAGAACTTCTTATAAACTTCAAACACTTATATGGGGACAAGATCTACAAGTATAAAATGTAGACTTTGCAAGTTTACTCTTCTGCCTTTCCAAAATTCATTGTTGTTGTTGTTGGTACCATGCAAATTATCAAGTAAGATGCAAAAAGAATAACTTCCCAAAATGTTTTTCGTAATTGGAGCTTCGAAGTTCCAGCCAATGACTACTTTCAATTTAGTGATTGCATGTCCATGAACCATTCTAAAGCATTACCGAATAATAAGTATCGGCAAGTGCATGAACACACATGCATATATACATGTACAAGCACACAAAGAGACGGTCTCCTGCACTTGCAGTAGATCTTACATGCACACCAATCGGGCCAAACAAGGTGGGCCCCAACACGATGTTTTGTTGAATCCACTCTAACCATCAAATGTGTCGCATCATACTATGCCTAGGGCCCGAAACTTGGGCCAATCTGTGATTTAGGTGGGCCACACCAAGGGAAGCAATTGGGAGCAAACAACCACTCTTGATTTCACTGGGACCCATCTGAATTGGAAAATGGCCTGATTTTTTGCCTAGGCCTAAAATGGGATGACACATAATGATTGGAGTGGATGTCAAATGCACAACAAGGCGAAGCCTATACAAAATCAAGGGGTAGGAATCCCCATCCCAACTATTTCCCTTCATGTCGCACACTTAAATCACAAATCCACTTGTTTTTTAGGCCCTAAACCTAATATGGGATGATGCACTTGATGGACATAGTGGACTTCACATGCACATGCACAACGCAGCGGACCTTGTACAAAATCAAGGGTGGGAATCCCCCTCATAATTTTGTTCCCTTGGCATGGCCCACTTGAATCATGGATCTGTTTGATTTTTGGGCCTTAGGCCTAATATGAGGTGACACACCTGTTGATTATAGTGGATTTCACATACACACGACAGTGGAGTAAGTAACAAGGTAGACCACACATGTTTGATCGCACATAAGGTCTCTTGTGGCACAGCTCACAAGATACCATCTCTCCACACACGCATCATCATTCTAGCCTTGTCTCAGTTATTGGCATTGGATTTACTAATTCTATCCAAGCACATCCGATTATGAATAACCCTTCATCTCCCATTGCATCACCTCGTAATGAATAACCCTTCCTCTGCCACTGCATCACCTCGATTGACATCCATTTAGGTCTTCCTCTCATCCTCTTTCAAGCCTTCAACCGTAATCAATGTTAAGGAGGGATCTCCTGTTAGAGCACATGACTAAACCATCTCAATTTCCTCTCCATCATATTATCTCTTATTAGGTTCCTCATGCACTCCCTTAGATAACATAGTTCTTAGTTATATCCATCCTAGTCTTCCCACACATCCATTCCAACATCCACATCTCTACACATCCTTCTAACCATCAACACTCTGTCCATATAGCATGGCCGGTCAAGAGTTGCCGAATAAATTTCTCCCATGAGTTTCATAAGCATGAGGCAATCATAGCACTCTAGAGGTAGATCCCCACTTCATCCACCCACCTCTAGTTATATTGGAAACGTCTCGATCGATCTCTCCATCCCTTGGTAGAGACAAGCTAATGGAACAAGTCACTTTTGGGAATCTCCTATACATCAATTTTATTTATATATGTATATAGGTCTCAAGTCAAACTGGTTGGACATAAGTTACAGTCCATCCAACGGAAACTTCCAACCTATCATATGCGTGCGATATCCAACCCTTTTAATAGGTATATATAGACATGCATGAACACGAACGCACACACACATACACACTACATGTTACTGTATGTGGACAGATTGAGAAAAGAGGAAAGAAAAGAAGAAGAAAAAAAAATGAGAGAGAATGAGGATAAGGTTTCACACGTCCTCACCTTGCAAGTCTATTAACATAGTTTTTAATATTTACAAGAATGCCAACTCGATAAAGAGACGATCTAGTTGAGAACGACACAGAGCTTTCGTAAATATATTTGTCGGTTGATCTTGGGACTTGACTCACAACATGCAAATTTCCTTAGTTGCAGTTTTCTTCTCGATAAAGTGGAAATCAACTTCGATATGCTTGGTCCTCTCATGATAGACCGAGTTGTTGGCAATATGAGAAGTTACTTGATTATCACAGTACAGCTTCATAGGAACCTCAACTATAAACCCAAGTTCACTCATTAATATTTTTAATAAAATAAGCTCACACATTGCATGGACCATTGTTTTGTATTCCACCTCAGCACTTGAATGGATTGGGTCACAACACTTTGCTTCTTACTCTTCCATGTAACAAGATTACTACCTACAAAAGTCGGTAACTAGACAAAGACTGCTTATCATATGAAGAACCAACCTAATCTGCATCAAAATATCCTTCTACTTGAAGATGACCATTCTGATTGTAGAGAATAGCACAAACAGGGGCACCCTTTAAATACCTGAGGATATGAAGCAAGACCTCCATATGAGGAACCCAGGAAGCCTGCATAAACTGACTAACCACACTGATAGGATAATATCAAGTTGGGTAATTACTAGATAAATTAATTTTCCTACAAGTCAACAATATTTCCTTTGGATCATCAATTAATTCATCCTAATCCACACCAAATTTTTTATTTACATCCATGCAAGTTTCAACAGACTTGGCTCCTAGAAGACCTGTCTCATCCAGTAAATCCATCAAATATTTTCGTTGTGATAAGTTAATGCCCACCTTGGATGTGACCAGCCCAATGCCCAAGAAATATTGAAGACATCACAAGTCCTTCATACAGAAATGCTGGTATCAAAATTTCGTCAACTTGTCACATCTATTTGTCATTTTGAATGGTCAACCTACTTGCGTTTCATCCCGAACTCGAACATCACTATACTAAATTTGCTTAAACAAGTTCTTAGAGATTGTTTCAACCCATAAATTGATTTCTTGAGATGGTATATCTTATTTGACTCCCCTTGAGAAACAAACCCGCGTGGTTGCTCCATGTAAACTTCTTCAACTAGATCTCCATTTAAAAAAGTATTCTTAACATTAAGATGATATTATAGCCAATCCAAATTTGCAGCAATGGAAATAACTAATCGCATTGAGTGAAGATTAGCCATTGGTAAGAAGGTATATAAGTAATCGACCCCAAGGGTATAAGAATATCCTTTAGTAACTAACCAAGCTTTTAGCTGATCCACTACACCATCAAGTTTGTATTTTACCGTATACACCCATATGCAACCAACTGTACGCTTTCCAAGAGGTAATTCAACTAACGTTCAAGTTTGATTCTAATAAAGTGCATCCATTTCTTCTTCCATAGCTTATTTCCACCCATCACAACAGAGCTTGTTGAAAAGAACAAGAGATGGACACAAACAACAAAGACAAAGGAAATTGTCAAAATGATGGAGAGAAAGCACTAAACAAAACAAAGTTGGAAATAAGATGTTGCGTACATGAACGAATACCCTTACAAAGATCAATGGGTAGATTACCTTCATCTGATGGTGGAGACAAGGACTCAGAAGAACGGTGATCTTCTAACAGATCAGGAGGATTGGTATAAGTCGTGATCATATATTCTCCATCTTAATGTTTGGAATGTCTGGCGTAAACCTGCAAAGGCCAATCTACGTGTTGCATAGACATCTCTTCGACTCCAGTATTAACATCCGGTATAATGGAAAGAGTAGTTATGGAGCTCTCTTCAATCTGTAAATACTTTCCTTCTTCAAATAAATATGGAGTTTGTTCAAAGAACGTGACATCAATTGTCAATGTAGCTATATCATTTAAAGTACTAAGTTCAAAAGTGAAGGAGATAGGCTTGGAGACATAACCCTCGGTGCCATCATCAGAGGAACTAACCTAATTCACCCAAGCGAGCTTACCAATAAGATCCAAACATGTGTCTGTTGTTTGGTTATTGAGATCACAATGAGTACACTATTGATAGTTGTTATCATGGCCACGGTTACCACTGAAATTTGCATCACGACCTCCTAATTATTTCAGCCTCTAAAGCGACCTCCCCCTGTATCACTACAACCAAAACAAGCACCACGATCATGGCCACCACCACGACTTCCCCAATCTCCTTAACTAAATGCTCACCCATCTCCTCAACCAGATGCAAACATAAATGCAGATTGATTTGACGAAGATGAACTCTATATACTGACCACACATCGAACATGAGTAAAAGCCCCAGTAGTATATGGGATCTCGTTACCTCCAAGAATCTATGCTCGGACAGGCTCAAACTCAGAATGAAGATGATAGAGAAATTTAGCAACACGGAATTCTTCTCTCTACCATCACATAGTCTCAAAATCTGTAGATAGGGATTGTCATATGTTTAGATCCTCCCGAATGCCTTGCAAAGCAAAATAATACTCTCTGATGCACTTATCTCCTTGTTGAAGAGCAAAAATACTCTGAAGTAACTCATAGATCCGAGTTATGTTCTTTTACCCAAATACATCTACTTCGGGTAATCTTAGACTTCATTTGTTGTCTTGAAAAAGATAACATTTGCACTGATATTAGGCTCCATACTATTACATAACAAAGCCCTAATTTGGGCATCCTCTATCACCCAATCTTCATACTCTATTGAATTTTCGTTGGGATTGAGGGGAGTCAAATATTTTAATTTCCTACACATTAAGGAATAACTCTACTGATGTGACACCTGTTAGTAATTTGCCCCATTTACTTTAGTTGATGTAATATGAAAGTTCATAAACTCGGATGGAGACAAAAATCTTGGCTTCATTCTTGATGTCTATTGATGAAGGAGAAATCAAACACTCAAGGTGCAATGAATAGCTTTAACTTACCCTGCACGTATTTCAGAAACTGATGTATATCAATGAACACGATCACTTGATGGAACTTCTTGTTTTAACACCTTAACACATACATTGATTCTTTA
Organism: Magnolia changhungtana; assembly: GCA_030180095.1. Taxonomy (NCBI): domain Eukaryota; kingdom Viridiplantae; phylum Streptophyta; class Magnoliopsida; order Magnoliales; family Magnoliaceae; genus Magnolia; species Magnolia changhungtana. Next base: position 4,982,153 of record JASAUF010000248.1, read on the forward strand.
ACCCTTGCAATGCACACATTCAACACATATTTTCGATCTCAATTCCAATCACAAATCTGGCCATAAACACAAGATGCCCCACTTTTGTCCATCACAATGGATATATATGAAAGTGGGCCTCACACACATTCACAGGATACAATTACACGGCCCATCATACGGTGGTTAAGAGAGATTCGAGTAGATCAGCCCCCGATGACCTTCTAATTTCACCTCAAAACAATAACAAGAAAAACAAAAGAGGAGAAATGTTGAAGAAGAGGGAAGTGATAGATGCCCGGATAAATTTAGCTCCAATACCATATGAGCGGATTGAGAAAGGAAGAAAGAGAAGAAAAATAAAAATGAAAGAAAAATGAGAGAGAGAATGAGGATTAGGATTCATACATCCTCACCTCTCTTTTATTAACTTAGTTTCCGATATTTACAAGAATGTCATTAATAACAAAAGCAAAAATACCCGTTACGTCCTAAACCTAGATGGGCCTAAGAATGGGCCATAAAACAGCCCATATTCACATTTGATAACAATACACACGCGCACACACGCACACACAGATATATAGGTCACAAGTCAAACCGGTTGGACCATAAGTTACCATCCATCCAGCAGAAAATTTCCAACCTATCATGCGCATGCGATATCCAACCCTTCCAATAGATTGGCCACAACATGAGGTTCACAAAATATGCCCATCCACTCACCAGGTGGGCCACACCATAGAAAAGGCACTAGCTGCTAATAAATAAGAAAATACAAATGTGGTCCACCTAATGAGTGGATGTGGTTTTTTTTTTTTTTTTTTCACACAAGCTGATCCTCATGATGGGCAACAAATTAGATGGGTTGGATGTCACCTGCACATGATCAGTTGAAAGTTGTCCACTGGGTCGACAATAACCTATGGCCCAACCGGCTGGTGTGTGTGTGTGTGTGTGTGTGTGTATCTATATATATATATATATATATATATATATATATATATATATATAGAGAGAGAGAGAGAGAGAGAGAGAGAGAGAGATAAGGCTTAGATGATGATGATGATGATGAACATGCATGCTACACAATCTAGTTACGCAAGAATATTATAAGCCAGATAAATACTATTGTAGAGATAAACACAAATATTACATTAGGAATTGGTATCTACACCCAATTTGATTGATAGACACCCCCCTCATTTCTACTTTGGTGATTTAGCATATGTTTTTTTTTTTTTTTCAAGATAGCGGAACTTTATTAAAAAGAATCGACCACCCAAGCAACACAATAAGGCAGGAAGAAAGTAAAAAAGAAAGATTGTGTCAATGAGAAAGGGGTGTGTATAATGACTCCCCATTAAGAAATGGAAGCTTTAATAAAATCAACACAAGATTTTGTACATGGTTACCTCCAAGTTTTTATGTCTCAATAGTATTTGACATTGAAACGTAAAATGTGATGTTCAAAAGGAACAAGGCAACAAGTGCAAAACAGAAGGCTGGACCATTTGAATTAACTTCATCTATGAAAGGAAGGCAGATCACTGATCAGCTCAAAATTTAAATCCCACCTGCTTAATAGAACAAATGAGTAGTCCTCAAGGCCAATTTCACAGAGGCGCCACTGCATAGAAGGCATTTTTTATGAAAAAAATCACTACTCTCTTAAATAATCAGAAACTATTTCTTTCCATAATGTTTCAAATGGAATGAGAAACAAAAAAGATGATCCTACCTTTTGACGCATTGCTATAGCAGCATCAGGAGCATCATTTCTCAGACCACTTTCAAGACCTTTTACAATCACAGCTCTTAGACGCGTCAAGGAACTCATGGTATCCATTATTACATCAATACCACCATTTTTTAAGAAATCAGTTGACTCTTCCAACTTGTCCAAATTCTGCAATGATATTGACAATAATAATATTTTCCATCAGTACGAAAGTGAGAAAATCAATCACATTTAGCCACCAAGTTCTTCAAGAGGTTCTGTTAAAAGAAATACATAAACAAAAGAAAAACAGAAACTTTAGTGACCTGTTTGGATTCATGGAAAGGGATGGAAAGGGAAGGAAAGGAAACACCATTTCCCATTAAACTAATTTTCTATTGTTTGTGAAGACTTTTTTGTGGGAATTAGAGGGAAACACCATTTCCCATTTTCTCTTTTTGTTGGAAAATCAACAAATTTATTTTCCCACCTCCCCTCCTAAGTCTTAAGAAATGCATTTTCTAAGTCTTAAGAAATGCATTTTCCCACAACTAAAGGAAAATGAATTTCTCAAGAGTTAAACATGTGCCACTGCCCATCTCCAATCGCCACACATCACATGTGTGAATGTTCCACCATTGATCTTCTATCGTGCCACGCACATGCCTCAATGCCACATGTGCCAATGCGCCACATGTGCCATCATCCATCTTCACTTGAGCCCCACATGTACAAAGCACCTCGAAAGTGCCATATGTGCCACATGTGCCAGCTTTCCATTGTCCATCTTCTGTTGTGTCATACAGATTTCACTATGCTACATGTGCCACCATCCATCTTACACTTGTGCCCCACAGGTGCCACTGTGGCACGAGTCATTTTCCATCTTCAATCGCTCCATATGAGCCACATGCGACAGCAAGCCACATGTGCGAATGTGCTTGTGCACATGTGCCACCATCTACCTTTAAGTGCCCACACGTCAAATGTGCTAATGTGCCGCTTGTGTCACATGTGCCACCATACAACTTCAAGCACCCTTCATGTGTCATGTGTGACACCATGAAGCTTAAGCACCCACGTGCCATCATCCATCTTCAAGCATCCCATGTATATCATGTGTTACTATGGCAATGACTATCCAAAAAAAATAATAATAATATTAATAATAATAAAATAAAATAAAAATAAAAATTAAATACCAGACAATAAATTGGAAAACAGGCTCCAAATTTTCTAGGAAAATCTTATTTAAAAGCAAAGTTTCACAATTTCCCGAAAGTAAGGTTTCCTGAGAAACAATGTTTCCTTTCCCACGCTTTCCACGAATCCAAACAGGCCCTAAAAGGAATCAACGACACATTTTATCCAATTATGCAGTAGCAACCTGAACCAAAGTTACTCAAAAGGCAGAGTTTCCTTGAAAACCATAACAGACTACTGCAAATGATCTCATGACAGCAAAACTTGCACGCAAGTCTTCTTCTTCTTCTTTTTTTTCCTTTCTTTTCCATTGTTAGTAAGCTCATAAATTTTATTAAAAAAATACTAATTGAATATGAAGGCAATTCTACCAACGAAAAGCTTTTACCAATCATAAATTTGAAAGCTACAATGAATAGAAGAAGCACCATTATCCCGTACACAAACATCACCTAGATTTGCACTGATTGATGCTATATGGTCAATTAATAAATCCAACAATACAAAACTCCTGATTTCAACTAGTCACTTGAAGCCACAGTAAGAAAACGCATGACTCAGATAAAAGTATAATTAGGAGAACATCGTGGTGAAGCCCCTCTAGTAACACTAGAGGGAAGTATACCATCCTCTAGTAACACTAGAGATTTCCTGAAACCCCCTCCAGTTCTACCTTCAACCAAACAAAAGTGAGCACAAGCTGAATTTATGTTTCTCAATCACGGTAATAGAGTCACACATCCAACTATGCCATTTATAGGCTCAAAAACATAAGAAAGAAATCCCTAATATGAGAAGAATAAAATACCCCTCATGCTTATGTTACTATGACTTTTAAGGGTATTTTGAAAATCGCTATACTTAATGAAAACAAACTAAAGCAAACCATGTCTAAACATAAAATATCATGTATGTGAATGATGTAGGGCCAAGATGGATCAGAAAAGGCCCGATCAACGACAGAAGTAATCCGGACTGTCAAACCTTAAATTGGGCGTATCTTGCAACCCGAAATGAGCTATCGGACTTACCATATATGATTTTGGGGTAGGACAAGCTACTTTAGCCCCCCAACACCGCTACGCCAGGTTGCCCACTCCAAATTTGCGAACTACCATCAGATCGACGGTCGTTTCCCTATTTTAATTCCTTTTTCACTATAAATAGTAAGTTTTATTTTGATTATAACTCTTCATCCGTTGGGCTTTAGGAGTTGCGCCCAATGTGAAAAGTGCTTAGAATAATTAGGAGAACATCGTGGTGAAGCCAAATAGGACACTTACTATTTTTGACCGAAAACCTTGCGCACTAGTGGAAATCACGACCGTCTATAAATAGTAAGTTTACTATTCATAGTAAGTTGTGAATTGTAGGAGTTTTAGTTGTAGTTTGATAATAAAACTTCTCACATGGCTTAGTATCCCTATTTAAAGGCTTGTGAACTCATTTATTTCATTCATCAATCAAATTACGAATTTTATAGAATTTATTTTCTATTTTTCTTGCTTTTGCCTCGTGGATTCGAGAAGTCTCTGTGAGGAGTCCAGAGAAGGTCCGTGGATTCGAAGTAGTTATCCTTGAGGAAGACAGTGATCGACCTCATCACGTTCATCCCTGCGCCAGCGAATCATGGGCAACATGTGGGATCCATACGTGCGATCATGTGGGGCCCATGGGATCCCTTGCAGGGCACTTGTTTGAAAGGCATATTTGCATCAGCTCCCCCAGCTTTAAAGAACCCAGCTCCATCAAGTTTATCTCGATGTACCATACATAGAGCTTTCCGTTGGTGTGCTGGAATTCTTTCACTAGAAATCCATGTACACTCTGATCTTGGACAACCCTTCCATTACACCAAAAACTTCCAATACCTACCTTAGTGTGGGGACACAATCTAATCATCGAGGACATCTTCGATTACTTCATCGCATTGTCGCAATACTTAGGTATCCAAATAACCTTTTCTTTCTTTTTGTCATCTTCATGGTGTTCAAGTATTCGATTAAATCTTCCACATTGAAGATAGACATTTTCTTTTTCCTTAAAAAAAAAAAAAAAAAATCTTTTTTATCTTCTTCTTCTTCTTTTGGAGCAGAAACTCAATTTGATACGTGTTTTCTCCAAGTGGTTTCTTGACATAATAAAGGCCCACATTCCTTAAATGTAGTTTGTTATATGATCCTCAAGGAAACCATTGAGGCTTAAGATAAACCATCACCTCCGCATCTTGAATTGAATGAAGTGTCACCTCATGTCAATTTATTCCTTGTAGTTTTCATTACTTTCAACAATCTCACACCTAATATCCTCATCCCCTTGATTTATTGCAAAATCCCCAAACATCTAGCTCAGGCTGTTAGTAATCGTTAGCCATACCAGATCGATAGGTTGTCGAGTGTAGAGCCCACCAACGATTTCAAAAGGGGACAATCCTATGGTACAATTCATACGTAAAAGGGAAGCAAACGAGAGAATTGCAATGCACACGCGCTATAGCAAACACCCCCGTCTCACGAACAAGTTATTATATGAGGTGGGGCCTTGTGTTTCCGTGTCTACACCTACGCCATGAGGACCATACAAGATGTGGCTTGGTTAGCCTCGTACAAAGTATAGATGGTAAAGACAAAAGGGAGGATGCAGGAGCATGCAAGCTCAACTACAAGACCCCCAGACATAAAGTAACAAACAAGTGCTGGTGAGCACCGTGCACATGCAAACGACAAATGGATCATAGAGTACAAGAAAAGAAAGTGGGTACCATGCGCACGTAGGCAACAGACGGATCCCTTGAGCACAAAGAAAAAGAAGGGGTGCAGCGAGAGCCAGGATCAAAATGCTGAACTATTGCGAACGACATGTGGAGTAAGCAGCGGCTAGGAGTTGTCAAGAGGCTTCCACCAACAAACCCAATCAACCCCTAGGCCAATCCTTCCTCAACATGTGGTGCCTATCAATCCATGAGCAGGCAACATGTGGTAGCCATAGATGAGGTGGCCCAACGAGAGACAAGTGGCATGGGGTCTTACAAGTGTTGTAATGACCTCTATTTATAGGGTGGTAGGGAAAGGTTGTTAGAATAGGCCAATCCTTGATCAACATGTGGTGCCTACCAATCCATGAGGAGGCAACATGCGGCAGCCGTAGATGAGGTGGCCCGATGAGTTATGAGTGGCACGGGATCCCGCAAGTGCTGAGGTACATGTATCACTACAAGGGGCCCACCTGAGGTGGCTCCAAGCTCCATAACATTTCTAGCATGCATGACCCTGCACAATGAACCTTTTGAGCTGTGCGGAGCGCACTGCAAGTGCTTGTGTGCGAGAACACGGAGTCACATCAAAACGTTAGATATGCAGCAGGACGCAAGCCAAGAGGGTAGCACCCCACACTCTGAACATTTGGAGAGATGATCATGAACAATCATAGTCGCAGGAGCTTGCTGGAATGATAGACATAGTGACAAACCACATACTAGAAAGGGTCAACGAGCCTAGAGGGTACAGGGCATGGTGTAACAACCCTAACTTAGAGTCTTAACTGTGATCATCTAGAACTTAAAGAAGGTAGCGATGCCTCTTTAGGACCTCGTGGGAGTCACAAGGCCATGAGAGTAGTGACTACAACCAATAAAAGTCCTAAAGTTCAAGAATGTAAACGACATGAGTGACAACTCAGGCATCCTTTAGAGAGGCACTTTAGGAGAGAGATGACCTCAACGAAACCAACCTTAATACAAGTAACCTTCATGGTCCTCAGCATATATAACGTTCACGGTCCTCAGCACAAATAGGCTCCACGAATCTCCACTTAGACAACTTTAGTCCGCCTGAACACATATGCACAACACACCTTTGCGCAGACAAGCCTTATGTGTACAAATACAACAGCTTTGTACATGTTTATGCAAACAGGCAACACGAACTAACTATAGACAACTCCAGCAAACGACTCGAAACAACTCCATTGCGCGACCACATACAGCCATTGTTCGAACTTCGAAGTCCCCTTGATATTATCCAAATATCCCCAGTATTATCCATATCTCCAGCTCGGACCTCGGTGATACCAATAACACTAATAGTACTAGAAATTCCAAGTATCAACGATGTATCGCTAAGTATCACCAATGTATCGATATCGCGAATGCATCGCTATTATTTTTTACTATGTAAATTCTAGGTGTCACTTGTGTTGTGAATGTATCGATATCACCAATATTTTTCATTGTATAAATTCCAAGTGTCATTTGTATTGCTAGTGTATCAACGATATTTCAATTGTGTAAATTCCAAGTGTTGCTTGTATCACTAGTGTATCGGCAATATTTTAATAATATCGTTAATGAATTTATCAGTGTTTTAAATAGCGGTAGCGTGATGCATAGCGCTCATCCCTCTATAGCGTGTAGCGTAAATACGTAGCGTGTAGCATAAGCTACTTGATACTTCTATTTTTAAATTTAAAAATAGGATAAATATAATAAATAATGGAAAAAAGGAATATATATATATATATATATGCCTACAAGATGATTTATTTTATCAATTATGAGTATGTTCAAACAAGTTATTAGTTATCATTTATCAAAAGTCAATCCACATATATAAGCCAAATCAAATAATTATCACATCAACAACTTTCTAAGCAAACCACTTAATTGAAACCACAAGTCAAAATTATGAAATGAAATAAAAATACCATAGGTTAAAAGTATCAAGTACAACACAAGTGTCACATTCCTCAACATTAGATACAAAGAAAACATGAAAAGAAAAATAATAAATAAATAAAATAGGAAAAAAAAAATACATTGCAGCTTACGCTATGCACTACGTAGTTGTAGCATACACTACGACCCCTGTAACGTATGCTACAGGGGATTTACGCTATTTAGGACGCTACGTAGCGCTACAGCCATGTTACGCTACGTAGCATACGCCACGAGCACTATTTGAAACACTAGTATTGATATCACCAAAAATATGTTTATTAAAAAAAAAGAAAATTCCCATTTCAATTTTTTTATAGGCACGCGGTTGTATGCAATGTTGAATTTTTCGATGATATTATCGTTATCGCAACATAGGCAATATTAAGACGACAATCGTTTGTTTCCTTTCCAATTGTCAAGGATTTGTCAGTGAAATATCATGAGTTGTCGATATTCTAAAATATCGATGGATGTATGGATGGAATGTTGGATGGTTGGATGGATAGATGGGATGGATGGGATGGTTGGACTGATTTCTTACAACAGCACATGCTTTTAAGCCCCCATTAAATGGAAACTTATTATGAGTGCATTCTTCTTACAATTTTTTATTCATAAATATGCAAATGTGTATTTTAATATCTCCTAAAGTTTCATTAAAAATTTCACTCTTTTCCCCCACATTTCCAGTCATCGACGATATCGATATTGTTTCCGTATCCCCGGCCAACGAAACTTGTAGCAATGTTTCTTGCTTCAAGCACTGCATACAACTCAACACATCTCTAAAAAAATAGGCATAGCTTATGCAACCCAGACAGCTCCAGTGCATGACTGCAAACAGTTTTGCGCAAACAAACATAACTTGGCAATTGCAAATAGCTCCACGCAAGCAGGCACAACTCACATGACTGTAGACAGATCCAGCACGTGACCACATATAGCTCCGCGCACCTTAGCGCAGACTAGCTCAACCACGGGCAACTTTGTGTACACAACCTTCGTGAATCTAAGTGTGAGACTTCCTCATCAAATCAACATGCATTCTCACGAGGGGATAAGTGCCTATGACAGTGAGATACCGAGCTAGGCAGATGCAAACACACCTTCATAAAAGTTAAATATTAATATTTTTTATATAAAAAAATATTACAACTAGAATCCCTACGCATGTGCACCCAGGCGTTTTGAGCCCAAGCACCTTTAACTACACTAGTCATATGTGGGGTACCCCTTCCTTAGGTTGTGGAGTTTCTAGCTAAAGGTTGTAATTGGGTGCCCTTCTCAGCTCGAGACACCACCAGTGCCCACATGAGAGCGCATCAGACACAGCTTCAAAGACTTTGCCAAAGTTTGTCAGGTGTAAAACTTGTGCTTCAGTCATCTTCGTAATCCCTTTGAAAGCTGCAAAGGCTGCTTCAGTCACTTCAAGACCTACTTTCATGCACTTTGTAATTGTTGCAATGATGGAACTAAAGTTACAGATAAACCTCCGATGAAAAGTCACCAGCCCATGAAAATTACAAACCCCATGAATGTTCGACGATGGGAATTGACTCCTACAAGATACATAAAATGTACCATTCTGTCCAATCTAAACTGAAAATGGAAACCATGAACTGAATCACACATTGACCAAAACATTGGAAAATGTTTTATCAGATATTCAATATTCCACAAAGTTTTTAGAAAAAAAAAAAAAAAACTCAACTCAGATCTCCTCAAAACATTGTGGAAATTATCTTGGAGTCAAATAGTTCATTCTCGACATTTTAAATCGTATTGACCTTGAGTGCAATGATGATGACTGACAGTAAGGCTAATCACATCAGTTGCATTGCTATTACATCTCAAATGCATCATTGAAATAAAAATAGCCCCAACGTCTACAAGTTGCTATTTCCCTCTCTCTTTCACATGACTACAGAAAGAGAGAAACAGGGCGTAAAGCCATGTACTCATCGAACAGAACTCCATAAAAGAGCCCTATTTTCTACAAATCTCTTTCCCTATCTCTAACAAGCAGGAATATAATAGAGCCATCTCCCACATTCACATGGCAGGGTGATGTATCAATTCGATCCATTCCAACTACTACGCCCTAGCATTGCCTAAAAAATCAAGCCTATCAAACAAATCCTATCCACCATGTTTTCTTCAATTTACTCAATTGAATACATGACTGTTAAGTGCTTTCATTTTCAACCATCTCTTTGAGGACCATCATTCAGATGAATAGGCTGTCCATGCTAGGGGCTAGTAGATGGATGGGTAAGATTGATACATCACCCTACCACATGTACTTCAGAGAGATGGCTCTACCACATTCTGGTTCTTTACACTCAAAGTATCATCTCCCAGCTCGCAAACTGCTTCTGACTTGCAAACTGCTTTGTCTCTCTCAACGTGCTTCACACATGTCAGTTTTACTAGTATTATTATAATAACAACAATAGCAGTTTCTAAGACAAATCTTAAAAAAAAATAAATAAATAAATAAATAAATAAATAAAACAAGAAAGTTTGTAAGACAAGTGCCTAAATATATAAATATAAATATATATATATATATATATATAAAAGAACAAACAAACAATAGAACATAATCCGAAAGTCATCCACATATCAAGGCGCATAACTGTTACCAACCTAGTGAAACAACTGAAATCCTATGTTTGTTTCTAAAGAGCTGCCTGCATTCATTGTCACAACTTGAACAAGTAGTAGGAATACTAAAAGAAATATCAGTTCCACTTCCATCTTAACTAATCCAGAACAACTTGGAAATTATAGACGCATATAAATTAGTCATTGGAAGGGAATCTCAAAGGCACCTGTATAGATATAAATTAATATGTAGATGAAGAGGATGAAATTTGTATGTTTCTAATTTGAATCTAGATGAGGCATCAAAATTTCGCTTAAGATTTATGTAAATGCAAGCAAACTTAAAACATGAAAATCTAAAGAAAGACCCTGAAAATTGGAGAAAAAGAGCTACCTTCTTACACTCCAAAAATTCAGTAAGTGCAGGTAGGCTCTGGTTGTCCAAAGATTCCCGGATTGACTCGAGTTGCTCGGCAAGGCTACAATTGCAAATAGTTAGAACAAATTAGCCAATGAGTAAAACCCATGAATGGAATTACTACTTGATTGATTGCAACTTGGACAAACCACATAACATGTAATGATAAATCTAAGACAAAGGGAAAACAAGCAAGAATGATCATGAGAACATGGTAGGAAGTAACAGAGGAAGTTCAACCTTTACTACTAAATTCAGTTTTCTCTCTCCTTTTTTTCCTTTTTTCTTTTTAAATGTTTTAAGATACTGAAACAAAAGGTAGGAATGAACACAGTAGGCCCTCTTGTAACTAATATTCTACAAACTAACAACCTCTAATATAAAATAGATTTTCAAGAAGCCACGTTCATTAAATGGAATACAAGTAATAAACCCTAATCTTCAACATCTTGTAATTATATCATTTTTGGGTTACTCAATGCAGCATTTGGAGTATCTGGTCTGAGAGAAACACTTGGATTTTCAAGGGAAAGGTTAGTGGGGCCTCAGAAAAGTTGTGTAGGACACCCGTTGTGTCCCGTTGCAACAGGCAGCCTCCTTTTGCTCTCCAAAACTCCATTAACCTCAATTGTGACAGTTGCTCTATAGGAAACCCAGGTCTGGCTAGGATTGGTGGCCTGATTAGAGATCGCAAGGGTGAGATCGTGCTATCCTTCTCAGTCCTGGTACGTGTGAGAAGGTCTAACTATGCAGAAGCTGCAGCAGTAGCACAAGGGGTGAAATTGGCAACTCCCTAGTTCACTAATCATCTCTTTATTGAGGGTGATGCCAGAGTTGTATTTAGGTGGTTGGAGAGTGGGAGATTCCAATGGGATATGGCGAGATTGCTGGAAGAAACAGTTGATATATATGCTCATAGGTTGATTTCATTTTCAGATGTGCATCAATCAGCTAGCTCTCATGCAGACATTCTTGTCAAGAAGGGAGTCCTCAGATCCAACTTCCTTACATGGTAAAGGGCTTAGCCATTTGTTATAGGCTATTGGGCTGTGTGGGGCAGCCCCACTGTCTTGGTTTTGTTCGTCTTTGTTTCTTTGTTTTTCCCTTTTGTGTTTCCTTTTTCTTTAATAATAGATTAGCAATTTAGAATTCATTAAAAAGAATGTGATATTAAACATTAGAATGTAATTTTATATTAAACATTAGAGTGTATGCTTCCAGTGGTCCTGCGGGGCATGTTCCCAGGTAGAGGACGTGTGTCACACTTCTACAGCGCCTCTCACTGCTGCTGCCATGTGGGAAACGAAGAGGCGTGGGGCGCTGGCACCTTTTATTGCGCCTACGATGGCAGCTGGTTCGGACAACGAGAGTTCACCACAGTAGTTCAGACAAGGCTGCCTTGTCCAAGCCATCATCACCTGCTTAGGGATCGAGGCTTGGGCCAACTATGTCAGGTTCAGCCCCCGTCCCTCCCGCTTCGATGATCTGCTCTCCCTCTAAATCCATGAAGCATGTTATCGGCTTTTTCTCTCGCGCGACGTGTCCCGCGCTCACATGAGGAGAGGCCCCGCATGTGGGAGGTCTACATGTGAGGGATTCTCCCCTCCTAGCTCGTGCGCTCATGTGCAAAGTCGAGTTTCTTAATCGAGACCCCATGTTATTCCCTGAGATCCTGCAATTAGTGTGCCCTTTAGATGATGCCTCTAAATCCATGAAGCATGTTATCGGCTTTTTCTCTCGCGCGACGTGTCCCGCGCTCACATGAGGAGAGGCCCCGCATGTGGGAGGTCTACATGTGAGGGATTCTCCCCTCCTAGCTCGTGCGCTCATGTGCAAAGTCGAGTTTCTTAATCGAGACCCCATGTTATTCCCTGAGATCCTGCAATTAGTGTGCCCTTTAGATGATGCCTCTAAATCCATGAAGCATGTTATCGGCTTTTTCTCTCGCGCGACGTGTCCCGCGCTCACATGAGGAGAGGCCCCGCATGTGGGAGGTCTACATGTGAGGGATTCTCCCCTCCTAGCTCGTGCGCTCATGTGCAAAGTCGAGTTTCTTAATCGAGACCCCATGTTATTCCCTGAGATCCTGCAATTAGTGTGCCCTTTAGATGATGCCTCTAAATCCATGAAGCATGTTATTGGCTTTTTCTCTCGCGCGACGTGTCCCGCGCTCACATGAGGAGAGGCCCCGCATGTGGGAGGTCTACATGTGAGGGATTCTCCCCTCCTAGCTCGTGCGCTCATGTGCAAAGTCGAGTTTCTTAATCGAGACCCCATGTTATTCCCTGATATCCTGCAATTGGTGTGCCCTTTAGATGATGCCTCGATCCGTCCCTCCAACAACTATCTTCCTTCTAATTGAGTTCCAACCTCTTCTGGGAGTGATCCAATGGGAGTCGAGGAGCAAGCTCGTCTCTCTCTTCCAAGAAAGAGGCCTTATTTCTCTAGAGCCCAATTGCATCGATGGCAGGGACAAGGAAGTTCTCAAAAACACCCCTCCAAGCAGTTGTTGCCCCTTTGCCTCTGAATCAGGTCATGGAAGGAAATAGATTCTTGAAGGTGTTGTGCCTGGTTGGACAAAGTTGGTGGAGGTGGTTAGTGAAAAAAGGTGGATCAAAGAGGCTTTGGGCCATGTAGGACGTCTAATCGACCTCTCCTTCAGTGATCACCAAGAAGACTATTGTGCCCTTTTCCAATTCTTCTTCTTTTTTTTTTTCTTTTTTTTAACACCCACACACACACCCCCACACACTCACGCTAGTGGAATTTCACCACCTATGGATACTCGAACCCTATACCGGGTGTTGAAACTCCTGAGATTCTACCACCCGAGCAAGAGTAAGGAGCCTGCCCTTTTCCAATTCGCAGAGGAAAGAGGTCAAGCTAGAAGCAGTTCAAGACCTCCCAGAAACTCCATTAGACCCTCTAGAAGCAACAGGGAGTTGGTTAGCTTAGTCTCTGATTTTAAATATGATGCTAGAAGCTCATCCAGAAAACCAAGAAAGAGAAGAAGGGGAAAATCCATTCCAAAATGAAGATTACCTCATGGAACATCAGGGAGTGGGGTGTCAGCACAAAAGAAGATAAATTAAAGATGTTTGCAAAAGATTTGATGCGGACATCAGGCCATTCAAAGTATATCAACGCAGGAGGCGTGCGTTACCCGTGTCAATGTGGTTAGATAACAGATATGAGTCGGGTCTCTAGAGGTTGAAGACCTTACACATGTGTAAGTTGCTTAAAGGAAACATTTGGACCGTTGGATCGCGAGGATGATGTGATCAAACCGTTGGATCGTCACGGCCCACCTTCATTACGCCACCTTCACAGTGCTATCATCGGAGCCTATAGGGCATCTTAAATTTGAATTTAGTTTATGAACATTTGGTTTATTTAAGTTGTGAGACAGTTTGCGCACAATTTTTGTGCGAATTTCTTTTTTTTTAACTTTTTTTCAATAGGGGTATTTTGGTAATTTCATGTAATTACGAATTTATAAAGGTTGCCCAAAGCCTAAAGCATGTTATGTTATGTTTTTTTTTTTTTTTTTTTTTTTAAAAAAAAAGAGAGAGAGAGAGAGCTTTTTTGCTTCTGACGATTTCGTCTTCGACTTCCAGTGATTAGAAGAGAGCGTGAGGTCCAGGGAAGTGATTTCTCATCCTCTACTTCTTTCTTTTCTCAAAATACTCTTTTTCTTTAACCCTATTTTCTTCCTTTTCTCCTAAAATCTTTGAATCTAGAAGCCGATCTTATTTCTTTTTATCTAAATCATTAGATCTCAAAAGATTTTCATCCCCACATAAAACCCATCACCCAAATCTAAATTTGAAGAACCACCAATTCTTTTCTAAATTTTTCAGATTTCCCAATCCAGGAAATTCTTATTTTTCTGGATTAGAAAATCCACTTGGATCCTTAGACGGACCTATTGCAAGAAGAAAGTTTTATCTTTCGCCGGATCCAACTAAATTCAGATTTTAAGATTCAATACTTCGTGTTTGTGATGGATGGTCATAATTAATGCAATATTAACCTTATTTCTTTCTTGTGTTTATGATGTATAAGGTAGGCTGATATTTTATTTGTTTTTTTAAGATTGCATGAATCTGCCCCTTTCAAATACCATACTCATTTAAGGTTGGATTAGGCCGTCCTACATCAATTATTGGTATCAAAGCTTAAGTTCTTACATTGGGTCGTCTTAGATCGAGTTATCAAGAGTCTAGATTTTTATTTTTATTTTATTTTCTAGGGTTTCATGCATCGCATATAGAGTCTAGATCTGAAATTTTCAGATTTGCAAAAAAAAAAAAAAAAAATAGATCTGAATTTTTCCACATTTGCATCATTCTAATAGTTAGGATCGTCGGTGTCCATAGTCTTGTGTCAAAACAATCTCTTAGAGTCGTGTTTTAGGAAACCTAAGTTAAGTCTTATTGTGTATGCCTTCTCGGACTGGTAGAGGATTTGGTCTACACCCGATTTTCAATATGGAACAGTTGACTGAGATGATGAATATGATCAACCAACGTTTGGCCGCCATTCAGGTACAATCTAGGAACACGAATACCCGTATGGATCAAATAGAAGCGTCCCTAAGAGAAATCTCCGACATTGGAGGGGATGAACAGTCTCACGTAGGGGGAGTAGATGAGGAACGGGTAGGAAATCGTGGTAGAGGTCATGGAGCACATGGCCGAGGGGTAAGACGTGGAGGGGCATGAAATCCGCAACCCGCTATCGAGTATCAAAACTGTTATGATGCCGATGAGAGGGTTTTAAAGAGTATTAAAGTAGATGCTCCTAGTTTTGATGGGCGTCTTGACCCAAAAGCATTCCTTGATTGGTTAGCGGACATGGACCATTATTTCGAATGGTATGAGATGTCTGAGAACCGACAAGTGCAGTTTGCAAAGATGAAACTTGTGGGTCAAGCTAAATTATTTTGGACAAATACGGAGCATAGGATCGAGAGATCAGGAGGTGTCCTAGTCGCGCATTGGGTAGAGATGGAGTTATTAAAGGAAAAATATCTTCCTCTCTTACCGTCAAAAGCTCCTAGATCAATGGCACGCATTACGCCAAGGATCTATGTCGGTTGCAGATTACATCGCAAAATTTGAGGAGTATATGATGCGGTGTGATATTCAGGAGGATCCCTTAGTGACATTGGCGCGTTTCAAGGTAGGTCTTCGCATGGATCTGCAGCATGAGCTTATGACCCATGCAGTGGGTGACTTGGATCGGGCTTATCAAGTTGTACAGGAGTTAGAGCTTTACCTAAAGTCTCCTGTCACGAGGCGCTTTGAGTCCCGAGACTCTACTGTTAGATCTGGTTTTCAAGGAACCAAACCTAACATTGGAAGTCAACCTAGGGCGCAGGCTAGTGCACTGCTTAAGCCTAAGGATGATAAGGGCAAAGGTGTCCTTGGTGCCAATCCTAGCAGTGGTAGCCACTTGAGATGTTATGAGTGCAGAGGTACAGGTCATTTCGCATACCAGTGCACGACAAAGACTCGCGGGAAAGCCTTAGTCATAGACGAGTCAAATGAAAATGCGGATGACATGAGTGATTACGAAGTTGAAGAATATCACCCAGAGATAGGTGCTAGTAATTATGAAGAAGAAGAACCAGAGACTGCACTACTAGGTGTAGTTAGATGTGCTTTAGCGCAGGCCAAAGCGAGTGATAATTGGCGCAAAAGCACAATTTTCTACACATTTATTAAGAGTGGTGACAAAAATTGCAAAGTCATCGTGGATAGTGGTAGTTACACCAACGTGGTCTCAGCTAGCACAGTCACTCGTTTGGGTTTGAAGCCCATCCCTCACCATCAACCCTACAAGGTTTCTTAAGTTGACACGTCTTCTATGCCTGTGTCCCAGCAGTGTTTAGTCCCCATCCAAATCGGTTCATATAAAGACATGTTGTGGTGTGATGTTTTACCTATGGATGTAGGTCACATCATTCTAGGGAGGCCATAGTTATACGATAGAGATGTCACGATTTTTGGTCGCTCGAACATGTGTACATTCACGCATGAGGGCAATAAAATCAAGATTAATCTGTTGCCACCCACGAGCCACACGGACAAGGCTAGGGATGTGAAAACGAGTGAGTCAAGGAATGATGTGAGGAAATCTATTCCGAAGTCTCTACATATCATAAATGCAAAAGAGTTTGAGAAAGATACAGAGGATAATTCGACGGTATACACCCTAATGGCTAGGGAAGTTACACCCGAGGTTCATGTAGAATTACCCCCTGAGGTGACTTCGATTCTCGATGAGTACAGTGATGTATTCCCTAAGGATTTACCGGATGAGCTTCCACCTATGCAGGACATCCAGCATGTCATTGATCTCGTCCCGGAGTATACTTTACCAAACATTCCTCATTACAGGATGAATCCTGCAAAGCATGCAGAATTGCATAGGCAGGTAAATGAGCTCCTGCGAAAGGGTTTCATCCGTGAGAGCACGAGTCCATGTGCCGTACCAGCGCTATTAACGCCTAAGAAAGATGGTACGTGGCGGATGTGTATGGATAGTAGGGCCATCAAGTATCGGTTTCTGATACCGAGGCTTGCTGATATGTTAGACATGACGGCCAGATCCACCATTTTTTTCAGGATAGACCTCAAGAGCAGGTATCACCAGATACGCACACACCCAAGAGATGAGTGAAAGACAGCCTTCAAGACAAAGGATAGGTTGTACGAGTGGTTGGTCATGCCCTTTGGCTTGACTAATGCGCCCAGTACTTTTGTGCGTGTAATGACCAAGGTTTTGAGACCCTTTATGGGAAAGTTTTTAGTGGTTTATTTTGATGATATACTCATATATAGTACCACTAAAGAGCTGCATCTTGACTACTTGAGGCAGGTCTGTAGTGTCCTGAGGGCGGAGAGGTTATGTGCGAACCTTAAGGAATGTTCGTTCCTATCTGATAGGGTTGTCTTCTTAGGGTTCATAGTGTCGTCTGTAGGGATGCGAGCAAACCCAGAAAAAGTCAAAGCCATAGTTGACTAGCCTAAACTGCGGAACATACATGAAGTGGGAAGCTTTCATGGCCTAGCCACATTTTATCGTCGGTTCATTCGAGGGTTTAGCACTATTATGGCTCCAATTACTGATTACATTAAAAAGGGAGAGTTCATATGGTCTAAGGCCGCAGCTAAGGCATTCAAAGATATTAAGGGCAAGTTGATAGAGGCTCCCGTCATGCGTCTTCCAGATTTTTCTAAAGTCTTTGAAGTAGCGTGTGATGCTTCAGGCGTAGGTATAGGAGTGCTAAGCCAAGAGGGTCATCCAGTTGCCTATTTCAGTGAGAAACTGAATAAGGCAAAACAAAAGTATTTCACCTATGACAGAATTTTATGCGGTAGTGCAATCGCTACATCATTGGCGTCATTATCTTCTACCGCAAGAATTTGTCTTGTTTTTTTATCACAAGGCTTTGAGGTATTTGAATTCCCAAAAGAAGCTTAACCCAAAGCATGCCAAGTGGGCAACGTTTCTTCAGGAATATTCATTTGTCCTGAAACATAAAGTCGGGATCGAGAACAAACCAGCCGATGCCCTTAGTAGGAGAGTGACATTGCTCAACTCCTTGAGTATAGAAGTTGTCGGGTTTGAGCAATTGAAAGACAAGTATCCCATGTGTCTAGATTTTGGGGGAACATACGTGTCACTCTTAGGTGCCCAGCATAGTTCGGGTGAGTTCATGCTGAAAGATGGTTTCCTTTTCAAAGGAGACCGACTTTGTATTCCCCGCACTTCCCTCCGGGATTTCCTTGTTTAGGAGCTTCATACTGGAGGTATTGTTGGCCATTTTGGTCGAGATAAGACCATCACCCTAGTGGAGGATCGATTTTATTGGTTAAGTCTCAAGCGAGACGTAGCCAAAATTTTAGGGCAATGTCAAACATGTCAACTGGCAAAACAGAAGAAGCAGAATACTAGATTGTACACACCATTGCCAGTGTCACACGCACCGTAGCAAGACATCAGTATGGATTTCGTGCTTGGACTTCCTAGGACAATTAAAAAGCACGATTCCATTTTTGTGGTCGTGGACCGTTTCTCAAAAATGGCCCACTTTCTCCCTTGTTCTAAAACCTCAGATAAGTCCAACATAGCTAAGATTTTCTTTGAGGGGGTGGTTCGATTACATGGTTTGCCTAAGACCATAGTGTCTGACAGGAATGTCCGGTTTACTAGTTATTTTTGGAAGACATTATGCATATGATGGGTACAAGACTTCAGTTCTTGTCTGCCTACCAACCTCAAACTGATGGCCAAACTGAGGTTGTGAATCGAAGTCTCGGAAATCTACTACGATGTTTGGTGGGTGAACACATTAAAACTTGGGACTTAGTCCTGCCAGTCACCGAGTTTACATATAACAGTTCAGTTAATAGGTCTACGGGTATGAGTCCATTCGAGATTGTTAGTGGTTACAAACCTAGACTACCTATAGATTTGTTACCTATGTCAGTCACCCAGAGGACCTCGGAGTCAGCCGATGCATTTTCCCATCACATTCATGAGTTGCATGTAGAGATTAGGAGGCGGATAAATGCTAGTAATGGACAATACAAAATTTCAGCTGACTTACATCATAGAATTCAAGAATTTAATGAGGGTGATTATGTAATGGTTAGGATGAAGCCAGAACAGTACCCACAAGGTACCATTAAGAAGTTACAAGCACGATGTGCTGAACCATTTAAGATTCTAAAAAAGATTGGGTCCAATGCGTATGTGATAGATCTTCCACCTCACATGGGGATTAGTTCAACATTCAATGTGGAGGATCTAATGCCTTGTTCAAGCCATGCCATATACCCTAATTTCGTTCCAAACCATTTGCCAATTTTTGAATTTTCTTCCCAACCCACACAACCTATGCCTACTATACCTGAGAAAAGAGAAGAAATTGAAGGAATTGTGGATGAGCAAATTGTTTCCACTCGAGACGGTGGATTTCAGAGGTACTTGGTGAAGTGGAAGAACAAACTATCATCCGACTGTACGTGGTTAATGGAAGCAGAGTTGTAGCGACTAGATCCAAATTTGTTAGAAAAGCACAAGTTTTATCTCGCCGGAGTCAAGATCTTCTCAACCAAGGGGAGTTGACACAGACATTAGGCCATTCAAAGTATATCAACGCAGGAGGCGTGCGTTACCCTTATCAATGTGGTTAGATGACGGATACGAGTCGGGTCTCTAGAGGTTGAAGACCTTATACATGTGTTCGTAATATGTGTTAAGTTGCTTAAATGAGACATTTGGACCGTTGGATCGCGAGGATGGTGTAATCGGACCGTTGGATCGTCACAGCCCACCTTCATTACGCCACCTTCACAGCGCTATCATCGGGGCCCATCGGGCATCTTAAATTTGAATTTAGTTTATGAACATTTGGTTTATTTAAGTTTTGAGATAGTTTGCGCACAATTTTTGTGCGAATTTTTTTAAAAAAACTTTTTTTCAGTAGGGGTATTTTGGTAATTTCATGTAATTACGAATTTATAAAGGTTGCCCTAAGCCTAAAGCATGTTATGTTATGTTTAAAAAAAAAAAAAAATTAAAAAAAGAGAGCTTTTTTGCTTATGGTGATTTCGTCTTCGACTTCCAGTTAGTGGAAGAGGGCGTGAGGCCCAAGGAAGTGATTTCTCATCTACTTCCTTCTCCTTCTTTCTTTTCTCAAGATATTCTTTTTCTTTAACCCTATTCTCTTCCTTTTCTCCTAAAATCTTTAGATCTAGAAGCTGATTTTGTTTCTTTTTATCTAAATCATTAGATCTCAAAAGATTTTCATCCCCACATAAAACCCATCACCCAAATCTAAATTTGAAAAACCATTAATTCTTTTCTGAATTTTCCAGATTTCCCAATCCAGGAAATTCCTATTTTTCTGGATTAGAAAATCCACTTGGATCGTTAAACGGACCTATTGCAAGACGAAAGTTCTATCTTTCGCCGGATCCAACTAAATTCAGATTTTAAGATTTAATACTTCGTGTTTGTGATGGATGGCCATAATCAATGCTATATTAACCTTATTTCTTTCTTGTGTTTATGATGTATAAAGCAGGCTAATATTTTATTTGTTTTTTTAAGATCACATGAATCTGCCCCTTTCAAATACCATGCTCATTTAAGGTTGGATTAGGCCGTCCTACATCAAGATTCAAAGCCCAAATAGTTTCGTTCCAAGAAACTAAGGTGTGGAATTTCAGCAGGACATTGCTGGAGACTCTAGGATGTCAAAAATGCAGATTGGGTTGCCTTAGACACCTCTGGCAAGTCTGGGCTTATTGTCATGGACTGGGACCTGTCTCTAGTGTCAAAGTTAGACTAGTGGGGGCGGCACCTTCTCTCTTTTGATAGTGCTAAAAGATCCCTCCATAGGCTTCACCTGGATGTCACTTCAGTCTACAGACCAAACTAAGAAGAAGGAAGGGCAGATTTCTAGGATGAGCTTTATGGTGACCGTAGCATATTCAGCGGGTCATTGTGTATTGGGGGAGACTTTAACGTCATTCGTTATCCTTTGGAAAGATCGAACGAGGGCAGAGTTACCAACATCATGCAAGCCTTCTCCGAATGGGTGGAGAGCCATGAGCTCACTGATCTCCCCTCAGAAGGAGGCAAGTTCACTTGGTCCAATGGGCAATCACATCTGTCAATGTCAAGATTAGATCATTTTCTCCTTGGCCTAGGTTGGATAGAATAGTTCCCTCTCATCTTTTAGTGCGCTTTGCTGAAGCCTTCTTCAGACCACTATCCTCTGTTGCTGGCTGTTGACAAGGATAATTGGGGCCTAAAGCCATTTTGCTTAAAACTCTCTTGGCTTGAGGTGGATGGTTTTCCCCAATTAGATAAAGAATGGTGGCACTCCTTTGATGTTGAGGGGTTTGCTAGTGATGAGGACATCCGATCATCTAGAGTGTACTAGAAGAGGAGGAGATCAGCCCAGCCTTCACTTTGATGTTGAGGGTTTTGCTAGGAAAATGCATGTAGGCTGCTTAGTTGTGGAGTCTTGACCGTTGGATCATGAGGACACAACAATCGGACCGAACTATTGGATTGTGGGGATCCTTCAAGGGTATGAAGACCATTATCTTATTCTTCTCTCTCAATCTCTGCAATCGAGGTATTTTCTTTCTCCTCCATCTCTCTTAATTCCTCTTTATTTCTTTCCACCGCTTCCTTTTCCTTTTGTTCTCAACCAAAACGCATCCCCATCACATCCAAAACTACCTAAACCGTTGGATCATTGTGATCCTTGATCACTTTAATCATGAGTGTTTGGATTAGCATATATTATGCTTTTTTTTACTCATATCTTGGGATTGGTAGATTTATGTTTTATGGTGTCATAGTACATGTGAGGCATTTTTATTTATGTGAGGGGCATTATTGTAAAAAATGCATTATTGAAACAATAAAGGGGGGGGGGGGGGGACATCCAGCCCTAGCCCTTAGATTTTGCAATGAAAAACTCTCTTTTTTCTTAGAAAAAGTATCATACTTTGTGAGAATCTATTGTGAAAAGAAGCAATTTTGGTGTGGATCCAAGGGTGTGAACACCATTATCTTATTCTTCTCTCTCATTCTCTACAATCGAGGTATTTTCTTTCTCCTCCATCTCTCTCAATTCCTCTTTATTTCTTTCTACCACTTCCTTTTCCATTTGTTCTCAACCAAAACCCATCCCCATCACATCCAAAACTACTTAAAGCTAGCCCATTCAAACCGTACGATTGTATGGACCAAACCCCTAGATCGTACGCCCATACGACCTCTCTCTCTCTCTCTCTCTCTCTCTCTCTCTCTCTCTCTCTCTCTCTCTTAATCCTTGCTCATTCTTCCCTTTAAGATCCATAGCCCTAAGCCTAAAACCCTAACCTAATACCCTAGCTCTCAAAACCCTATTTCTCCACAAGCCTTAATTATCCCTAGCCCTAATTCCCAAATCCCCAAATTTCATAACCCTAAAATTGCGCCAAATCTGCCCATTGAATTAGAATTATGCCTATGATAATGTGAGAGTTCCAATCTCTTATTGAGCCTTAGGTTTTCATGCTTACATGATTCATGCTTGGGTAGGATTGTGAATTTAATATAAATCTGAATTTTATTGCCTCTTTGGTACCCTTTTAAGCATGGTAGGATAGCATGTTATCATATTTGATTTACTTCGATTAATATGTTAATAATCTCCCGCATACAGATAGTTAGATCACACATCCCGCATCAAATTTTGGTATCAGAGCTCAAGATTTTAGCATAGGTTTATATAGGGTTAGCACATTTATCGCATCTAGGGTCTTATTAGTGCATTCATTGCATATAGAGTCTAGGTTTACATATTACGGCGTCTAGGTTAGCCACTTTTACTCGGTCATAACATAGTACTTAGAGTCTTAAATCTTAGGCCCCTTAGTTTGTCTCTTGTTTATGCCTACACGTTCTAGGCGAGGTTTTGGTCTTCACCGTACCACCATGGACCAAGATCAGATTCTCGAAACTCTTAATACCGGAGCTAGACGACTGGAGGCCCTTGAGGCTCAAAGCAGAACCACCAACAACTAATTGACAGTGACTAACAATCGTATAGCTTAGTTGGAGACTTCCCTTTAGGCAAACCCCGATAATGGGGAAGATGGCCAATCTCAAGTGGGAGGTGTAGAGGAAGTTCGCATTGGAGGTCACGTTGGAGGACGTGGAAAAGGCGGTGGCCGAGGTGTTTGCCATAATGGGGTGCATACCCAGCCACCTCTTGGAGAGTATCACGATCGTTACAATCCAGATAAGTTCATTTTGAAAAGTGTCAAGATCGAGGCCCCTAGCTTTGATGGTCATCTGGACCCAAAGGATTTCCTTGACTAGCTTGCAGACATGGACCACTACTTTGAGTGGTATGAGATGTCTGATCGCCGTCATGTATGGTTCGCCAAGATGAAGTTGGTGGGCCAAACTAAATTATTTTGGACCAATCTTGAGCGCAAGTTTAGAAGGTCTAGACAAGACCCAATCATAAATTAGGTCGAGAAGAAAGAAGCGTTGAAGGAAAAATATCTTCCTCTCATATCGCCAGAAATTATTAGATCAATGGCAATCCCTTCGCCAAGGAACAATGCCTATGATGGATTACAGACCAAATTTGAATAATACATGATGCGATGTAATGTTGAGGAGAATCCATAATGCAGGGGCATTTTCACACCGGGCTCGAGTGGGGTTTCTTGTGGGATGCAGGGGCATACTCAGGGTGGGCGGCCCGTGTGAGGCGGGTAACTCGTGTGAGACGGGCCCCACCGGTGTGAGGCGGTACCCATGTGATTTGGGGCCACGAGGGGGGTTCGACCGAGGTCTGGGGCCTAGGCTATGAGATAAAGAGATTGATTCGCCCTGCTCTAATGGTTCAACCTTTTAGAGCAAGTGGTTAATTGTCCTGCATCAAATTGATATCAAAGCCAAGTTGGTCTCGTGTTCGAGACTCCTCACCGGGGGTGATTAATGCAGGGGCATTTTCACACCGGGCCTGAGTGGGGTTGCCTGTGGGATGCAGGTGCATACTCGGGGTGGGCGGCCCGTGTGAGGCAGGTGGCTCGTGTGAGACGAGCCCCACCCGTGTGAGGCGGTACCCATGTGATTTGGGGCGGCCGAGGTCCTAACCCATGAGATGTGGGACCTAGGCTATGAGATAAAGGGATTGATTCGCAATGCTCTAACAGTTCGAGCTTTTAGAGCAAGTAGTTAATTGTCCTGCATCAACCCACTAGTGACTCTTTATTGTTTTAGGACGATCCTCCAATCCAATATTCAATGCGAGCTACTCTCTCACGATGTTGGCACCCTTGAGCATGCATATCAATTGGTGCAAGAATTTGAGCAGTACTTAAAACCGCAATTTGGAGACGGCTTGACTCTCGTGAGTCCAATGTTAAGACCAATGTTCGAAATATCGGTATCGCCCAATGTATCGCAACCTTGGGATATAAATACGTATCGGTTATCACATGGGATATATCATTTGTATCGCATAATTTATCGCACTTTTTGGGAAACATGGGGAAACATTGGCAAAATGGTGGAATTTTTTAATGAAACTTCAAGGATTATTTAAAAAGACCTTAATACACACTTTTAAATCATAAAATATCAAAAAAGAAGTGCACAAAATAAATTTCCTTTGTATAAGGTCCTAAGTTATGCGTTATCTAATTGAACTAAGGTAAATGTATTCAAATATGATGCATACCATTTATAAATGTATAAAGATATGTATGAAAACATAACCAATGCATTCAAAAGCAAAAGATATATTAGAAATTAGAAAACATACCTATCAATGATGTGTGTATTCAATATCCACCCCGCCATCCGTTTTTCCATGTCATTTTAGGACATTATCCAAAAAATGAAGCATATCCAATAATTAGGGGGACCATGCCATAAGAAACAATGGTGATTGACCATTAATGGGCCACAAAAGTTTTGGATCAAGCTGATAATTGTTTTTTCCCTTCATTCAAACTTACGTGGACCACGCAAGTGAAAACAATTGGAATTGATGCTACCGTCAAAAACTTCTTGGAGCCGTAAAAGGCCTTAATGAATTAATGCTACCGTGGAAAACAATAGGGCCCACCTTGATGCATGCACATCATATCTGCATCGTCCATTTGTTTTGCAACCTGATTTTAGGGGTTGGCCTAAAAAATGAGGCAGTTACAAATTTCAGGTAGATGTGGACCACTCCACACAAAATAGTGGCTATTGACCATTAAAAATTTTGTGGGCCACAAATTTTTTTGGATCAAGCTGATATTTGTGTTTTCCTTTCATCCAAGTCTATGTGAACTTATCAACAGGGTTAGATGGTCACAGTAGACCTTAGGAAGTTTTCAATGGTGAGGGATCCCTGACCATAAGACTACCTCGATATAAGATGGTGTATCAACACTGTAAATTCATTTTAACATATCAATTTAGGGTATGGGCCGAAAAATAAGGCAAATCCAAATTTGAGGTGGACCACACCACACAAAATAGTGGTCATTGAATGATCACCATTAAACTTTTTGGGGGCTATAAATTTTTAAGATCAAGCTAATATTTATGTCTTCCCATCCAGGTTTGTCAAACCTTATGAATAGATTGGATGGCAAATAAAATTTATGGTGGACCCTAAAAAGCTTCAATGGTGGACATCATTGCCACCACATTTTCTTGTGTTGTGGTACACTTGAGCTTACATCTGTCTCCTTTTTGGGCTCATGCCTTAAAATGACTTATGAAAATGGATGGAGGGTGTGGATTGGCTGGTGTACCACACACCATCGAGGAGGGTGTGGATTGGCTGGTGTACCACACACCATCGAGGTGTGGGTATGTGTCGTGCGAAGATGGGACGTGGATTTCCTGCTAAATCCTTTCGCAGGAGTGGGGCACACCGTGATGTTTGTGAGAAATCTACCCCGTCCATCCGTTTTGTGAGCTTATTTTAAGACTTGAGGCAAAAATTGAGTAGGATCCAAGACTCAAGTGGGCCGCACTAAAGCAAAAGGTGGGTAGGGAAATTCCTACCGTTGAAACTTCCCTGGGTCGACAGTGATGTTTACATTCCATCCATACCGTTCATAATGTCATTACTACTAGGATGAATTGAAAACACAAATATTAGACTGATTCAAAAATTATGTGGCCCCACGAATATTTCAACTGTGGACCTTCAATCCTCACGTCTTCGGCCCACTTGAGTCTTGGATCCGGCTCATTTTTTGGCCCCATGTCTTAAAACGTGCTCAAAAAATGGATGGACGGGGTGGATTTCTCACAAACATCACGGTGGACCCCACCTAAGTTTCCAGCGCAAGAACTTCATGCGAAGCCGCCAAGATGAGTGTTGACGATCGTCAAGCTCGAGTTGTACAAACAGTTCAAAGGAGATCAGAGTTACATGGGCCCCACAATAATGTATTTATTATATCCACACCGTTCATCCATTTGGAGAGATCATTTTAAATCATGAGCCCACAAATGAGTCATATCCAAAGATCAATTGGACCACACCACAAATAGCAGTTAGGACAATGATTCTCACTGTTATAACATTCGTAGGGCCCACCATAACGTTTGTTTTCCATCCAATCTGTTCATGAGGTCACAAAGACCGTGATGAAGAGGAAAAAAAAAAAAAAAAAATTTATTGATCCAAAATTTATGTGACCCCCAAAAGGGTTTCAATGGTGGACGTTTAATATCCCGCTGCTTTTTTCAGTGTGGTCCACTTGATCTTTGGATCTGTCTTATTTTTTGGCTAAAGCCTTACGACGAGCTAGCCAAATGGACGAACAGTTTGGATATAACATATACCTCATTATGGGACCCACGTAACTTGGTGACGTCAACACACCATCCAGGTCAGTGATGTGTGATACACCAATCGATCCGTTTCCTGTAAATAAGGGCTAGGGGCCCTTTTTTTTCAAAGCAGAGAGGGTTCCAGAACGCCGGAACCCTAAAATCTCTCCCAAATGCTGATGATTACGAGGATTTCGACAGATTTCGCGCCCAAATCTCTCCAAATTAGAGGATTCGATTCAAATGGCCCATCAAACGCAGCTTCCGATCAGGGCAATCTTCTTTACAAGTACCGAAATCTACCGTTGAAGGTTTTTCTTTTTTCTTTTCTTTTTTTTTTTTCATTTTTTTCAGATAATGATGCTCTCCCAACATCCGGAGTTTGCTACAGTAGCCCCAGTAGGTGTTGTATAGCAAATTTCTTGAAAAAAGTAATAAAATCCCGATAAAAGTGATAGTAACGTTGATATCGCATGATATTTAGAACAATATTTAGCGATATCGAATAATATTTGATGATATTTTGATCAATACAAAGTATTCTGTAAAAAATTTCAATTTTTTAGTATCTTCCGAAGGGTTTCATATCGCTGGACCGCGATACCGATAATATCGGCCGATAGTATCGATATTGCGAACACTGGTTAAGACTACTCCCCAGAGAGCTAAGTCTAACTTTGGGAGTCAACCCAAACCCTTTACTAGCAATAACCCAAAGGACTTCAAGGGTAAAAGAGTCGCTAGTACCAGTTCACATGAAGGCGAACCCAGGCGGTGCTATAATTGCCAAGGATATGGCCATTTCGCTTATGAGTGTACGAGCGACCTAAGGCTCTCGTGATTGGAAAGCATGAGGAAGATGAAGATGACCAAGGTGACTCTGAAGAAGAAGAATATCACCTTGTCATTGGTGCTACTGATAAGAAGAAGAGGAGCGTACCACTTGCAACAGTCAGGTGTGTGGCGCCTTAGCTCAGGCTAAGGGAATTGATGATTGGCATAGGAATAACATTTTCTATACTTACGCCAAATGTGGAGAGAAAAACTGCAAAGTGATCGTCGATAGTGGCAGTTGTACAAAGGTGGTCTCCAAAAGTACCATTTCTCGTTTGAGCCTAAAGCCCAATCCTCACCCTCAACCCTATAGACTTTCATGGGTTGATGCATCCTCTATGCCAATCTCCCAACGTTGTCTTATTCCCATCCAATTCGCATATTATAAAGACTCGTTGTGGTGTGATGTTTTGCCTATGAATGTAGGCCACATCATCTTAGGCAAGCCTTGGCTCTTTAAGTGTGATGTAACAATATTTGGTCGTTCAAATATTTGTTCTTTCATGCATTAGGGTAAGAAGATAAAATTAAATCCCGCTCTGCCCAAGGACACCCTAAAAGTCAAGGAGGATGTTAAAAAGGATAGACAGAAGGATGTGAGGAAATCGCAGCCCAAGTCTCTCCACATATTAAATGTCAAAGAGTTTGAGTGAGAGACTAAGGCAGATTCGATGGTGTATGCCCTCGTGGCTAGAGAGGTTATACCTGAGGTTAGAATAGAGTTATCGCCTAAGGGTTCGGTATTGGAGGAGTTTAGTGATGTTTTTCCTGGGGATTTACCGAATGAGCTTCCACCCATAAACGACATTCAGCATGCCATTGATCTTATCCCTGGGTCGACTCTACCAAATCTTCCTCATTATCGAATGAACCCTACGAAGCATGCAGAGTTGAGGAAGCAGGTAGATGAGCCTCTTGGGAAGGGTTTCATTCAGGAGAGTTTGAGTATGTGTCGTGCTAGCGCTTCTCACACCTAAGAAAGATGGCACTTGGCGCATGTGCGTGGGCAGTTGGTCCATCAACAAAATCATAGTCAAGTATCAGTTTCCCATACCGCGACTTAATGATATGTTAGACATGTTGCAGGTGCTACGATTTTCTCAAAAATAGACCTCAAGAGTGGGTATTACTAGATACATATTCACTCAAAGAATAAATGGAAAATGACCTTCAAAACGAAGGATGGACTCTAGGAGTGGTTAGTCATGCCTTTTAGTTTGACTAATGCTCCAAATACGTTCATGCGTGTGATGACTCAGGTGTTGAGGCCCTTTATAGGAAAGTTCTTGGTGGTGTACTTTAACGATATCCTCATTTATGTCCTTCAGAGAACTACACCCCCACCATATGAGGCAAGTTTGCGGGATCCTTAGGGAAAAGAAGTTATATACAAACCTTAAGAACTGTTTGTTCATGTCAAATAGAATTATTTTCTTAGGTTTCATAGTTTCATCAGAAGGCATGCCTACGAATCCCTGTAAAATCAAGGCAATTGTGAGTTGACCTGAACCATATAACATTCATGAGGTACATAGCTTTCACGGCTTTGCTACCTTCTACAAGCGGTTCATCAGAGGCCTTAGTTCCATTATGGCCCCCATCGTGGATTGCATAAAGAAAGGGGAGTTCAAATGGACTAATGCCGCATCTAGGACTGTACACGAGCCAATCTAGCTCAAAAATCTCGCTCAACTTAGCTCAATCTAACTCAACTTGAACGACAACTCGAGGCGAGCTGAGCTTCATATGACCCAGCTAGTTTTGAAAATGAGCCACGTTCGATCATAGTGGATCTGGACTCGACTCGACTCAAACTCAGCTCGGCTTGGCTCGGCTCAAAGTTTGAGCTCAGCTCGACTCAAATATATATTATATTATATTATATTATATTATATATATAAGTTAAAACTTAAACCCTACCCTACCCGTCCATCCCTTTCTTACCCTTTCCCTTCCTTACCAAACCCATCGCGCCCGAGCTCTCTCTCTCTCTCTCAGCACCAACAACAAGGTACCTCTATGGCTCTATCTAATATATATATATATATATATATATATATATATATATATATATTATTAATTGAATATTTGATTTGGGAGTTGGGTCGGGTTGTTGGGTTGAGTCGGGTGTGGGTTGGGTGTTGGGTTGGGTCGGGTTGGGAACAGGCTCGACTCAACTCAAGGTAAGCTCGCCTCAACTCCATCCACTAGCTCAACTCAAAAGGTTTGGCAAACAAGCCAAGCTCCAATGGTAAGCTCGATGCTGAGCTCGAGCTCGAGGAGAGAACGGACGAGTCAAGCCAAGCTTAGCCCACCTCAATTTGACTCGGATCAATGTACAGCCCTAGCCACATCAAAAGCATTTAAGGAAATCAAGAGCAAGATGATAGAGGCTCATGTCATGCGCCTTCCTGACTTTTTTAAAGTCTTTGAGATTGCTTGTGTCGCTTTTGGGGTAGGTATAGATGGAGTACTTGGCCAAGAGGGACACCCTATTGCGTTTTTTAGTGAGAAGTTGAATGAAGCAAAGCAACAGTACTCTACTTATGACAAGGAATTCTACACAGCAGTTTAGTCCTTGCACCATTGGCGACATTATTTACTACCGCAAGAGTTCAACTTATTCTTAGACCACAAGGCCTTCCGTTATCTTAACTCCCGAAAGAAATTAAACCTACGGCATGCCAAGTGGGTTGAGTTTCTTCAAGAGCATTCGTTTGTTCTGAAACACAAGGACGGGGTCGAGAACAAACCTGTTGACGCCCTTAGCCGTAGAGTGATGTTACACAAATCTATACGCGTTGAAGTCACTGGGTTGGAGAGTTTGAAAGACGAATATCCCACGTGTCTAGACTTAGGGAAAGTATATACATCACTTTTGGAAGGTTAGAGAAATGATAGTGGGTTTGCCGTGATTGATAATTTTCTATTCAAAAGAGACAGACTCTGCATTCCCCGCACATCTCTACGGGATTTCCTTGTTGGGGAGCTTCACACCGGTTATTTTGGTCATGACAAGACTATTACCCTTGTAGAGGATAGGTTTTGTTGGCCATGTCTCAAGCGAGATGTAGTCGAAATTATAGGGCAATGTCGAACATGTCAACTGGTAAGGCAGAAGAAGCAGAACACAGGTTTATATACACCTTTACCAGTGCCATACGCTCGGTGGCAAGACCTCGGTATGGACTTCGTGCTTGGGCTTCCTAAGACAATCAAGACGCATGATTCCATTTTTGTGGTAGTGGACCATTTTTCTAAAATGGCCCATTTCCTACCATGCTCTAACTCATCCGATGCCTCCAACATCGCGAAGTTATTCTTTGCGGAGGTGATTCGTTTGCATGGTTTGCTTAAAACCATCATGTCTGACAGGGATGTTAGGTTTATGAGTTATTTTTAGAAGACACTTTGGCACATAATGGGCACGAGATTACAATTTTCATTGGCATGTCATCCTCAGACTAACGGTCAGACGAAAGTGGTCAATTGGAGTTTAGGGAACATGTTATGGTGTCTTGTGGGTGACCATACCAGGACTTGGGACGCGGTATTACTTGTAGCCGAGTTTGCATATAACAGTTGAGTCAATAGGTCAATAGGCATGAGTCGCTTTGAAGTTGTCTGGTTATAAGCCTAGAAAACCTATAAACTTTATTCCCATGTCAGTCTCTCATAGGCCATAAGAGTCTGCAGAAGCATTTGCACGCCACATTCATGACTTGCATACGGAGATTAGAAAATGGATTAACATAAGTAATGAAAAATATAAGAAACTTGTTGACCCTCAACATAGGATCAAAGAATATCATATGGGTGATAAAGTGATGATATGGATGAGGCCTAAACAGTTTCCATAAGGGACCTTCAAAAAATTACAAGCTCGCAGTGTTGGACCATACAAGATTTTCAAACGAATAGGTCCAAATGCATACTTGGTAGCTCTTCCTTAGTGTTACATTCAATGTGGAAGATCTTATGCCTTTCCATGAACCCTCTCTGAACCTAGATGATGACACACTAAACTTGTCCCATCACCCATGGACCTTACCTAAACCCTCTTTTCAGCCTCTACCACCTTTACCGTCCATACCTACGAGCATAGAGGAGATAAAGGATATTTTGGACGAGTAAGTGGTTTCCGCTCGACATGGGGGCCTTCAGAAAAATTTATTCAAGTGGAAACATCAACCAGTCTCAGATTGCACATGGATCACAGATAAGGATCTTCAGCGACTTGACCCGGATCTTCTAGAGCTACATTGCAACTTTATTTCGCCAGAGGCGAAATCTTCTCAATTGGGGAGAGTTGATGACAACATCAGACCATTTAGAGTGTACCAGAGGAGGAGATCAGCCTTGCTTTCAATTTGGCTCGATGACTCCTATATGGGCCCGGGTGGGCTGCACTGAGGCTTTGAAGATCCCACATGCATGGTCATGCATATTCAAATACCCTACACCGGAAGATGCATGTGGGTTGCTTAGTTATGGAGTCTTGACCGTTGGATGAAGACGACGATCGGACCGTTGGATCATGTGGATCATTCAATTGGACGGTTGGATCATTGTGATCCTTGATCACTTTGACCATGAATGTTTGGATTAGTATATCTTATGTTTTTGTTAATTATTCATAGCTTAGGACTAGCAAATTTATGTTTTATCGTGTCATAAGACATGTAAGACATATTTATTTGAGTGAGGAGCATTATTGTAAAAAATAAAAAATAAACATTATTAAGACTATAAAGGAGCAACGTCCAGCCCTTACCCTTAGATTTTCGAATAAAAAGCTCTCTTTTACTTAGAAAAAGCATCATCCTTCATGTGAAGTGAGAATCTCTTGTGAAAAGAGGCTATTTTAGTGTGAATCTAATGGTGTGAAGCCCATTATCTTATTCTTCTCTCTCATTCTCTACAATCGAAGTATTTTCTTCAACTTTCTCCTTCTCCATCTCTCTCACTCCCTCTTTATTTCTCTCTACCTCTTCCTTTTCCTTTTGTTCTCAACCAAAACCCGTCCCCATCACATCCAAAACCACCTAAACCTAGTCCATTCAAACCATACGACCATACGGACCAAACTTGTAGACCATACGTCCGTACAGGTGTGACCATATAGCCGTCCATATGGCCATCCCTCCCTCTCTCTCTTTCCCTCTTAATCATTGCTCGTTCTTCCCTTTAAGATCCCTAGCCCTAAGCCTAAAACCCTAACCTAATACCCTAGCTCTCAAAACCCTATTTCTCCACAAACCCTAATTCCCAAATTTCCTAACCCCAGAATTGTGCCAAATCTGCCCATTGAATTAGAACTATGCCTATCCTAATGTGAGAGTTCCAATCTCTCATTGGACCTTAGGTTTTCATGCTTACATGATTCATGCCTGTGTGGGATTGTGAATTTAACATAAATCATATTTTTATTGCCTCTTCGGTACTCTTTTAATCATGGTAGGATAGCATGTTATCATATTTGATTTACTTTGATTAATATGTTAATAATCTCCTGCATCCAAATAGTTAAATCACACGTCTTGCATCAGCTAGTTTCACCCTCTGCTGCAAACTCAAGCTGCTCAAAGAAAATATCAAGGGCTGGAAAAGGAATGCTCACTGTGACAGGGAAGCCGAATAAGCAGCTATCCTCCCAAACCTTCAGTCTCTTGATGTTTTGGCTGAGGAGGGTGAGTTGTCTCTAGAAGATAAAGCCAAGAGAATTAACGTCATTCAAGACTATCCTTCAAGGGTGAAAGAAGACGAAATTTAAATGGAAGCAACGGTTGAGGGAATGTTGGATCAAAGAAGGGGGCGAAAACACAGCTTCACAAGTGCACGCGTTAGATTCAACAAAATCAGCAGTTTAGTTGTAAATGGAACCTGGGTCGAAGATAAAGATCGCCTTTCGGAAGAGGTAATTTAGAATTACAAGCACTTGCTCTTGGAGGAGAAATGGAGGTGGACAAAGTTAGATAACTTGACTTTCAATCGCCTCTCGGGCAAGGATGCTTGCTCGCTGGAAGTCCCCTTTTGAGGACGAGGTGAAATGAGTGATTGACCCCTTAGCAGGAGACAAACCCGGACGACTTCCCCATATCTTTCTACCAAACCTTCTAAGAGGTGGTTAAAGAAGTAGTCTTTGAAATATCGGTATCGTGTTATGTATCGCATCCTTGGGATACAGATAAGTATCGGTTGTTGCACAAGATATATCGTTTGTATCGAGTAATTTATCGCACCTTCTAAAAAACATGGGAAAACATTGGGAAAAAAGTTGAATTTTTCAATGAAACTTCAAGGATTGTAAAAAAAGACCTTAATACACTTTTAAATCATAACATCTCAAAAAAGAAGTGCACATAATAGGTTTCCCTTGTATAGGGTCCTAAGTTGTGTTGTCTAAGTCTAACTAAACTAATGCAACTATATTCAAATTGAATGCATAACATTTAGAGTGTATGTGATGATCACTTCATCAAACACTCCTAAATACTTCAAAATTAGTCTCAATTGACATCTGGTTGAAGGGACTTTTCAAAAAATAATTTTTTTAATAATTTTTTATTTTTTAATTAAAAATGATTTTTATTTTTTGAAAATTGGCAAGGACTTAACAAATCAGTAGATCAGACCTCATACATGCTTGATTTCTTGTTTGGAGTGCAACATTGCAAGCAATTTGGGAGAAATTGGGGAAGTTTTGAATTTTCCCCAAATCAGACCACATACACTCAAATTTTGAAATTAGAGTGTATGTGATGATCATTTCATCAAATACTCCAAAATATTTTGAAATTAGTCTCATTTGACAGCTGGTTGAAGGAAAATTTTGAAGGACAAAAAAAAAGCATGGAGAACATGAACAAACCAATGGATATCAAAATTAAAGCTCCAACTCCATGATTTTTCATGGAAAACATGAAGAACCAATGGATTTGTAACCATTTGATACTAATTTAACATAATTTCAACAAAAAAAAAAAAATTGAAAATTGAAAATGCTCACTAGATCGAACACATGGGATACATCAACACTACTAGTGAATTTCATACCGCACAGGTGGGATACAAGATATATCTTGGGATATATCAGCTGATGTCGTCGATATTTAAAATATCGGATGTTATGTCCTTCATGCTAGAACTTTTCACTAGGGGCAGGTTGTTGAGCAATTTTGGTGCTTCATCGTGAGTACAAAAAATCTTCAGGTGTCGACGTGCTTTGAGACTTTAGGCCTATTAGCCTGATTGAAGGACCATATAAAATTCTGGCTAAAGTCTTGGCGACTCGTTTGTAAGGTGTTATAGGGAGTGTTATTGCTGAGAATCAAAACACTTTTTGTCCCGGGTTGCAATATTCTTGACGGAGCTTTAATTGCCTACGAATACCTCAATTCTAAACATAGACGGGGGATCTAAAGGTATTATATGTAAGCTGGACTTGGAGAAAGCTTTTGGCAACATAGATTGGGGCTTCCTTGACTATATGCTATCCAAGATTGGGCGCGGCAAAAAATGGCGCTCTTGGATCCGTGCTTATGTGAGTTCTACGTGCTTTTCAGTTCTCCTCAACAACTTGCCCAAAGGCTTTTTCAGAAGTTCTAGGGGTCTTCAAGAATCCCCTCTCCCCATTCTTATTTATTATTGTCGTTGAAGCTCTTGAGAGGATGCTAGCAAAGGGACAAGAAGAAGACTTCATCTACAGCTTCGATGTGGAGAGCATGCCATCCCCCATTTCCCACCTTCGATATGCAGATGACACCCTTCTTTTTTGTGATGCTTCTTCCTGTGATGCTTCTTCCAACATGGTGGACAAGTTGATAACTATTATTTGGTGCTTCAAAATGGTTTCCAGGCTAAAGGTCAATATAGCCAAAAGCAAGTTGTTCGAGGTGAGAATGGAAGTGGAAGAAGCTCTTCTTTTTTTTTTGCCAACTCGCTCGGATGTGCAACAAGGGAGCTCCCTACTACTTTTGTTGGCCTCCCTCTTTGTATAAAGAAACCAGCAAAGCATCTTCAGGACAAGGTAGTGGAAAGATTAGAGAAGATGTTAGTCAAATAGACAAACCGCTATCCTTCATTGGCGGGTCCATCACCCTCATTAAGGCAGCTCTTTCAATTTTCCCCTCTATTTCATGTCCATATTCAAGTGCCCATCTTCAGTTATCTTAAAGTTGGAGAAGCTCTGGTGTGACTTCTTATGGTAAGGAGCAGACGAAAAGAACAAGTTCCATTTTCTGGGGTGGGACGAGGTTTGCAAGGCATATGAAGATGGAGGTGAAGGCATTAGAGATCTTCAATCCATGAACGAAGCTTTGCTCGGCAAATGGCATTGGAGATTCAGAGAGGAGGATGGGCACTTTGGAAAGAAGTAATCAGACCCAGGTATGGGCGCTCCGACAAAGGCTGGTGGACAAGAGACTCCTCCAACTACAGATCTTCGGCTTTATGGAAAGGAATCATCTCCATGAAACAAGCTTTCATGAAACGAGTGGGTTATTCCTTGGGAAATGGCCAAAAAAAAAAAAAAAAAGATTTTGGGAAGACATCTAGGCAAGACCGTCTCTCTCCTCTGAAAGTAGATTTCCCTAGAATCTTTCGCCTGGCGCCGGATCCCTCCACGATGGTGGTTGAATGCTTCTCCTTCTTAGGGGAGGTTGTTGTGTGGGAGCCCCCTTTTAAGAGATATCTTTGTGATGAGGACTAAGGAGGCAGCTGAGTTTGCAGAGCTTTTGGTGTGTATCCATTTATTCTACCCAACCACCTCAAATTTGTATAGAATGATTTGGAGAGCTCACCACTTTGACTCATTCTCTGTTTGCTCCTTCTATTCCCTCATTCATATCGACAATAGGCAAGATGAGGTTCGGCATACAAAATTCCTTGGGCACTATAAAGCTCCTCCTAAGACTGATGTTGCCTTCGGATGGTTGGTCAGTAGGAAAAAAGTCCTCACCATATACAACTTGCGAAAGAGATCTATGGTTCTTATGAATATCTACCTCCTTTGCGTGCATGATGAGGAGACAGTTGACCATCTCTTTTTCTTTGCCCCTTTGTGGGGAAGATATGGGCAGACATTTTGAATTGCTTCCAAGTTTCATGGTCCTCGCAATCGGTGGTTGAGCTCCAAACTACTTGGCATGGAGTGAGCATCTGAAAGGAGCCAAAGATGCTTTGGAGAATGGCTTTGCTAGCGGTTTGGTGGGTTGTTTGGGAGGAACGGAATGTGAGATGTTTCAAGAATGAAAGCAAACCATTCAAAGGAATTTCCCAAAGGGCTAGGCCGATGATGATTGAATGGGCTTCAAACGTGCCAAAGCTTGAAGGATGTAACTTTCATTTTTTTAGGATGTAATAGGGTCGCCTCCTCGACGCCCCTGTTCCTTTATCTTTCCCTTTCTTTTCTTTTGTTGGCCCGTAGCTTTTTCAGCTTTTTCTAATAATATCCTCCTTATCTTTCAATATATATATATAATTATGTGTATATAAAATTCAAACAAGAAAGTTGAACTACAAGCCTAAGTAAAAACTGAACATTTTGGTTAATCCATGGACATTTTGATAATAAGAAAATCATTTGCCAAGTAGTTTTTAGTAAATGTCAATTTGAGACCCTTCAAAACAAAAAAATAATAATAATAATAAATAAATAAATAAAAAGGTCACTTGGAGAAATTATGGGTTCATGATACATGTGTCCCATCCATGATTCATTTATGTAGATCATTGAACTGATAGAACCCATCATACATGAGAAGCCCAAGGCATATTCCTGGTTGGGAGATCATAGAAATACAATTTGATCTTTTTTTTCCCAAGACCAACATCCTAGCTTTGTCCTAGGCTCCTAGCTGCCTATTTGTAGAACATCGGCCATGGAGACCATTGGATCAACAGTCTGGGGAAGAAAACCATGGTGTGGCACATGTATGGGCTAGCCTATAAGGACAGTATTCGTGTTCTGATCGCTAGGATGTTCATCTTATTGCTTATATAGATAGATGTATGGCTTAGGATATTATTGGATGGATGGATGGATAGATCGCTTGAGTCATTGAAAAAAAAAAAAAAAAAGAATACATGTTTAGGGAGAATATTCACTTGCAAATGGCAGTCTGGGGAAGAAAACCATGGTGCAGCACATGTATGGGCTAGCCTATAAGGACAGTATTCATGTTCTGATTGCTAGGATGTTATTGTTATATAGATAGATGGCTTAGGATCTTATTGGATGGATGGATAGATCGCTTGAGTCAGTGAAAAAAAAACACATGTTTAGGGAGAATATTCACTTGCAAAGGGTGAAAACCCTAGTTTAAGATAAGTTGTGTGACTGTGATTTCATCCTTACAAGACAACAATTTTTGCTATCTTCTACCTACACAAATCCATCCACTCAACGCCAATATAAAAGAAAGGTACTATGATACAAATCACACAATGGTTTATGCTTATGCAGTGCCATGGTTGTGGTGGCAAGTGAAAATGGGAAGGGGACTGGCATGTGGAACTTTTTTTGTCTTACGTTACTGACTGATACTTAATTGATATGGGGATGTACTGTTCAACACTGATGTTCGAACTCCAATTCCATCAAAACAAAGGGGAAAATAATACTTCTGATGCTATGAAATATAGCGAAATAGACAGTCAAATAGTGAGTTACTTCTATTAGACAAAAGAAAACAACAAAAAGGAGCCAGATTTCATAAGTGACATTTCATATAATAAATCGCACTAGGACTGTGAGAAAGTATCTACTGTTTCAATCAATTCACTCTCTCCCTCCCTCTCTAATACGAGACAAGTTCAGTTCCCACATGTTCATGATTTCTCTCTAGTAACAGGAAAGTTTTCGTAACCTGCATTTCAGCATATAAAAAACCACTGGTGTAACAGGTCAGTTTTCTTAACCTGCATTTCAGCATTAAAAATTTAAATAATTAAAAATAAAAATAAAACCACTGGTTTTCCAGTTACGAACACATGTGATTGTCTTAAGTTCTTTCCAGAGCACATAGGAATTTCAGTAGTTTCCATATGATAGGATCTACAAATTTTCAATATCCATAAGAAGATGCATAGTATGAGAATCAGTTATGAGCATGACAAGTTTCTAGAAATCATATCATTAGCTTGGCAAATACAGAATAAATTTCAAGTTAGCCATTGAAGTTGGAATGTCTAAAGGTCATCCTGCACATTTTATGCTTACACAGATATTAACAGTACAGTATCATGAAATAAAATGTGAAAATGAATCATGTGGCACACCTTCCAGCATTAAAGAAATCTTTAAGTTCATGGTGAAATATCTTGAATTGTTCCACAAATGCTTCACTATATTCCCCAGGATTCTTGGTAATTCTGGCAAGCATGGCCTCTGTAGCAATCAAATCTTCTGGGCCCGCATTACGATGAAGCTTGTTTTGAATTGTATGTTTGATCTCTTGCTGGACATTAAAAAGAATCATCTATGGTAAGTTATTTCTCTGAATTTAACAATCATTTCACATATACTTGCACGAAAGATGACCTTGAGATCATGAGGGATGTCACCCCGGTGAGCAATATCTCTTATTCGAGTTAAGGGAACAGATGCAGTGAATTCCGACTTAAATGATGGCAAACACGGATGAATCTTGCGGATGACAAGTACATCCTGCACATGTTCAATGGAAAACAAATATACATTTAATCAGGTGCAATAAACGAATAATCGAGTGACAGAGGTATGCCCT
Organism: Magnolia changhungtana; assembly: GCA_030180095.1. Taxonomy (NCBI): domain Eukaryota; kingdom Viridiplantae; phylum Streptophyta; class Magnoliopsida; order Magnoliales; family Magnoliaceae; genus Magnolia; species Magnolia changhungtana. The sequence goes on from JASAUF010000248.1 coordinate 5,021,758, forward strand.
ACATAAAAGAACAAAAGAAACACAAAAATAAGAAAAAGGATTTGAACAATATTATCAGAAGAGTATGAAGAAGACCCAGAAAGTTCAAATGTGAAGAATGATAATGACAGAAGTTGGACAGATTAGAAAATTAAAGGGCCTGATTAACCATCGCTGATGGAAGCAAAGATGACATAATAGATTTCTTAATGATTACAGCATATGCTCAATTAATAGAAAATAATGACAGACAAATAGTAAATGTGCAGATACCTAACATAGGAAGTGAAATTGGAAATTAAATTGCACATAAGAGGATCATAGTGAATGTTGAGAGTTCAACATCAAGAGATAGTGCTGATTTTATCTCTCTCATTAAAATATGTATCATATTTATGAATTGAAACAAGGGATTCAGTATCATGATCAGGGAGATTTTCTAAGTTCTGGAGTATTGGCAGAATGCTTGAGTAGACGAACCAGTGAAGGGTATGACAACAACACAAAGAAAACTATTTTGTGACAAAGAAAATCAAAGGATAGTAGGGGATAGACATTGAAACAGATAAGTTAATACAGTATGGGAGCCGATTTTCACAGAAGTTGCAGATTACTGTGTCCTTGAACGGTGATCAAACACATTGAATGAGGTAGCCAAGAATCATTGTGTAACACATGAATAAACCACCTGGGGTGTTGCGCCTTTCTCATAGGAAATTCTTTCCAGTTCACGAAATATGAGCCTGGAAATCTCAGCATGTCTATTTGGCCTGTGGTGTCCTCCATCTTCAAAACACGGAATCTGTCCTGTGTTAATCCACTGCACAAAAAGAAAAATCCTATCGTATGTGAATTTTAAAAAATAAAAAATAAAAATAAAAAAAGGATTCTAGGGGAACAAACTGAATCAATCATCAGTCAGAAGAAAATATTAGATAAGAACCTTCAAGTATATAGCAGAATATATGAGAGCCTCCAAGCGATCCCCCTTTTCCAGATCTGCTACCAACATCTCACTTACCACTTCTAGCTGCACATTTGTAAAGAGGCCACGAGAAAATTAAGATTCAAGGGAAAGAAAAAAAACAGTAAATTCATCCTTTTTTCTTTTAATGCTACCACAAAAATAGACTTATATTTTCCTCGAGAACAAAAATGAAAACCCATATTATAAAGGTAACAAAAGAAAGCATAGGATTAGAATGTGCACATTGGAAGTAAATAATAGTAATAATAATAATCCAATGGGATTATAATAACATAATATTAATAATAGAGATAAGGAACATCTTTCACATAGAATATAGCCATCAAATAATCTTTTCTTATTTTGCATAGTATAGAAAATTTTCCTTCAACTCTGTAGAGGCTGGCAACTGTCTAAATTGCGTATAAACATGCTTGGGCTTTTCAAGGTTTTATCAGTATTATAAGGCAACAATCAGCTCACTCTATGCTCATCCATTTCATGACAACATTCATTGCTTTAAGAAGGATCCTAGATCATTTATACTTCTATGATAGTCTTTGTTGACAATGACTAGAGAACCCACGAGCTGTGAAGAACTGGGGTGAGTCAAATCATACTACGTACTTTGCATGGACTTCGTAAAGATGGAGAAGAGTGGATTGACTTTAGGAGAACTGATTCTAAAGGTGAGTGTCTAGATCAAGGTGTGACATAATGGCCGTTACAAGGCCGTAACAGCCATTGCGTAACAGTAACAGTGGCAACCATTATGCCTTACAGGACCATAACTGCCGTAATAGCCATTATGTAAAAAATGACCTGTAAAGGAGCAGATACAATTTATTTTTTTTCAGTTTTTTTCTCCGAAACTAAAAAAGACCATAAAGGCGATTATAGGGACCGCTATGACCCATATCGTAACAGTAACGGCCATCATAACAGCCCCTGTAACGGCCGTTATGGCCACCGTTACCATCACAGAATACCATGGTTTGGATACACGTAATCCATGCAGAAATGGAAACAAATTTCCACAGACATGAAAAGACAGTTGGGCTGTTTGCATCATGGATTGCAACATCATAATCGAACAATCGGATCGCATCCATATCAGCTAGATATGAGACCAAATCAGCCCCCATCTTGAAATTTTGGACCTTTTTGACCTGCATAAACCAATACAGGGAGTATCAGTGCCAATACAGCAATTGTGTATCAGTTTCGGCCGATACATGTATAGAAGGCCCATTTTTCATTTCTTTCTCTTGTTCTTTCGGCTGTTGAAAGCTTGTGGAGGGTTTTTAAGCTATTTTCCATCACTTCTGGATCATCTTCGAAGGTTGAAAGTATTAAAAAAAAAAAAAAAAATCATGGATTTGATGAATCGATGCTTCCATGCCCATTTTCAGAAAAATACAAAAAAAAAAAAAAAAAGGTAAAAAAATACTTTTTCTCTTTCCTTTTTTAAAAAAAAAAATTCATGTCCTTTCAACATAATATGAACAATTTGACCAAATCATGCCTGATTTGCATTCGATTTGGGCATATTTGCTTTTTTCGATTATTTCCGATCTTTACCAAGCTTTTGCTTAATTTTAAGAGAATTTCTTTTTAGTTTCTGTTCTTTTTCAAATGATGCATGAATAGCATGTGTAATATATAACATCTATAGATTCATGCATCCAATCAGTTCTTCTTCTTTTTTTTGTTATCTTTGTGCATTTTCAGGCCTTTTTTTGGATGAGTTACTATCCATTTAAAATTTTTCCTCAAATTAGTTTAGGGGGATTATTGCTTTAAGTATGTTGAACCAATGTTTTAAATAGTGGTAGCGTGTTGCATAGCGTTCAGCCCTCTGTAGCATGTAGTGTAAATAGCGTAGCATGTAGCTTAAGCTACACGATACTTATATTTTTAAATTTAAGAACAGAAAAATATGATAACTAGTAAAAAAAAAAGTAAAATATATATATATATAGAGAGAGAGAGAGTTATAAAACAAATCAAATAATTATCGCATCAACAACTTTCTAAGAAAACCACTTTAATTAATAATGTCTAATTGAAACCATAAGTCACAACTCACAAGTATGAAGAGAAATAACATTCCCACAAGTTAAGAGTATTAAGTACGATATAGATGCCATCTATACAAAGAGGGGTTTTCGAAAACCCTCTTTCAAAACCCTTTTTATTTTTAGTTTTAAAGATTTTTTAGTGTGTGAGTTTCACACCAACTTTAACAAAGGATCACCACCATTTTAAGTGGAAGTAAATATAAAAAGGTTTGCTTTTAACTTTTACCTTTTAAGGTTTTTTTATGATGTGAATTTTACACAATTAAAATAAAAAATTTAAAATTTAAAATTTAAAAAAAAAAAAAAAAAAAAAAAAACCTCACAAAAAAATGAAAAATACATTGTAGCATGCGCTACAGACGTTGTACGCTACGTAGCTATAGTACACTATGACCCCTGTAGTGTATGTTACAGGGGATTTACGTTATTTTTAAAAAAACTTGCATTTTCGAGCCATTGTTTGGGGATGAAACTTGCATTTTTGAGCCATTGTTTGGGGATGAATGGTAACACACGTGCGCACGCACACACGCACGCATTCTTTGAGGATCTGGTTGTTTTAAGTAATTTGGATATACATTCATGCATGAGATCACACACACGCACGCACGCACATATTCTTTGAGGATCTAGTTGTTTTAAGTAATTTGGATATACATTCATGCATGAGATCAAACTCATTACTTTCACACATCTTTTTTATTCTTATCATTCTCTTAAGACACGAGTTTGATTCCACACTGATGCAGGACATGAAAATTAATTATGATATGCGAGATTTCAGGCTTAAGATCGCATTAGTTCAAAAACAATTACACAAATTCCATATCCCACATGAAAGTCCAAACATTCAATTAAGGGGAATCTATGCGAGTCCAAGCCTACACATGATAGGGCCGGATCAATAAAAATTATGAACCAAACGATACTCAAAGATAAGAAATAATCATCCACACATGCGTAGTAATCAGTCCCTAATCCAAGGGATTCACCAATTTCAAATCAAGGAACCCTAAGGTAAGAAAAGAGGCATAAAATTGGAGATTTGAGTAATTTAGGGTTAGGTTTAGGGATTTTTTGTGAAAGCGGAGTGAAAGAGAGGAGAGATGAACCAGAGAAGTACCGCACACGTGGACAACAACAATGGCCCAGACGCGAATGCGTGCGATCTTGGCCACACGTGTGTGGGGCCCACTATTCAGAAAAAGGCCACCTTGGCCCTACTCGGCCAAGGATGGACTCCAAAACCCCCAAATCTTAGCTCGATCCGATATAAGGTTTGTGCGTGGTGCTCCGCCGAAGTTTCAACCCTCCTGTAGGGACAGATTCTGAAATTCTGCTGTGGGGAGGAGAATTGTTGCAATAGATAATTGATTCGAAGTGTAGATGATGGGGTGAGATGAGAAGATGGGTAGTAGAGATGGCAATGGATGGGGGCGAATCGGGATAGATGTGGCTTCGCACCACAGTAGTTAACCCTTCGATGAAGGGAGGGCTTCACACCCAATTAGGCTTCACAACTCAAAGAGTAGGAAAACGCAGAATTTTTATTTATCTTCAATGAATGAAAAAAGCTACAAGAGGTGCCTATTTATAAGAAAACCATATACCCCAAAACTCGCGCCATGTGCGCAACCTATTATTTGGCGATGAAGTAAACTAAAATAAAAACTAATCAAAGAAATCCGAAGCGCCCATGATGTTCTAAATAACATTAATAAGCAAAACCTAAAATATGAAATCAATCTGACTAATGGGCCACGATTATAAGATCCCATGATGGGCTTTTCTTGACTAACGGACCCACTCTTTTCAATCAAAACTTCGTCTTCTAGCTAGGACGCCCTCCTTGGACGTCGTCATCGATCCAGATCGACGGTGGGGCCCTCCTTCTTCTGGCGTACGTGCGTAAGGGGGGCGGCGTGAGTGCGCGTGATGTCCCCATCACACACCCTATGGATTACCTGATGCAGGTGGTTGATGGGTGATTGCATGCATCCGTAGGGAATAGCCATGCCTTAAAGGGGCGGGGACACCCTGTCGTCATAAAAATAATAATAATAATAATAATAAAATAAAAAATAAAAAATAATTGTTTTTTATATTAAAAGTAATCATATGCTATTTTTTTACTATGTTAAACACGATAATCATTTTCCTTTTTGATGTTTTTATTTTATTTTTTGTTGTATAATTTGCTATGCCTACATGTAGTTTGTGTATTTATTAAACAAGTCATAAATGTTTAATACTTTAATTGTTTATTAACTATACTTTTATTGCTTAGTGTTCATTGATTATGCTTCTATTGTTTAGAGTATTTATTATGCTCCCCTTGAGCATCCTTCTGGTATTAACAAGGTGATGAATTGTGTTCGTAGAGCTAAATTGAAACTGATGGCAACTACCCACAACCCTTAGGTAAACAGCAACCCATTCATTCCCAAAATCCACAAGGCCACCCCATAACTCAATCCAACGTGACATAGGGCCCCAACAAGATCATCCCAACCACCAAATCAGGCCGAAAACAATTGTTCACCTTTTAACATATTAAAAGCCGCTTATGGACACCCACGATCATAACAAAGCAAACTACGAATGTGGAAGTGTGAGTAGCTACTAGCTAGGTAGTGGAAAGTCCAACTATTCCTCTAGATGGCTATGCACAGATCCCTACACGAGGTGCATTGAGATTCAGGATGTTCTGAGCAACGGCGAAATTTTTCCAATGGATGCCCGGATCACTTTTTGCCCCTTGTTTCTAATAAAATTACAAGCTCTACTATCCTTCTAGACAAGCAATGGGTGCCACACTTCCAACATCCAATCAAACCATGCCGCGTGGCATTTTTGCCCCTTAAATTCCCATTATTTGCAAAATGCCATGAGCTCACTTATAAATACCCCCACACCCTCTCACTTCACACATCTATGATCCATTACTCTACTAAGAAGAGAGAGAGAGAGAGAGAGAGAGAGAGAGAGAGAGAGAGAGAGAGAGGGAGAGAGAGAGAGGTAAAGAGAGAGATCAAAAGAGAGAGTGCAAGAGAAAAAAGAGAGGAACATCAACCCAATCTAAGCCATCCATCAAGCTTAGTCTACACATCCACTCAAGCAATCACAACGGTTCAACTCGATCGGAGTAAGGTCAAGATTTAAGATCCACGGTCATCTTCTCTAAAGAGAAGTGTCATAGCCCTCTTTTCTCTTCTCAAATCTCCCACATGCACAAGCAATTCTCTTACCATCCATTTACTTATTACACAACTTCCTTCTCATAACCTGCATGTTTTCTCTGCAAGTGAATCTTTAGGTGTATGCTTTGTGTCTTGCCAAGTTATCGGATCCTAACACATCAAAAACTTAAGGTCATCTGATCCCTTGTGCCTTTTATTTCAATAATCACTTCCTCAGTTATATACGAGAAAGTTGTCTTCACAATCATAGTCATAGTCAAGTTTCACTATTGCTTTTTTAGCAACCACTTTCTCCTCAAATCATAGTGGAAACTAAGCCACCTTGGTCTCCTAGTTGGTGATCATAGTTGAGCAGCCAGTTTCTATTCGGCTTTGAATCTTGTTTGCAACCAATTAGACAATAAGACATCTAAAACCTTTAATTCTCAAAATAATAATAATAATAATAATAATAATAAATCCCAAAATCACACAAAGTAGAGACCGCATATGAGTGCGAGTAGAGAAGGGTGCCCAACCCCTTCCTTCTCTATCACCGAGGTCCTTACTTAAAATCCCTGGTTCGCTGGCAAACCATAGGAATCATACAAGTCGAGGGATCTTTGGCTCTTCGACTCATTTGATTCTACGGTGTTTAGCCAACCATGGATTCCAATACCAAAGGCTAGTGGCGACTCCAAGTTAAGCATTTTACTTCACGTGCCATCACATCCACCCCGCAACCAAAACAGAATCATCTACGCTGACAGGAAGGGGCTGCCTCTCATGCGTGCCACTCATCCATGCAAGGTAAAGCACTTGGACACTTGCTAATTAATTACCTAAGTAGTTATTTTATGAATGCATATTTATAACATATATGTTTTTCAATATTGTGAACTATGGTAATAGTACATTCCTATAATATATACCTTTGCCCATGTAATCTATAAACTACGCGTCATACATCATGATTCACAACATCGAAGATGATAGTTGAATTGTTAATAAAATCATTTATCATATTAATTTATATCATGCATAAAAAAAAAAAAAGAAAAAAAAAAAAAAAGAAAAAAAAGAAAAATTACAACTCAAAGACCCAACAACACAGCTTACAATGGGTTTACCCGACAGACAACATTCTAACCGAAGGATGGCCTGATAAAACACAAAAATGATAGATTCTTGAATACCTAATTTTATTCCCTTTTTCTAATTATTTTTTCCTTTTTTCTTAAAAAAATTTCGACCGATGTGGGTCTGATACCAATACACAACACTCTTATCATATTGTTTTGGGCCGGGCCAATACACCCACTAATACAGATATTCAGAACCATGTTTTGGATATGTGGATTCCACACAACAATCATTACTCTTATCCATGGTCAAAATTCTCTAGCACGAGAAATGAAATGACAGTTGTCTGATGAATTTGAGGATTCCACCTACTATTCAAACAGGCACCCATTTTTTTAATCCTACTTTTACAACCATGGAAATTATCCTCGAGTAGGAATCCATGTATCCAAACACGCCCTAAACAAAAATGGCCACATCTTTGAGCAATCACCACAATGCAAGAGGTTGCAGTAGCTATGGTGCCCCACTAAAGTAGGAGAACATATAAAAGCCATGTTGAAACCATAGACATGGTGGAAGACTACATTGGAGCAGTGTTCGAAATATCGGTATCGCACAATGTATCGCACCCTTGGGATACAGATACGTATCGGTTATCGCACGGGATATATCGTTTGTATCGCATAGTTTATCGCACTTTTTGGGAAACATGGGGAAACATTGGGAAAATGGTTGAAATTTTTAATAAAACTTTGGGGATTGTTAAAAAGGCCCTTAATACACACTTTTAAGTCAAAGTTTCAAAAAAGAAGTGTACATAATAGATTTCCTTTGTATAGGGTCTTAAGTTATGCGTTGTCCGATTGAACTAAGATAATTATACTCGGTATTAACCCCGTCCATCCGTTTTTCCATATCATTTCAGGACATTATCTAAAAATAAAACAGATCCAATAATTAGGTAGACCATTCCATAGGAAACAATGGTGATTGACCATTAGTGGGCCACAAAAGTTTTGGATCAAGCTAATAATAGTTTTTTTGGCACACTTGAGTATTAGATGCTACTCATTTTTTATTCCATGTCCTAAAATGATCTCACAAAATGGATGAACGGAGTGGATTCCTTACAAACATCATGGTAGGCCCCACTAAGGTTTCAAGCACAGGAACTTACTGCGGAAGGCTTTGGCAGGAACATTTCAAAGTTATATGGCCCCACAATAATGTATTTATTATATCTACACTGCCCATGATGGAACCCACAGAACTCGCCCATGAAGAGCTCGCCAAATGGATGAATGGTCTGATATAACACACGCCCATGATGGGACCCACAGAACTTGGTGACGTCAACACACCATGATTTCGATTAAAAAAGGGGCGCGGATTAGCGGACGCGGATTGCGTCCTACCCCCGCCCGGACGGTAATCCGTCGGCAGGGCTCTGTAGAAGCCCACCGTGATGTAACTGTTTTATCCCACCGTCCAATGATTTTTTCAGAAAATTTTAATATATGAACCAAAAAATGAGACAGGTCAAAGGACTGAGTGGACCACACCAAAGGAACCTGCACTGATATGACATCCACCGTTGAAACCTTTCTAAGGGCCCACGTGATGTTTTTTTTACCATGAAACCTATTCATAAGATCACGTAGACGTGGATGAAGTGAAAACACAAATATCAGCTTGATCCGAAACTTCGTTGGCTCCCAAGAAGCTTTTAATGGTGGACGTTCAATCCCCACTTTGTGGTCCATTCAAGCCTTGGACCTACCTCATTTTTTGGTTCACGTATTAAAATTTTATGAAAAAAAATCGTTGACGGCAGATAAAATAGTTACATCACGATGGGCTCATTGAGAGCCTGCACGGACGGGTTCATCGTCCGGCGAGGGTAGGATGCAATCCGCGTCCGCGGATTAGCTACCAACAGGTTGAGTAGCGAGACTCGCTACTGAATTGACGTCACCGAGTTCCGTGGGCCCCACCATGATGTATGTTTTGTATCCACACCGTCCATCCATTTGGAGAGAACATTTTATACCATTAGCCTAAGAATGGCCAAGATTCAAAGCTCCAGTGGACCCCACCACAGAAAACAGTAGAGAGTGACGCCCACCATTAAAAACTTCTGAGGGCCACAAGTTTTTGATTAAGCTGATATATATATTTTTCCCTTTTATAATGTCTTTTTTAACTTATTAACGGGTTGGATCTCAAATAAACATCACGGTGGACCTTAGGAAGGTTTCAACGGTGGATGTCACTTTCTCCACTGTTTTCTGCAGTGGGGTCCATTACAGATTTTTATCTGCCTCGTTGTTTGACGCATGTCCTAAGATGATATCTCCAAATGGATGGACTGTGTGGATATAACATATTCATCATGGTGGGACCCACGTAACTTGGCGACGTCACTTCAGTAGCGATCTCGCTACTAAACCTGTTAGTAGCTAATCCGCTTCCGAATAAAAGGCTCGAACGACCTTTTTTTAAGCAGAGAGGGTTCCGGAAGCCGGAACCCTAAAATTCTCCCAAATCTCATCGCCGATGTCTCCGGATCGCTGATGTCTCCGGATTTCTCTCCAAAATCGGAAATTTTGTTTGCGGCAACCCAGGAATGACGCTTCGCCCACCAAATGGAAGCTTCCGATCATGGCGATCTCTTCTACAGGTACCGAAATCCACCTATTTTTTTTTTCTCGATTTTTTGGATGATGACGTCGATATCGACAATAATGGAGAGGAAATCACGCGATATCGTCAAAATATCGTGCGATATCGATGATATATCGGCCGATATCTGGATTTTGAGTTTTTTGGTATCTTCCGAGGGTTATCGTGAGTGTATCGTCTCGCAGGGGTGCGATACCGATAATATCGGCCGATAGTATCGATATTTTGAACACTGCATTGGAGAACGTATTTCATATTATTGCTCATGACTTGAACATAAAGCACTTTGCAAAGGACAACTTGTGATCATGGGATTTGGGGAAACTACACCCATTTGGGAGCAAAGATGCTATCATGGTAGCATGCAGGTACTAAGATAAGATACACCCTTTAAATATATTAATTTTATTTGCTTGCATCTACAGCTGGGACAAGGCTTTGCTGATGATGATGATCTTGATTTGCATGATTGCATCTGAGAATGGAAAACTTATGTTGCTTGTGGTGGTCTATGACATCTAAGAAGGTTTAGTTTTATATATATATATATATATATATATATATATATATATATATATATATATATATATATATATATATATATATATTGGTATCAGCAAGCGAATCAACCTAACCAAAAATTATATGATATAGGTGTCATGTATCGGAATCATCCCCGATCAGACCGAATCGGTCAAATTTTTTTAGAGCCTAAAATATATGGAAAAATCTCGAAGAAAAAAAAAATGAGAATAGAATAAGATATTCAAGAATCTCTTTTTTTTTCTTTTTTCTCCCTTTTTGGAATTTAATGACAAATCGATCCATTCTTTAATTAGAATGTTATGTGTCGGTTTGACCTATTACAAGTTGTATTATTAAGTCTTTGAGCTGTAAAATTTAATGCATGTCCAAAATTGATATGATACATAATTCTATTAACTATTCAACTATCACGTTTTTTATGTTCATGAATCATAATGTATAAAGTATAGTATATGATTACATGGGCAATTAGGAATAGATTATAGGAAAGAATGTTTTAGTTACCATGGTTCACAATATCGAAAAAAATGTATATTATAAATATGCAATCACAAAATAATTACTTAGTTAACTGCCAAGTGTCTAAGTGCTTTACTTTGTCAATACCAGAAGGATACTTGAGAGGGGAATAATAAATACACCAAACAATGAAAGCATGACCAATAAACACAAGCAATAAAAGCATAATCAATAAACACCAAGCAATAAAAACGCATATTAAATACTTAAGACTTGTTTAATAAACATACAAACAACATGTATGCATAGCAAACTGTATAACGAAAAACAAAACAAGAAAATCATCACAAAAACACCAAAAGGTAAAATGATTATCATTTTTAAAATGTAAAGGGAAAAAAATGCATGAACATTTTTAATATAAAATAAAAATAGAAAAAATATCAAGAGAGTAATAAGAATTTTTTTTAAATGTGAAGATAATGGGATGATCCCATGCATGAATGTATACCCAAATTGCTTAAAACAACTAGTTCATTAAAGAAATTAAATAAATAAAAAAGATACAAAAAATATATATGAATAGTAATCAAGTTATTCATCCCCAAACAATGGCTCGAAAATGCACACAAAAAATAAAAAATAATAACAATCGACAACATCCGTGCTAGATAAATATTCGACACACTTAAAGCAACAATTCCTCCAAACTAATTGGAGGGGAAAAAATTAATGGATGAATAGTAGTAACTCATCCAAAAAAAAAAAGCTCCAGAAAAGCCCCCCCAAAAAAAAAAGTACAAACCAACTGATTGCATGCATGAATCAATAGAGATGTATACATTGCACATGCTATGCACGCTTCATTTAAATAAATAAATAAACATTTGAAAAAGAAGATCCCTTAAAATTAAGCAAAAACTTGATGAATATTGGTAAGAAAAAGAAGAAGAAGAAGAATGCCCAAATTGAACATATTGTTGGGATTTGTGTTGCGGAATCACACAGATGAGATTTGTGCCGCGGAATCACACAGATCTAGATCTAGGATAACAATCCAAGAGCACCAAGAAAACACAAGAGAACACAAAGATTTAACGTGGAAAACCCTTGCGGGAAAAAACCATGGCACGACACGACAGATTTTCACTATGAAAATAGAAATTACAAAGAGAAAGGACTAACCCGATTCGAACAACCTCGAATCTTACCCTTGCTACACCCTTTAGAAACCCTAAAACCCTTTTAGGAACCCTTAGAATACTTTTAGAAAGCCCTTAGAATAATACCTCCCAATCCCGTTTACACCCATATATATAGTTTTAGGAAGAATCCCAAACAAAATCGGAAAGAATCATAAACGAAATCGGAAACAAATCCCGCGCTTTCGCAGTTGCGCGAAAAATCTGTGCAGAATCTAATTAGATTTAAGACATCAAATACAACAATCTCCACCATGTCTTCAATCTTCAAACATGTAGCTCCTTGTCCTCTTCTCTTATCTCTGCCTCTCATCATAGCTTCATCAATGCTTCTCGTGCATACTCTGTCTTCCTTTTATGTCATCACCAAGCCCAGAGAAGTTGCACAGAACTTGAACTTCTCTGTAAGAACGACCTTGGTGAGCATGTCTGTCAGATCTGAATCCACATGCTCAACCACCTTTGCTCCTGTCTTCTCAAAAAATAAGACGTAAACTTTTGTACCTTGAATGTATGAAAGTAAGCATCTCACTACCATCCAATGTTGCTTGTCGGGGTATTTGCTCGCAACACCGATTGCCTGTGAAATAACCGGTCTAATATAGACCACGGCATATACTGCCGAGCGCATTCGAATAAGGCCCATGAGACATCCTGCTTTTCCTCATCTGTTTTGGGACATGTCCTGAGAAAAACTTGAAGTGAGCCGCATAGGGAACGCTCACCAACTTTGCCTAGTCCAACACATCTTTGATCAATACCTACACAAGGTATTCTACCTGTGATTACCAAAACCTGCTCCTCTTCCAGTCTCTATGAATATCACCGCTGAGAACCTTCTTTACAGCCCCCCAATCCTTCATCCAGAATGTCCCACTTAACCGAGTCTATAGTACATTGATATCAGACATGACATGATTGGCGATATACATGTCATCAACATACAATTCCTGACTCACCATCAATTTATACTACTGCCTAGGCGATAGGTCGTGCAACGACCTCCTGCAAACTTTTTTCTCAGCCCCTTTAACTTCGAACCGCTCTAGTTGTTTCATGTAGATCTGTTCTTCCAATTTCCTTTGCAGAAGTGCAGACTCTACATCCATCCTTTTTAGCTCAAGATCGCATTGGCCAACCAGTGCCGATCACGAATCTAATAAACACCTGTTATACCATCAGTGCAAATATCTCTGAGAAGCCGATCCCTTCTCTCTGAGCATAACCCTTCATTATCAACCTCACTCCGTATCTATGTTGTATCCTCCTGAAGATCCACCTACATCCAACCGCTTCCCGGCCCACTGGAAGCTCCACCAGCTCCCATGTGTCAATCTAGTACAACAAGTCCATTACATCGCCCATAGTCACCTTCCACTTCTCAGCACCAGGCTCACCTAGAGCCATCTAAATAGAAGATGGATCCCCTGCGATATTGGAGTCGTCCATGTACCTTGCCGATATCCTGCGATTATGTTGTGTGATTCTTCTCACATGTGGCTGCTTTGCCTGCTCCGTTTCCCTGTCTGCACGTCGCATCCTTCCTGCCCTGCCCGCTCATGTGGCTATGCCCAACATGCCACACATGTGCAGAAGTGGAATCCGCTACAGCCACTGCAGCTCCACCTTTTAAAATGCTCCCGATCAACCTGTAAAGATTACCGAGTCATTGCACTTTCATAACTACCTGTGCCCCCTTAGATACTTTAAGAGCATCATCAATACCTACGTACTTGTAACCCATTGCCTCAAGTACACCAAGAGAAATCAGATTCTTCTTCAATTCAGGAACGTGTCTGACATCAGTCAAGGTACACTCCACCCCATCAAACATCTTGATGCACACCGTACCAATAGCCACAACATTACAGGCACTGTCATTGCCCATAAATACCTGTCCACCATCGCACTACATGTAGCTGGTGAACCAACTTCGATGAGGAGTCATGTGAAAGGATGTCCGTGTCTAAAATTCACTCGCCCTTACGATCATCGTATGGGCGTCTGATCATAGACACAAACAAAACATCACCATCACACCCACTCGATCCATCTGACGTGGCAGCATTAGCCTCCCTATACGAAGCCTCAGATTCTTCTCTCTTAGATTTAGGATTTGTACAATCCTTCTTCACATGTCCTTCCATCCCACAGTTCCAGCACTTTACCTTTCCATTACCCTTGCCCTTAGATTTGGATCTAGAACCTGAAGAACCTATACCTTATTCAGAATTCCTACCCTTTGTAAGCAGTGCATCAGAAGATATCCTCATGTCGACGTTAAGCTTTCTCATAGCCTTTCCTTAAAGGGCTGAGATAACAGTGTCGACACTCAGGGTTTTATTCGTGGAGAACATTGTGTCCTTGAACGACTCATTCGACGCCGGAAGAGAATTCAGCAACATACATGCTTGTTCATCATCTTTCATCACTTCCTCCATATCCAGCAATTTGCAAACCAATTTATTAAAGTTGTTGATGTGAGCCTCTAGATCTCCACCCTCTGCCATCTTGAAGTTATACCACTACCGCTTTAAGTATAGACAATTTTCAGAGGATTTTTTCGAATAGACATTCTCTAACTTCGCCCATAACTTAGCCGCAGTTTTCTCCCTCATGACATTGTAGAGAACCTCATCCGTGAGACATAAACGGATCGATGATAAGGCCTTCTTATCAAGAGTATTCCAATAATCATCAGTCATAGTAGACTTTCGCTCCTCAAGAGCACCATCTTCGCCTTGCTTGATTAAGGAACTGATCATCTTGATCTTCCATAACTCAAAGTTACTTTTCATGAGTACTTCTCAATATCATACCTAGTGCTTACCATTTTTGTTAATCCTGCAGATTCAGATTTGTGCCCCAACGATTGCTCTGATACCACTTGTTGGGATTTGTTCTGCGGAATCACACAAATCTAGATCTAGGATAGCAATCCAAGAGCACCAAGCAAACACAAGAGAACACAAAGATTTAACGTGGAAAACCCTTGCGGGAAAAAACCACGGCACAAAGCGATAGATCTTCACTATGAAAATAGAAATTACAAAGAGAAAGGACTTACCCGATTCGAACAACCTCGAATCTCACCCTTGCTACACCCTTTAGAAACCGTAAAACCCTTTTAGGAACCCTTAGAATACCTTTAGAAAGCCCTTAGAATAATACCTCTCAATCCCGTTTACACCCATATATATAGTTTTAGAAAGAATCCCAAACAAAATTGGAAAGAATCATAAACAAAATTGGAAACAAATCCCGCACTTTCGCAATTGCGCGAAAAATCTGTGCAGAATCTAATTAGATTTAAGACATCAAATACAACACATATTACATCGAAAGGAGGTGAAATCAACAAGAAAAACCAAAAAAGAAAAGGATGTATTATCTATTTTTTGTATTTTCCCCAAAACTTGCACCAAAGCTTCGATTCACCAATTCCATGATTTTATTTATTTTTATTTTTTTTAACTTTTGATCTTCGAAATTGAGCAAAAGGTGATCAAAAATAGCTTAGAACCCTCCACAAGCCTCCAACAGCTAAAAGGATGAGCGAAAAGAGAAAGAAATGAAAAATGGGTGTTTTATACACCTATTGGCCGATATTGATGCATGATTGCCATATCAACACCGACACACCCCATATCAACCAATATGGCCCAAAATTTCAAGCTGGAGCCGATTTGGCCCATATCGCATATCATATCGAGCCAATATGGATAAAATACAGCCATATCAACCGATACGATACCAACATTGTGATCCATGAAGGAAGGGACAACTCATAATGAGTTGTTCAATAGATCTAACGATGGTCAAAATGTACCCCGATGACTCTTGACCCACCACAGTTTGAAATCCAAAACCTGCAATTAGACTCCCTCTATCACCAGCTCAATTGAACTCAAGACTGAATTGGTCAACCAGGTGGATCGAGAATACAATCTTCAATTAAATTTTAAAAAAAAAAAATTTACATACGCACACACACACCCACACACTCACTCTAGTGGAATTTCACCACCTATGGGTACTCGAACCCTTACCGGGAGTTGAAACTCCCGAGAGCCTACCACCCGAGCAAGAGTAAAGACCCAAATCTTCAATTAATTTTTATCACAGTAAATACATAAAAAATATCAAAAGGTTTCCTACTTATTCTCATTTGTTTGGCACGGAACTTACTGTGATGATTTAGGGTTTTTCAAAGTTATCTTTTGTTATTTATGTAAACCCCAGTGTGCCCATAGGATTTATTTGTACTTTATTCATTTAAGTAATTGTGCAAATAAGCAAGAACCTTTTAACTTGTCATAATCCCAACCAGTCAAACAAATCACGTGTCAACCCAACAAAATAAGACTGGTTTTATCTAAAACCAAGACAAACCAGATTTTACTCGACCAAATGACCCAATAAGAGATCAAGTCACTGAATGTTGAACCACAGCCCCACCCAGCATTTGTATGCCAGATCCTAGGTAATAGGAAAACAAGTAATTTGCTTGAAACCACAACATAAAATTATAGATCTTCTAGTAGCTAAAACAACGGATGTGTGTATAACACGAAAACAGTAATCGGCACAACGTATGCTGCTGCCATGTCATAAACTGTGAAAGACGCATGCAGCATGTGCACTGCCACCTTCGTGGCATGTGGTGCATGTTTAAAATTGGCACAATGTAGGCCAGTGGTCTGTCACCTAGAACTGCATGGCCTAGATATGGGTGTCTTTGTCCCTTTTACGTTTTACCAAGGTTCGACCAAATCCTAGAAAAGGCAGGTTGTTATAGCATGCAGTATTTGAATTTGGTAGGATAGAGCAGTCTTTGTATCAAATCATGCCACTGCAGGGGGGAGATTATAAAATCCATACAGGTGAAAGAAACTTTGCAGGATCTCTAGCTTTCCAAGAAAATCAGCAATTCCTTGTGCATATGAGTGTCCCCAAGGCCTTCTTTACAATGGGCAGGACGCAACTACTTAGAAATCGAAAAAAACGAGATGAATTGAGGCTTCAGACAAACAAATATATTGTATTGGTTTACTTTTCTTTCCGTTTGCTTCTGATATTGCAGAATTAGAGCGCATAGTTCTCTTATCTGGGCATACCTGAAATATAAGTGGTACAGAAATCAACAAATGAAGACGGAACTTCATTGTATGCACAGAAGTAACTTGCTGATAGCCCAATTTTAGACCATAGAGAAACCACGGTAGTTGAAAACAGCATCTTAAAGATAGAGGTATCACAATGTACCTTGACCCAAACATCTGTTGCATTTAGTTATATTCAATATTTTATTCATTCATTGATGAGTCACAACCTTACAGCATGTATCTATTCAAGAAAAGAGAAAACAAGTTACATACCTAAAAAGGGACAGGTGGATTTACATAAAGCACACGGACAACAATGACAAGTTCTAACTGGGTATTTTAAATTCCATGAGGCCACTCAATGTACATAACAATTGCAATACAAAAAGACCACCCAAGAATAAAAGGAAAATCACAGAAACATCCTTGAGGACTAAGATTGTATACTAAAGCAGGCCCAGCCATCAGAAACAAATTGACCAGGAAAAATCTTAATATTATCAACAAACTACTTATCATCATATCCCATGTCCACCAATAAGTAAAACTCCTGAAATAAGTTAGTATCAACTACTGGAAAAAAGTGGCAACCATACCTTACGCCGCCAATTCCTAGCACTACGATCGCCTTCGACTAACTTAAGAGACGACCCTTCAAGACCTTCAGTGTTCCATCTCCTATCTGTTTCTCTATTTCCATGTTCATTGGATCGCATAAACGACGCAGCCCTCCCCTGCCATTCCTGAACAAAGGGGCTTGGTTTCCCTTCTGAAATGGGGGAAACAATTGCAGACCCATTTCCTGTATCCGCTTCATTCTCATTCCCATACTCTGCGGAGTCCAATTGCAGTAGATTCGCAGACTCTTGAGTCTTGTTCCAGTGACAAACCATCTCAAAGCTCCCTCCCTTGGGCAGCTTCAAGACACGGTTATTGCCTTCTTCCCATTCCATCTTCTTCTCCTTTGTTACAATCACAAACTTGTACTCGACATCATTGGCCCCTTTCAGCTCCAGGTCCAATACCCATCCAGCCTCTGTCCACGTCATCGGCACTTTCTTCTTCCACGACCCCAGCTCCTTTGCCGATCCTAAGATCGCAACATGCTCACCGAATTTGACTTGGTGGTTCAACCTGATGCGGAGCTGTTCCTTTCCACCTGCACGTTTTCTAGGCGCCATCTTATCCGCCTCGCTACAATGAAAACAAATTATGAGAAAGGGAACATCTAACCTTACAACAGCACAGTTGTATAATAATATGATGTCCTATGCTCAAATTGGACATGTATTACAGGGTCCATGATCCCAACCATTCATCAGGGGGCTCCCCCCAGGGATGGACCACTGTTTGCAAATCACAAAGATTGCACATTCCTACCCGCTGGATTGATTACCCAAGTACCAGTCAATCTTCTAACGTTCATTTTAAGGTGGACAAATTAAGATCATCCGATCAACGAGAATTTCCCACTACTGATGGACCCAACCAATGAACATTCAAGATCATGGACCTTCATGCCACATGTCCAGATAGAGCACAGCACGCAAGATGCTTAAACCATTAAATCCTTAAATTACTACCCTGGTCTATATTAAATTACTCCGACAAAAAAAACAAACGGAGCCACCAATTACGACCATCTTAATTGATATTATTGATAGACACTCCCACCCTTTTCTAATTTTTAGTAATGCAATAGTACAAAGCTGTACTTTAGCATTACCAAATTTAAAAGGGGAGTTATTTGATAACCTTTGTGAGTCTGATGTCGATACCGAAGCAGTAAGAAATTGTATAAACTGACTAAATTACAGGACTTAAATACTGATTAATGAACATCTTTTTTCTTTACAATCTACAATTTTTCATCTCAACCGTCCATCTAAAAGATCGAATAACCTTAAATTTAGTTATGATTTACTTGTGCCACACGTAATTCAAGAAAAGAACGAATAGAGAGAGAATTAAAGAAAAAGGAGAAGGTTGAGAATCAAAGTAAGGAACAGAATACCTTTCAATGGAGGAAAGGCCACCAGAGCTGGTGCAAAGAATCCGACGGCTAGAAGTCACTGGTGAGATTCCCGACAGCCGGGATTCATCGACGGGAAGGGAGATTCTGCGGCTATGGTGAGATTTTCTTCGGGAGAGATGCGGAGGGAGGTTCTTCCTCGATTGGACGAGGAATTGGGTGTGGAGATGGTGATCGTCTTTGCAGGAAGAGCAGTTGAAGAGAGGAAGAGAAGCCATGGAAGAAGAGAGAAATGGAAATAGGTCAATGTCCGAAGAAGGAGAAGATCTTCAAGCTTATTATAAGTGAAGAAGAAAGGCTGTGGAGACTCGAAAGCAGAGAAGCGGAGGATGGGATTTTTTTGAAAGGAAAACGGATTGCGTGGTGACCCACACACCACCAACCTCGGTGATGTGTTGACGTCACCAAGTTATGTGGTCCCTACTATGATGTATTTGCTATATCCAAACCGTCCGTCCACTTGGAGAGATCGTTTTAATTCTTGAAACAAAAATTGAGATAGATTCAAAGTTCAAGTGGACCACACTTTAGAAAGCAGTAGAGATTAAATGTCTACCACGAAACCTTATTGCACAAAAGTTCTAGTTCAATATGGTATTTATTTTTTTCCCTTTATTAAGGTACTTGTATGCTCAATGAACAGATTCAATAGCAAATAGGCTTAGGAATGTTTCAACGGCGGAATCATTGTCCACCACTTTTTGTGGTGTGGTCTACTTGAGCTTTGGATATGAACTAATTCAGGGGCCATGCACTAAAATAATCCCGTTAAATGGTTGGACGGTGTGGATGTAATAAATACTTATGGTGGGCCACAGAACTTGGTGACATCAGGACATCACTGAGGTAAGTGATGTGTGGCACACCACGCAATTCGCTTCTTCTAAACATCTGATCTATCGCCACGTGGGAGAACGTGGGGATGGACCCCGCATAAGAAAACGATCGGGTGCTGAGCATATACCCCAGTATCAGTACCAGTACGGTAGCGGATTGGCTGGTGTACCACACACCACCGTCCTGGCTGATGTGTAGACGTCACCAAGTTCTGTGGGTCCCATCATGAGGTATGTGATATATCCAAACCGTCCGTCAATTTGGAGAGCTAGTCGTAAGGCCCATCATGAGGTATGTGATATATCCAAACCGTCTGTCAATGTGGAGAGCTAGTCGTAAGGCCCATCGTGAGGCATGTGATGTATCTAAACCGTTCGTCAATTTAGAGAGCTGGTCGTAAGGGTCGAACCTAAAAATAAGACAGATCCAGGGATCAAGTGGAACACACTGAAAAAAGCGGTGAAGGATTAAACTTACACCATTGAAACCCTTATGGGTCCATAAGTTTTGTATCAATGTGATATTTGCTTTTCCTCTTCATCCAGGTCTGTATGACTTAGTGAATAGATTGGACGAGAAATAACCGTTATGGTGGGCCCTATTATTTTTTAAACGGTAAGAATCACTGTCCCACTGCTATTTGTGGTGTGGTCCGCTTGATCTTTGGATATAACTTATTTTTGGGATCATACTCGAAAATGATCTCGCCAAATGGATGAACGGTATGGATATAATAAATACATCACTACAGGCCCATGTAACTTTGATCTCGTTTGGACGGTTTGTAGCGTTCGTCTTCGCATGATACCTACCTACACCAGCCAGGCCGGTGGTGTCTGGTACACCAGCCAATCCGTTTCCTACTACTTCGCCAACGAGACCTACACGTGGCATGTATCTTTAATCCGAACCGAATATTAGAAATTTCTGCAATGGATCATAACACCCAAGGTGGTGATTTTTCTTTAATTGGACTATCGGCGGACTTCCAATGAACGGATCTGAATAAACGGTCCAAGATTCACAAAAATTATGTCTACTTAATGAGAATCGATCTAATTTGAGTGATAGGAACCATCTACGTTTGGTAATAGAGCTTGGGCCGGTTGGATTCGAGATACATGACACGTGTACAGCAAAGGATCCGCCCCAGCACCGCAACCTTACCATTCCCCTGCGTTGATCATCTGGAAGTGAATTCCCTCTGCCCCAGGCCATACGAAGTTCCTAAGGGCCCGTTTGGCCGGTCGGATTGGAAGGTATTGGCTGGTAATGGAAGGGATTGAAAGTTAAATCCCGGGAATGGCCGGGCCTGCCAAACACGGTCGGTGATCTGATTCCAATTCCATGGATCTTCAGACAATCCAATGATAACACCATTATTACCTTTAAATCCCATCCAATCCACCCTAATCCGTTGAGATTTGCCTGAGACGTGTTTAGTTGGTGGGATTGGTGAGGATGGGAAGGTTGAATCCCTGGATTGGCATTGCGTGCCAAACGGACTGGGTATAGCAATAGAGGGATATATCTAATCCCATGGATCTCAAGACAATTCACTGACAACACCATCATTACCTGGTAATCCACGCCATCCACCCTAATACCATTCAATCCCTTCCAATCCACCCGGCCAAACGGCCCTAAGGTCGTAAGCTATGTGGGGCTACAGAGATTCCCGTGAGAAATCCACTCCGTGTATCTGTTTCTCAAGCTCACAATAGAGCATGATTATAAAAATCGGACATATCCAAAACTCAGGCGTAACACAAAACGGGAAAGAGCAGCAATTGAATATTCACCATTGGAAACTTTTTGGGGCCATATAAGTTTAAGATGGGGATGATATTTCTTGATTACAGATTATCTAAGTGGTAATAACCATATGAACAGTTTGGATGGTATATAAGCATCGTGGTCGGCTCCAAGAAGGTTTCAACGGTGGATGTTTCCGTTCTAACTGTTACGTGTAATGTGGCCCACCTGAGTTTTCGATCTGTCGGATTTTTTCATTCTTCCCCATTTGTTAGTGGATTTCTCACGGCATCTTCGTAGCAAAACGGACCGGCTACTCCCCTGCCACCACCCTGGTGGCTGATGGTCTGTGCTCTGTGGGCCCCACCATGATGTATGTATTTCATCCATTCTGTTCGTACATTTTTACACATCATTTTAGGGATTAATCCAAGAAAAATGAGGGATATAAAACTCGGGTGGACCACACCATAAGAAAATAATAGTAATGGGATATCCACCATTAAAATCTTATTAAAGCCAACTGTACTTTTTATTTGACATCCAATCTGTTAATTAGGTCATACATGATTGCAAAAAACAAATATGAGCTTGATTCAAAACTTTATAGCCTTGAAAATGTTTTGAACGGTGGACGTTCATTCAAAATTGTTTCCTTCCCTGTAATGCGGTTCACTTGAGATTTGGATATACCTCATTTTTTATCTTATACCATAAAATTATCTGAAAAATAAATACAAGGCATAGATGAAACACATACATCATGATGGCCCCCGGAACACCGACCACCAGCCATTGGCTGGTGGCAGGGGTAGCAATCCGTTTCCCTTCCTATCCGGGCACAGGCAACTCGCTTCCTATCTTACTAAGATGTGTAGTGTTCACTGAGAACGTTACATGGGAACTTTCGCATATAACGCTTTCTCTCCCGTCAACATGTCATCTGTGCGGAACATCACAGCCGTGAAAAATGCGGCCGGCACCGTTAATATCACTGATTTTCAATCGAATAGAAAGGAGTCTTAGTCATAAAGTCGGTTGTACCGTTCTGATTCAAAGTAAGTTTGTGGACCAACTAGTATTTAATTGAACATGCCTTTTCCTTATGTTATTTTTAAAAGGTGTGGCCCACTTCATGAACGGATCCGATTTTTAACAAAAGTGATACGTTGACTGAAAAGAAAAGAGTTGCATTTGAAATTTCATATGCAACGTTGTATATGAACATTTCTCCATCTTAGATATCAGATATGATGGAATAGGGACAGAGAGAAAAAGGAAGCCTTTTTCTAGATTTCGGAAGAGTGATGTTAGTCACGCGTTACGAAACGTACGCACGTGAAAGATATTTTTTTTATTTCTTCTTGGATCTAGTAAGATGGACCTGCCACGCACGTGACAACAAGGGAGTCGGGCCCACACGCCTGCTTCCCGATGGGACTTGGACCGTCGGTGCTCGAAAAACTCCATAGACCCGTCCATTCATTTTACCGGATGCGGATTGCCTAACGAGTAAACTCCTTCGTGTCCAGGGTGATTTAAGTATTTTATCCATTCCGTTCATCCATTTTAAAAAGATCATTTCAGGACTTGAGAAGCATATCCAAAGATCAAGTGGACCACACCACATGAAACATTGTGATTTGAACATCTATTGTTGAAAATTTATTGGCGGCAACAAAACTTTTAAATCAAGCTGATATTACGTGTTTTCTCTTCATTTATGTGTGATCTTATGTTGTGTTTTCTCTTCATATATGTGTGTGATCGTATTAACAGGTTGGATGATAAATAAACATCACGGTGGCCCTACCGAAGTTTGTACACATCATTATTCCAAATGTTTCTTGTGGTGTGGTCCACTTGATATTTGGATATGCTTTTATTCTGGCCTTAACCCTTAAAATGAGCTGAAAAACAGATGAACTGGGTGGATAATCCACATGCACTCGTGGTGGGCGCGACTAAGTTTACTCATTATAGTAAAAGGGTACTAAGTACTTGAGTAAGCAGTCGCTCATCTGAAGGCATGAACCTAAGGCTGATCTAAATCTTAGGTGGAGTACACTGTAAAACAGAGTGGTGATTGAACACCTGAACACCCTATTAGAATTCTATAAGGTGGGCCTTATTGATCAACGGTCTGGATTATCCTAAAGGTTTGATAATGTGATTCGGTGCACCAGTGGACCCCACTAAGTTTTGATACATCCAAGAAATTCGTATAAGGGGTGGAATGCTAGAACTATAACACAAACAATATTCAAATGGAACTAGATTACCAATTCATGTGGAGCATAGGGAGAGAAGTTTTGATGGGTCTCAAACTCATTTGCTCTCAATAACTATAAAACTAGACTAGGTCCTTAATCCAACACAATCAATAGAAGCTTCAGCCCCATCACAACTTCTCTAAGGGTGTAAGGAGAGGAAAACTTCAATATCCTATCTATAGCAATGACGTCCCAACAAGGTAAGCCCATCCGGTTCTTAAGATCTCCATATCTATAGCAATGACGTCCCAACAAGGTAAGCCCATCCGGTTCTTAAGATCTCCATATCCAATGCACACCAAGGTCCTTTGGCAATTCTGCATTCAGATCTAACACACCCATTATTAAAAACTTCTTTGGTCACAAAAGTTTGATATTTATGTTTTCCATTCATCCATATCCATGTGACATAATCACTATATTGGATGGAAAATAAACATTATAGCTAAGGGGCAGGAAGTTTTTAACGGGTGATCAATGAATCGCCATTGTTTCATCTGGTGTGGTCCACTTGAGATTTGGATATACCTCATTTTTTGGCCCATGCCCTAAAATGAGCTGGTAAAGCAGATAGCTTGCATGGGTAAAACACATATCATGGCAGGCCTATAGTGCTTTTCGAGCACCGACGTGGTAAAAAAGGGTTCACTACCCGATTACCCAATTTGAGCTATTCTCAATGTGTCACTGTCAAGGGAGATATTCCCGTGAAGGGAGAAGAACATGAGTTCAGACCCATATTATTGCATCACACGTGGTGTTATGGGTAAAAATAGATTGACTAAAGAGAAGAGGTCAGCTTGGACATCTTTAATGGACATGAGGTCGGTCAACGCTGGTCATAACCAACAAGCTCCTCAATGACGAAGGAAGAGAAATCGGTCACCTACTACATATGAAGGCAAGTTAGCAGGTTGGAAGTTCAGCCATCTACCCAATGATAAAGGGAGGCTTTAAGCTCATCTGGGTATCCAGGTTGGCCAAACCACTTCGGACTCTTGACGCATGTTGGCAGGTTAGTCATCTACCCAATGATGAAGGGAGGCTCGAAGCTCATCTGAGTATCCAGGTCGGCTAAGACCACCTCAGACTATTGACGCAGGTCAGCAGGTTGGCCATCTACCCAATGATAAGGGGAGGCTCGAAGCTCATCCAAGTATCTAGGTCAACCAAGACCACCTTAGACTCTTGAGACAGGTTGGCCATTTACCTAATGATAAGTGGATGCTCAAAGCTCATCCGAGTATCCAGGTCGGCCAAGACCACCTCGGACTCTTGAGCTTGACCCCCTACAACATATGTAATCTGAATTCTACTAAGGAAATGAGTTCGGCCTCACTGCCCTAAACATGAAATATAAGGGTAGGTCGGTAGGTCAACAATCTACATGACACTGAGAGAAGGGTCAGGGCTTTCCAGAGAATCCAGGTCGGTAGATTACCCCCAGGTCAGGTCAGCAGACTACCCCTGGGTCAGGTCAGCAAATCGACCAAGAGTACCACATCAACCTCCTACTACACATCCGCTAAGGATCTCGGGAGATTCCTCCACGCGTTCGGGATCCGAATCCCTCTACAGTACGTCCCTACTAAATAAGGAGATCTCCTCTACATCACCACCTCTCCTCAACTATAAATAGGAGCATCTCTAATGGTTAAAGGTACGCAGAATCTCTCACCCAAAATCCCTCGATATTACCAGACCCAAATTCTTAGCCTAACTTTGGCATTGGAGGGTATCCTTTGTCTTCTTCATGTGTAGGTACTCGAAGGCCTAAAAAGGGGGGACCCGATTTTTGCATCAACACGTGGCATGGTTATCTTTCACATAGGAATGTCCATCCAATGGGACCCACTATGAATGTATGTTAATACAAACAATAGCATTCTAATTGATAGTGCAAAAGTCATATCTAAATTGGTGAAATTCATGGGAAATAAAATGTTTTTCTTGATTTAACACTCATTTTATTTGAATTGCAAAAAGAATCCTATATTGTCCAATAAATTAGAAATTTTAACTAGTAAAAACAAACCAAAATTCTAAAAATGGAATCAATTTTTTTTTTCAGCAATGATAATCATTACATTTTTCATATTCATGCATTCGATTTCCATATGGAAACATGATCAACACAAGTGTTGGAAAGTAAAGATATGTGATTGATATGGTATTCCAATAAGTAAAAGTTTGGAAACATAAGCCATCTACAATTAAAAATAATAATAATAATTTTTTTTAAAAAAATCCTAGTTGAATTGTTCAGATTAATGGATAACCCGATCATGTGTGATGTAGAGTGATGGTTCTGTTGGCTGCCATATCCCGCTCTTCTCGCTCTATAACATCATCTTCTTACTATCTAATGCCATTGTATAAAACCTAGACCTACAAGCAAGGTGCAACTTGGGCGAGTAAGGTTGAGTTGAGGGTCAATTTGAGCCAAACTAAACTCAAGAAAAACCAACCCACAGCCCAACCCAACCTGAATTCTCCCCAACATGTCTAACCTAATTGCAACCCTAAATCCTCTATACTCAACCCAAATTGAGAGGACCAAACTCGACCCGACCCAAATGCATGTGATTATTCCTAACGTGACATAACTCGGCCTGAATTTACTCTACTTGAACCTGACTCAAATTCAAATTGAATTGGCATTTTTCAACCGAAACCCAATCCAAGGACCTTGAAAACCCGACTCGAATTCAAGTTAGATCAATTGGGTTCGCGTTGACCCAAACCCTAGTTGCATCCCTACTCGCAAGTGATAATCACCATGAGCAATGATCACATAAATCCTAAAGATTCTGGTTGTGGGTAAGCCATTATAATGTTTGGGTGACATCTAATGCTTCTGCTATCTCCGCCCTCTCATATTAGGCGTGTTGTGGGGTTTTTTTTTTTTTTGAAAATAAATTTCATAAATTAAATATTTTATTTTTAGAAAATAAGTAAATATATTATATGCAGTAACTTTCTCAAAAATAGGCACATGAATAGTGGTAAAATGGAAGGTTTTTATCATAGTCACGATGAAATTAGAAAGCAAACCGAGATCTAGCGACGGGTTTGATCTTATCAATATATAAAGCACTAGTCAGAGTATTATGCCTGACACATAGTTGTACATATGGTGATTATTAGTATTTGGGTGGTAGTTATATCTGTTACAATGTACTAATAGTGTGTTTATGTCCAAATAAGAGAAATAAGTTCGTTATTGTATGTGAAAGGGTGTATGGATGTCTTGAAGAGGTCCATGAGTCTCTTCAGAAAGAACACCAAATCCCTACAAGATCTATATATCGTGGATATTACATTTCGGGGAAATAATAACAACATTTACTAATAAATTCATAGCCTAGTACTTTCATCTTTGCCCTCTTTCACTTGTCCTCTTGAGAGTGCTCTTTGTGACGAATATCATTTACGAAACCTAGAGATCTATTCAACAGTTAGGGGTACAAATTTCATATTGAATTTGAATTTGTGAGTTCATTTTATTTTGAAGATATTTTGACATCTCTCTTCCTTTGCACTTGCTAAAATATATAATTAAAAAAAAAAAAAAAAAGCAACAAATTTATCTTAATATATTGACTACTCAAGTCAAGACTTGAACCCACAAATTTGTTGTTTTCATCTTAAATTTTCATCATTGTGTAATGCACCTCTTTCAATAAGGCATCGATCCTTGTATCTCGGATGATCCATAGCTCAAGTAGCTCACACTAAAGGGAACAATGATAAAACTAGGGAGAGTAACACCCACTATTAATGAATGTGATATAGGCATATGAACCCTATCTTTCACTCATTCTCCTCTCTGTATTCTCCTCTTCTCTTTCTTTCCTTCCCTCTATTCCATCTCTCTTCCCACTCGTTTACATGGTATTAGAGATGCATCATTTCTTTTCCAACTTCACATTATCCAATTCATCTTATTTCTTCTTTTCTTTTTATCTCTTATCCTTCTTGTGATAAAAATAAAAAATTAAAAATTAAGAGGCCCAAGATTTATCTTTTGTTTCATTTGTATGTTGGGCCATTTGTAATAGTCCATTTGTGTTTGTATGTCTGTATGTGTGTGAGGGTGAAAAAAATTAACTTCTTAAATGATATCACCTCACATGTGATTGTTGACCGAGTGCCTTTAATATATGTGCTAGATTAGGGTTTTCCATTTGATTGAGAAAATCCCGAAACGTATGTTTGCTCGCTAGACGTTTTTGGACGTTGTCGATTTGATCGACGGTAGGTCGAGTAATGTCGATTCAATCAACAATGCATGCAAGTTTTGCGCATGTGTGGGTTTTGTTTCTAATTACGTACGGAAGTGTATATAAGCACTCGAAAAACACAATTAGGGTTATAACACGAGGGCTTAACATAGAGGGTTTTGAAGGGAGATTTAAGGGTTTTCATATGTAAGTTGTTCTATCTCTTGTAATTCTTCTGATAAAGTGGATTGTTCGTCACTTTGTGCTATAGTTTTTTCCTGAAAGGATTTTTCCATGTAAAATTCGTGTGTTCTCTATAATTGCTCAAATTTTCTTTCTATATTACATTGTTTGATTCTGTCTAAGGTTGCTTCCATGCCCAATAAGTTGTGTTAGGGCTTGTTACTTTCCCAACAAGTGGTATCAAAGAGTACATTGGGTTTTTCATATTGAATTTGAAGATATGACATTGGGATGATCGAATGTGAAGTTTGAGATAGAGAAGTTCACAGGTAAAAATAATTTTGAATTATGGAGGTTGAAGATGAAAACCATCCTATTTCAACAAGGGCTCCTGTAAGACCCGTATCGTAGTCCATACTGTTCCTTCAACTCCCACGATCCTTCCCGTCGAATTCCGACAACCTGTGACTTATAATCGACATTTGCATACGATCGTAAGTCGTATCCCGTAGATTTGAGTCAGCTTAATCCGAGACTCGACTATTGCGACCACACCGTCGCCGCGGTTCCAACGCCACGTCTTACGCACTGATTCGATACCCTGGCCGGGAGATGTGGGCCAGCGTTTATTTCGAAGAAACATCGTGCGTTTGCAATCCCAAGAGAATCTCTACATCATGTCCCATCAATCAATCAATCAATTATCTCATGTCAAGTACAAGAGCAACCCCAAAGTTAACTCTCTCTCACCCTCTCTCTTACACACCCATACATATCAAGTATATTCCCATCACCAATCAACTCACACCCATCACCTCTCTTACAACCACCCTTTCCCTCTCTCCTTCTCTTCACATTTTTTCTAAGCAAGCAAAGGAGTGCACGTCCAAGCACTTCTAAGAGAGAAAAGAGTGAGTTGTGTGACCCACTTCCCATCCCAAGATCCACCATCCTAGCCGTTCATTTCTCATCATCTTCCATCAAAGAGGGACACAAGGAGCTCGACGTTCCATCGGACCAAGAAGATCAAACGGTGGGTACTTTATAGGCTAGATTTTCATGTTTTGATGATGGGCCAAGTGAGGCTGCGCGACTGGTTCATTCGCACAACCAATATTTTTAAAGGGACATCAAAAGCAAGGAGAAAGAGAAAGTGGAAGGACAACCAGTGTCCATCACGCAACCAAACCAAGGACCTTAAGTTTGCACAACTCATCAGCCTTTGTGATGAACATCTAATATGCCGAAATGTAGTCGAAATTACTATTGAGCTGCCCCTCCCCTCATTCATTGTACTTTGTCTTCAGAATTAAGGGAAATACAATGATGTAAATGAATTTAGAATGAATCAAATGTTTTGTGATCATTGTTCTCTCGTTCTTTCTTTGTTATCATTGAATGATAATTCCCCAGTAGGACTATTATTATTCAATGATAACTTAGAAAATATTCAGAGAACTTTTATCATTGTTTGGCGTCAAATAGTCGCCAAAATGGCAACTCTCGACAGGAACATCCTCCCCTTCATCTCTAAAACAAAGTATAACTTTATTTAATTAAAATAACTGATGCTCTATTCTGAATAACAAGTATTTTGTCCTTACACAACCGCAATGACTTTTCTCCTGACTAACGCGGTTGTCTACTTCACACCTAACAGATCCTCAGTAGATTACATCGACAATATGGGATCATTACTATAAAAAGTACTAGATTAAGGATTGACAATGTCAAGTGATGTCTGAAATAGTTTCTGATCCACTAGTAGTGTAGCAAGACAATGAAGGATGAATGATAGTGACATCCAAAAGATGAAGGGTTAGACCACCTCCCACAAGGAGTACCGTCTTACCAAATACGGTTAAAGGGTCAATTATGCAAAATGCCACGAAGTTGGGCCTCACCTCCATCACGCAATATCACAACAGTTTATCTTCCTCAACGACATCAGCAATGCAGTTTTCATTTTTCTCCTTCAATATCAGGACAACCAAAGTATAAAGAAACAGAAAACTTGTTGGCAGATATTAATCATCCTTCACCAGAGAAGTCAGTTTGATTGAATTAACCTCTGCTCGCCAATAAGAAGACGAATCAGTTGACGAATTCATCAGTCGATGGAGAACCCTGGGGGCATCATGTTCACAACTTGCCAGAGAAGAAGAGGAAGTCAAGCTATGTATAGAATGCATAAAACCAGACATTACATTAGGACTTATTGGTCTGAATATACAGACTTTTCAAGATTTAATTATAAAAGCTTGCAATTTGGAGAGGATCAATGTGAAGCTGCTCAATTCTCGTATGAATCGATTATTTCAAAATCTTAAGAGAGCAGCAACAAATATTGCCAAAGAAGAAAAGAAAACAAAGAGTTATGATTCCATAACTAGGAAAGTAAAGAAAGACTTCGGACAATCCAAGAACTATGAGAAATATACATTTGAAGAAAATGATATACTTCCTATGATGAATCAGTTGTTAGCCGCAGAGAAAATCAAATTGCCACGTCCAAAGCGTCCAAAGGAAATGAAGCAAATAAGAGGAAGTGATTATCGCTATTATCAATGTTTTCTCGGACAACGAACTGAAAATTGCTTCACAATAAAGAGTATTCTGCAGAAGATGATCCAAGATAGTAAAATTATCATAAAGAAGACATATGAAACAAGAGAGAAAGTAATGACATATGATCCTAATTGAAAATAGTCATTCGACAAAAGAGCAACATTTTAATAAAGATGCGACTCTTCATATCTTGAAATCGGATCAAGGAGAAGTAAGACAAGTATATTCACCATGGGGGCAAATTTTCATCAATATACCTGTTAGTGTTAGTTCATATGTCATCCTTGAAGATAATCATAGTTTTGATTTCGAAGATTATCAGTATAATGTTTCCAAATCAAAAGGGGGCAAGATAAGCAGAATGATGGAAAAGTCTCAGAATACCAATGCCTTATACTCCTCTCCATATATGAATAAAAAGGCAGATTTTCAAGCATATTATTGTCAAGTGTCAATGATTATTTTCGAATCAACAATAACCACCATTGTCATCGCCATATCATTGACGCAAAGATTATTCTATTATCAAAATTTATCGAAATTGATATTATTGGCAAGCCGATACACCATTCCGATCATAAAATCTCATCAGCAGCAGCAGTGACGATATATCAATTATTGATTTGTTATCTTCAGCAAAGCTTATATGGTCAACCATATATAAATACCACGACAGCGATGGCGATTTCTCATTTACGGCAGTATAGCCAAGCCTATACGACCAATTACTCATAAAACCTACCATCATCGGCAATATATATATTATGCGGGTAACAGTGAAAAGCCAGTGGCTCTAAAAAGCCTGTATAGGTCATCACATGCATACCCATGCGAGTAGTGGATGAAGCCAGCGACTAAAAGCCCTAAGCGGCCAAAAAGTCCACAACGGCCAGTCACACGTGATACCAATGCCGTCTGTATAGCTTCCGACAATGTCATGGAGAAGGAAGAAAATGCCCTCCCGTGATGGGTCCAACTTTGCAGGCGAAAAAAAAGTGGGCTGCAGTGTGTGCTTTTTGGCCATTGTCCATAGATAGGCTAACAATGCATGCATAAGACCCCCCAGATTTCTGGCTTGATTTTAGTAGTAACTCATGAGGACAGGGTCTCTAGAACAAAAATATCCCCTCACTGATAGACTGGCAGCCTTGGATTTGATACCCCAAAGGTAGCCTTGCACGCCCCATGAACTCTAGAGAGTTACTGCGATCAACCCTGTGCGTTAATCCCACCGAGTTCACTGCCCCGATAGCTTCACTGGGCCCCTCTGATGGATCGCGGTTTGTGAACTCTTTGGCCATGATAAGTCCAACAAACTCATAAGAGTTACAGAGACCATTCGCGTAAGACCCGACTCTAACTATCATGGGTCTAATCAAGTCATGATAGTGTGAAAGTGTCTAGTCAAGTCAAATCTAGCTAAGTTAAGTCCAATCAAGTCAAGTTCAGTCAAGTCAAGTCATGCCCAGTCAAAGTATGTTCAGTCAAAAGTATATTAGCTCCTTTACTCAAAATCTTAAACTATGTGTAGCATTAAAATGTTGCAGATATATACGATCATCTATTTTAAGATATGCTCAAATATGCAATTGCTTGAAGAAAATCTCAAACACAAATTAAACAACATACAAAAATGTGTTTCTTTTGAATCAGGTTCAAATTACAGTAATAGCAAGTTTGTTCAAAATACTTGCTACTTTTATTCAGAAGTTAAATTCTTCAAGATCGACTATGAGTCTTTAATTATAAACTGCCTATCCTTCCGAAGAGAATAATGATGCCTTCCTGTCTCTTGCTTTCTTGACACTGAAGGAACGTTATCTCGTAAAATCTGTAGAGGTGGAGGATGATGAAAATATGAAGAGTTATCATTCTCCTCTGGACGATCTAAAAAATTCAGATGTACTCTTTGGATTCTTCAAAGGAGCACCAAATGTTATCTATTCTTCAAGGGTATCAGCAGGCCTTATTTCATAAATATTATCTTCTGAAGAAATCTTTGTGCAAAGTTGGCCTAGAGCGGGGGCATGATTTATTTCTTCAAAATAATTTATGCCTTGGTCTTTTTTATAATTTCTTATGCGCGGCAGATGAATCGATATGGCACAATCAACTGGAAAATAATTGCGCACTAAGTAATATTGATGAGCCCATTAACACATCCAACTATAAGAAACATGATCTGGATAATTATAGCCAGAAATTATGAAGTGTGATCCAGTGTGAACGTTCAAAAGTTATTTCTATATCAAGGCCCAGTTATATGGTCTGATACCATAACTTTTTATTATTCTAGTAATGATATCAATCAGAAAAAGTCTAAGGAAAATACACTCCTAGCCAGCCTATGAAGAAATGTTAAGGAGCACAAACTAGAAAAGACTCAATGGTTGAATCTTTAGATGTAATGCCCCGACTTTTCAGGACCCGAGTACACGACCCGTTTTCCAAAACCCGAGTGTTAACTTATAGGGAACCAAATTCCATATTTATTTATTTATTTTTCCTTCATCAGAGTAAGCAGATGAGCCTAGGATGGACAAATATACATAAGAGAAAATTTCAAATTTCATTTAGAATATATAAGAGAGTGCCCATAATGACTTGTACAAACCAATGTCTTCATTCTTACAAATACAAAATGAAATAATATTACATATGAAACAAGGTAATTTGGAACAGTCTTGAGTTGTGAAATCCTATAGCAACCCTTAGCAAATATAATCATGCACCCTTATCAACCATAGTCTGCTCCTCATCAATATAAACATGAATGTCGTTAGAGCCACTTGTTACATGTACAGTTATATATTTGATAGATGAGTGGCCAACTCAGTGTGAATTTCCCTCAAGATTACACATCGCCGTATTAGGTAAGAAATAGTATAAAACATCCAAACAACCAAAACAGAGTAAATGTAGTCTTATTATATGCATGGATGCATGAATGCAATCAGTCCCGGGTAAAACATCTGGACGAACTGTGCCCTAGGTAAAACATCCGGATGGGCAATGTCGTACGATGGTGTGCCCCGGGTAAAACATCCGGATGGGCGTCACCTATAGATAAGACTGGTCATAAGCGCAACACGGAGCGTAATCGGAGGGCAGAGTAATCCAAGTCATTATCACAATCGAATGGCTGGTCATAAGCACAACACGCAGCGTAATTGCAGGGCAAAGTGATCCAAGCCATCGAAATATGTCATGTATGCATGATTTGCCAGCCCATTATTAGTCCATTTACAGTCAGCGAATTTAAGTAAGCTCAAAGGTCACTACGGGGAGCACATGGCCCAGCGTAGGCCGACGGCTCGGGTATAGTGTCTCATTCTACCATCCCCGGCCCATGAGACTACCATCTTAGGATGTTTAATGGAAACCCGTCGACTAGTGGCTAATCATATTCTAATATATGGGGCTTACCATCGCATGGTTGCACAGTATAAAACATCTAACCCATATAGGGAAAATATTAGAATAAAGCCACATAGGGTGATATCAAAGTAAACCACATAAGGCGAGTATCAGAACCATGCGATAAAAGACCATCCTTGAAAACCATTGGACTCAACAACCCTGGATGGTAGGCCCACATCAATGATCCATCAAAACCACCACTTAATAACCACCAAGTCGAAGATCCATTACGATCACAACTAGTCAAGTTACATCCCAAGTATGGGTGTACATTCATATGTGAGAATTTTTCACTAATGTACCAGTTTAAGTTCCATAAGCAATCCATAAAAAGAAATCCACGAGCATGAACAATTATACAGGATAATCATAGAGCATGTAATACGACAATTCAATTTCTACCAGCTAACACATGTGATTATAAAGGAGAGATATCAATTTAAATAAAAACTATAACTTAAGCTAATGAGAAGATGGAAAGCTCAAGGGAAAGAATCATCACCTCATAGTTCGCATCGCCTACCAGCATCGTTAGGGAATGCGCGTTCTCTTAAAATCAGCCCCTATTATCAATCAGGAACTGGTACAATTAGATCCAAGCTCTACACACTACCTAGGGTTTGGATTACTTTTAGGATTTTGGTATAGAGTTAGGGCTTCATCCTAGGGTTTAATTCTAGGAGTAGAGCTTATGATGTGTGTGCAAATACAATATAATAGTAATATGGTTAGTTACATTTTAACTTTAATGATACAACTATTATTTGTGACCCTAGTAATAATTAGTATTTAAAATTATAATAAAATAGTATAACCCATTATTAAAGAAAATATTTTCAAGTGATGGATACCATGCCAATATTGCTAATGATAGTTTCGTTTATAACAACTAATATTATCGTAACATGTGAATAGTAATATTATGATAATATTTAAGAATGGTAAGTAAATTACACTATTTACTAATTTTAATTCCATTTATTATAACTAGTTCTAGCATAAGTTACCCGTTAATGGCTAATCATATATAATATTAGCAATCCTAATAATAAGAGTGTGTAATGCCCTGAAAATCGGGGGTCGAGCATAAACTCAACTCCCGAGTTCCAGAACATCACTTATGCAACAAAATGAATGATGATTGAATGTTGACTGTATTTGTGCATTGAACATGAGTGAGATTAAGCCAAAACAGAATATCATACTCCAGAGACAATAAATTAGCAAGCGGAAGACTATGATAGATATATAAAATAAAAAAAATCTGTGGTGAGTCTCCAGAGCGTGATAACATTACCAGGTTATAAATTACAAGTACAGTTCAAATTATACCAATGTGTAAGTGTAATGTCTTCTATCCCATGTACCATAGCCCCGTCAATACAGTATCATGTCTTCAGAGACCTGTCAGAGAGTTACATGTAGGAGAACTTCTCCTTGACATCATAGTAGTAGTCCGGCTCTGCTTCAGGAGTAGCGTCGCCATCTGCAATCAGACAAAGTCTGGTGGGTGTTCGGAACACCATCCCGTATCGTGGGAGTGAGTGATCAACTCAGTGGAACAATAAAGCATAGGTTAACATATTATCAATTCAGTCAAACAGTAATGATAAAACAGTATAATCAAACAATATTAACTACTCTTATTTAATGCAAGTATGAAATGACATGATGTATGCCCTTGCCAAACCACCCTCATGCGACATCATCTTACGTTCGCGAATGCGTCCATCCCTCAGTACTCCACATCTACCAGGCACATGCAGTGCGATGATGAGAATGATTACCGAGTAATTATTAGTTCATTTCAAACAGCAGTATTGGGAAACTAAGGTACCTCCCTTGTATCATTCCCAAACATGATCCATTCTAGGGTCGTCAGTCCTAGTTAATCTCATACGATATTATGGTTTGAGAGGTGTAGCGAAGGCATCACAAAGGGCTCGTCACCCGTCAGCACGAATACAGATCTCACCGTATGCGGCTCAATTGCTGACCGTCAGCTCGAGTACAGGTCTCACCGTACTCAGCTCAATCACTAGCCGTCAGCTCGAGTACAGGTCTCACCGTACTCGGCTCAACTCATACTCTAGTTGCTGTGAAAGACTCGTCGCCAATCACAGACCCTTGGAGTATACTCGAAGATACTACGGAGGATTCATCGCCCGTCAGCACGAGTACAGGTCTCACCGTACTCGGCTCTCGCCGTAAGTATCGACAGCTCGAATATAGTGTCCCATACCACCGTATTCGGCTCACGAGTCTGGTTTGCTCACTGGTCACTACGGGGAGGCACATGGCCCCAGCGTAGGCCGACAGCTCGGCCACGGTGTCCCATACCACCATGCCCGGCTCATGAGTCTTAGCGGATCGAGGTACCATGGTTAAAAGGGATTTCACTGGTAAGTTTGGTACCCTAGGTTCAAGCAGTAGCGTCCAAACATGGTGAACATACATTAGACAGATCGGGTTACTTGACGAGCTCGGCTAGCTCGAGCGCACAACAAGTTGAACGACATGAAATGCATAAGCACTTCGTGTGGCCAACCATTATCGCCAACCGAAGTACGACCTGGGTTCGTCGAACACATCTCACGTGACAAATGAATCACAGCCACGAATTCAATTCTGGTACCGATTGTCTAGACTATAAACATAGCCCCAAACACAATCAATTTCAAATAGTAAAGCAGTAATGGATCAAAGTTCAAATCATACAATCAAAGTTTGATAATATCCGTCTAGGGCTGCCAGGGTTGTTGCACGCATTTGTTGCTCCACTCCCCCTCACCCATGAAGGATCCTACAACGTAAACATGAATTTAACATATGCATTACATAATTAAAATCATAAAAGCAGTTGAGCATGTTATAAAGTACAACACAAGCATGAGTTTGTACATATTCAATTCCTAATCACACAGCTATTCAAGGAAATCATACACATAATTAAAGGAGTTGAGAATCATATCTCAACACCCTTAAACATTACAATTTACTAACTACTACTCATTCAGACATTTCAACAAACACTTAAAAATACAGGAATCAACATACATGACATATGTTGATCATAGAAGTATAAGGCCAAATCCTTTCACTAGGGAGTTACCCCAATCATAACATGCATACACCCATGACGGATAGTCATGGCAAGCAGAAATCCAAGTTCCATATTCATTCAGTCATTTCCACAAACACTTGGGCCACATATTTTAGCATATATAGTGTGTATTGGTCGTGGCGTGATTCAGGGCAAATCCTTTCGTCAAAGGGGTATTGCCAATACAACAATCAATTATCCATGACAATTAGTCATGGCGAGCACGAATGAGAATTCTATACTCATTCAGCCATTTTCACAAACACTTAGAATACACTATTACAACATACATGGTGTATGTTAGCAAAACATGTATTAGGGCTATCCTTTAGCCAAGTGAGTATTTTACCCATTTATAATATATTACTACAGCAAATAATCATGATAAATACATCTCCAAAATTTATACGTATACAGTATTTTCTAGAATACGCATTTTCCACATACATAGTGTATACAAGCAAACATGTATTACGACGATTCTTTTCGCCAAGAAATTAATTTATACGTACATAATATATTTATACAACAATTAATCATGACAAACTCATCGCTAAAATATACACGTATACGGTACTTCTTACAATACCGTATTTCTACATACATGGTGTATATTAGTAAACATGTATTTAGGCGAACCCTTTCGCCAAATGAGTATTTTATCCATACATCATATATCCATACGACAAATAAACATGTCAAATACATTTTCATAAAAAATACGTATACGGTATTTTATACGAATACCTAGAGTATGTGAAATCCCAAATTCTACAATTCTAATCGAAACAGAAAACGGAAAGCACTTTGTACATGTGCAATTGCATGCAGATCATGAATCTATCATTATCTGACATTGAAATCGTTGAAAACCATAACCTATACACCTAAAGTCCGCACCTTTTGTCGTAGAATCGTAACGGAGTTGATAGGTTCACTAAGCTTCCGTATACGGGAGTTTTCTTGCCTAAAGAGCGGAATCGGTTAGCCTTTTCACAACCTATAGCCTATCTACTTCAAATCAGACCTAGGGTTAGGGTTTCTCACCTTCAAACGGAGTGGATACAACCGGGAAAGCGTCTGGAAAGAGGCGGTGCAGCCCGTGGAGCGGCAGGGAAGTACGGCAGGGAGAAGCTCCCACTTCTCCCTCACTTTCTCTCTCTCAATCTCAAATTCGTATGGCTGCCATGAGAGAGGGTTTAAGGTCCTTATATAGCCTAAGAATTTTCCAAAACAGGCTCCAGGTCAAAGTATACTTATGTTATAACCAAAGCGGACCTGTTTCAGCTCAACGGAGGACTTCTGGCGGGCCTCCTTGAGCCAAAGGTTGGACTTAAGCTCACTAACGCTGGATCTACGTTCTATTAAGTTTTCATTTCGGTCGAGATTCCAAATCACGCGTGGCGGACCAGTTTCAGTTCAACGGTCAGCGGATCTCGATCGGAGATTCCGAGTACATGTAAATGTGTATGAAATTTTTCCTGATCCGAGGGTGTAATTTGGTCGGTCGACGGTCTGGTTACTTAATACTGATCCGCAAACAAATGATGCCAGATCACTATTCAAGATATTTATTTTGTAAAGGAAATGGTGGTTTTCACACTCCCTCGCTCCGGACACGATCGAATGGCCATTTGACATTGTCTGGACTTGATTTCCGAGATGGTTGTCGAGCCCAGTGAGGCGGTCCTAATTCCTTAACTTCGAGTTATTCGAACTTCCGACGTGCTGTCCAGATCTGATACGGAGTTTCGATGTGCTCCCGAGAGCAGCCGGGTAATGAGATTGATCCTAGATTTTAGGGTAACCTAGCGTCAATGATTCTACAAGTTTTGGGTCTTACAGATCGTATTTAAAGTGATTCAAACGGATTTCGTAGCTAATCTGGTTTCACACCTAGTTACTTTGTCTCATTTCTAAAGGATTTAGTCCTAAGTGATTTCTGGTCGAGGTGGTACTCAGGCCTTTATAGTTTGTATATAAAGTGATCCAAGTTATACTACTTAGCTAGTTTAAGATAGTGTCTAGGGTGAAAGTTCTTAGAAAAATTGGAAGATCAAGGTGATGAAGGGTGAGATTTGTGAAGGAAATGAGTTCAAAGGCGGCTTTAGACTTTGGGATTCAGTTCTGACAAGTTAATGAGGTATTAGGATCGACCCATTGCCTAAGGACGTCTAATCCCAGGTTGGCAAAAATCCGGGGCATTACAATCTACCCCCCTTAAAACAAAATTTCGTCCCCGAAATTGCCTAAGGGTAATAAGAAAAGATTTCTATTATTTCATTTGCCTAAGACTTATTGATTTCGAGTTCCTACACGTGGTAGGGTATATACTAGCCTGGTTCATTTTAGTCTACCCCCCCTTAAAATTTTATTTTCACCCTCAAGGCTCAAGGTTTATGTCCTGCTCCGTACATCGGAACAAGGTGTAATTTAGGACCTATCCTTGACATGAAATGGGATGCGATCTCCCACTACGTTGGTCTTCTTTTCATCAATGATGTGTATTATGGCATTGATACCTATGGTCATAGAAAGGAGCTAAAGATGAAGGGTATTGTGGTTGATTCGGGGTCAGGTGTGAGTTTGTGGCGAGATGCCTAATTCTACCAAGAAATTTTGTCGCGGTCCAGACTTATCCTATTTAATCATGTCTAGCTTAATAGGCAGGCTATCTTTTTACGTTCATAAGCACAATACGTATGCCGACATGGCATGCGATTTGGGACTTAATTCCTAACTGTCTGTTACCCATTTGGGCAATTCCTTAGGCCTAAAAGACATAGTCTCTACCAGCTATATACTCCTAACACCTTTCAAGGACAAAATTATAAACTTTTAGTTATAAATGGTTGGGCCAACACGGAAAGAAAATTGTGTAGTGGGTCTGAGCCAGATACATAGACCTTCTGCCTCGCGAAGACAAAAAATCGTCGTATCAGTCCTTAATCCTAGCTGATCCCGACCTTCTGCTTGATCAGAGCATAGGGTTCATTGGTCACTACCAGGATTGAGAATTCGGTCCAAACCGCGAATACCTCGCTAATGTGTAGTTTCTCTGCCCCGTGTTCCCGATTATACTAAGTCCTTGAGAAGGCAATTCTGAGGGTGTATTGATTTGATCTAACATTAAATCCAATGGATATATAAGTTTTATATGAGCGTGAATAGTTTCTATGTCATACAACCATCCTATGAGTTATTAAAGGAGCCTATGAGTATCAAGAGGATTTCAACAAAGGAACGAGGTCTCGCTCCTACCTAATCAAACCGACTCACTAAGTATATCACTCAATTATCTTAGCATTTTTTGTCGTTTACATTTCTTAGCCTAATCAGTAGCCTAGGCTCAACTGATGAGTAGCGGTAATCCACTAGTTGTAATCTAAAGTCTATGCTTATACACCAGATGATTTTATATCATTTCTAATAAAGAAAATTGTTTGTTCATTTGGAATTGAGTTGCCCGAACATGAATGTAGCTACGCTTGGGCACTTCACCTATGCTCAAACCAACTAAGGGGGTTCTAGAGTTTACGTTCTCAATTGGTTGGATTTCCTATATTGTCAGTCTGTCGAAGCTTGCTCAGGTCCAAACTCTATGGGCCTATCTATCAAACAACCATTTACTCCAACAGCTTAAGCTATCAGAGTGTGGTGGGTTAATGTATATCAAGGGACTTTATCACTTCAACACAATTTGGCCAGTGGCCTTAAGTTGTATTAAATGGGACCGCATTACTAATCCTACCTTGGGATTGGGTGTGACATGGTTGGTAGGAGGGTGGGAGGGGATTAATTTTATAGGCCTTGGAAAATTAGCCTGGTGTTAGAAAAACGTGAGATGGGATTTTTCATGAACCACGATGGGAAAATTTCTAAGTGTTATTGGAAAGGAATTCTCAGAATTTACTCTTAATTGCGTACATTCTAAACATGGTGTCGGAAGACATAGGATACACCCAATCTAGGGGCCATACCCTACATACACATTTATTATTACTTTTACAACTCTATCCACCGTAAACTTACCTAATGTAATTTGGCCGAACGGACCCTAAACGTTCTCAAATACCTAAAACATTCTACCATCTACTACACCTATCAACAGGAAAACATAACCACCCTAAGATAGTAGCCCATGCAAACTACAAGACAACATATGGATGAGCTCGGATAGAGCCATGGAAAATGAGGATAAGGAAATGGAAATTTGGAGTTTTTGGTTCTCCATGGACTTGAGCATCAACAGGGATTATAAAGGCCAAAAAGGTAAGGAATGAAGAAGGTAAAAGGGAGAAATGAGATAGGTTAGAAGGCTACACGATTTTGAGTCACAAATGGGGCATGTAAAAGCCCAAATGAGAGAGAACGGAGAGGGTAGAGGGGTAGGGATTGTTGTAACTGATGGAGATGGATGGATTGTGGTTGAAAATGATGAAATGAGTGATTAGAGGGAAGGGTTGAGAGGGAAAACAGCAAGTCGAAAGAGGAAGGTGGGCTTGGAGGGGCGTTAGAGAGAGAGGGGGGGTAAAACGACGCAAAATAGGGGTCCCCCAGCAATTCCGCACGCACCACACGTGCCAGGGGGTCAGGCTGACCATGACCAGACCCGGCCCGACCAGCCCGGCCCAACCCCACCGCGGTTCCACCGTGGTCCGCCTTACCCGGCGCCGCGGCACCGCGCCGCCGCAGTGGGGTTGTATCCCCCACCATCCCAAGGTTCTACTGAAATGAAAACTTAATAGAACGTAGATCCAGCGTTAGTGAGCTTAAGTCCAACCTTTGGCTCAAGGAGGCCCGCCAGAAGTCCTCCTCTGACAAATGAGTTCAAAGGAGGCTTTAGACTTTGGGATTCAGTTCTGACAAGTTAATGAGGTATTAGGATCGACCCATTGCCTAAGGATGTCTAATCCCAGGTTGGCAAAAATCCGGGGCGTTACAGAGTGTAATAGTGATATTAATACCATGAGGTATGTCTAGTCTAAAAAGAAAACATTGACTCATTGAGTCGACTCAGTTGAGTTGGAAAGGTTACCTGATGACGATGCCCTACACTAGGATCAGGACTGGGAGCCCCAACGTAGTTGGTCTACTGACCGAGCATGGTCCCTGAATGGCACGGGATTCGGGTCGGCCTTAACTCAGTGAGTTGACTCGGTTTGAAATCGAGTTGACTCGTTTTCCTTCTCTATTTTCCTCTTCTTCTCTTCTCTCTTTCCCCTCACCATTTTTCTACTTCTCTCCTTCCTCTCTTTCCTGCTAGAGCATCTAGTAGCCTCTAACTCGAGCCAGCTAACTCGGCAGTGAGTCAGCCCTCCCTCTCTCAAACCCAAGCCCTCTCCTTCTCTAGTTTCTCCTTTCTCTCTTCTCCTCTACATCTGTTCCTTCTTCTCTTTTCCCCCTTCTTCCTATCTAAATAGGTACAGCAATACCTGGACTTAGCCTCCCGCATCAAGCCCAACTCGCAACCCAGTGAGTCAAGTCGAGTTGAAGTGGTGCAACAGGTAGTGCAGCAACGGCACTACCGTTTTTCCTCTCTTCCCTTTCTCACTTCTTTTCTCTCTTTTCTCTCCCTTTCCCACAACCAGAAAAACGTCTAGATTTGATCATACTCAACCCAACCCGGACCCAACTCAGCCCAACTCGGACTAAGTAACCGCACCACCTCTTCTTCCTTTCTTCTCCTCTTTCTTTCTATCCATTTCTCCTCTCTTTTCTTCTACTTTTTCTTCCTTCTTTGTTTCTTCTCTATCCTTCCCTTCTGCTAAAGATCTAGCAAGGCTCCAACTCGGCTTGGAATCGGATCGAACCAGTGCAGCTCTGTGGAGAAGACGGTTTGGCCGTCAATGGCAGACTCCCACCCACTGCTTCTTTCTCCAATCTGAGAGCGTGGGAGGGTTCGAATGGATGCCATGGAGCTTGCAGAGGAGAGATTTCGAAGCTCCATGGGCGTTTGGGTGGTGGGTTAGAAGATAGAAGGAAACAGCTACTTTCACTCTCCGATTTTCTCCTGCGGCGTGAAATGGTGCTAGGGTTTGTTGAACTCGATCCCAGCCCTTTTATTCCTTTACCCTCATGTGTTAGCACTCGGTTTGACCGAGCTTGGTGGTCTGGTGCACCTCAAGTGCTCCCCTGAGGTGCACATGCGACGCATGTGTGGGGTCCACCATGATGTTTGTAGAAAATCCACTCCGTCCATTCTACATAGTGGGCCCTGTCATGGCCTTTGCCCAATTATCAGGGGGATCCAATTCTCAGG
This sequence comes from Magnolia changhungtana, assembly GCA_030180095.1. Classification (NCBI taxonomy): domain Eukaryota; kingdom Viridiplantae; phylum Streptophyta; class Magnoliopsida; order Magnoliales; family Magnoliaceae; genus Magnolia; species Magnolia changhungtana. Next base: position 5,065,700 of record JASAUF010000248.1, read on the forward strand.
TGGGCCCCACGACTCGATTTAGATCATACTTGTGGGCTTACCTCGATCCTATGGTTGGATTTCAGCTAGATTTATCATCAATGGTATAAAGGGCCTATGGAATCATTTGTACGTTTAAGTGCACCACCATATGTCATTAATAATTCTATTAATTACTAATTACCTTATTATAAAATCACCTTACATTCACTTTTCATGCGTTTAGAGTGATAAATTTCAAAACATGAACTTAAATAAACAAATCAAATATTTCAATTAATCTAAGACATGTATTTAAGCCAACTTGCCAGGTATCCAATCACTTCTTAGGCGTCGGTTTAAGTCAACCTATCAAGTATTCTAACTAACCAAGCATTATAAATTAGCTCTAAGACATGCATTTAAGAGAGCTAGTTAGGTGATCTATCCGCTTCTAAGGCATGAACTCGAGCAAGCTAACCAATGACTAAATCACTTATAAGATATGTACCCAAGTAAGCTACTGAATGGTCAATCATTTAAGGGTCATCATTCGTAGTTACAATAAAACCATCCTTAGTCTATAGTGAATCGGGATCCTAAAAATAACTATCTCTGGTTGTATGATGATCCATCTTGGAGGTTGACGGATGGATAGCTTAATGTATGGAAGGGGATTGTTTTCTTTCAAGGGTTGGATCTAGACTGAAATGCACGTGGCCGTTTGCTTAGGTTAGCTTGCATTATATTTTATTTTTTTTTATTTTTTTTCACCCGAGTACTGGAAATACAGGGTGTTACATTAGAGCTGGAAATGACATCTCTGAAAGCATAATACAATGAACAAAGGATGCAACAAATGCAATCCAAAACTCATTGACAAGCACAAAGATGGAATGACTAAATCATTATCATATTGCAAATACTGCAATTATTCTAAAAGCTTTCAATATATACTTCATGAAATTAAATTGTAAAATTATGATATCTTGAGATACTAATTCTAATTAATTTGACAAGAAAGATTACCATTTGAAATCTTGGATTATGCAGACCATGAATAAAGGAGTTGATCAAAGAGATTATTGCAGTAGGAGCTGTTAAGATATGGAGCCACATCTTGACAAGGCCGCTTGACCAGTCGAGTGAACTGCTAGACCGGTCGAGTGGCCCACTCGACTAGTCGAGGGCTGGCTCGACTCAAAGTCCAGCGAGCTATGATTTTTTCGGTCCAAGTGCTCGACCGATCGAGGCCCATGCTCGACCAGTCGAGGAGCCTACTCAACCAGTCGAGGTTACGCAGATTCGTTTTGTGGATTTGATGCAGACTGCGGAAATTTGAGGCGGTTTCGCAAGGGTGCGAAAGAGAAGTTGCCTAAACTATAAATATGGGTTCTTAGGGTTATTCTAGGGTATGTAAAAGGTATTCCAAGGTGTGGGCAAAGGATTTTCTTTCTACATCCAAAATAAGAGGTTAGTATATTGCTTGTAATCTCGTTTTCTTCATAGTGAAATTTTGCACCCGTGGTTTTTTTACCCTTGTTTAGGATTTTCTACGTATATCATATCTTGTGGTTTGTTTAGAATGCTTTGATTCTATTTCTAGACTATATTTCTTCTGTTTATCGTTTGTGGGTGAGACCAGAAATTGGATCTCAATTCACTAGCGTTGTTGGCGTGCTACGCAACAATTGGTATCAAAGCTATTGGTTTAGTTCTAGTGAGAGCGATGACGGAAGAAGGGAAGACTATAATTGAGAAGTTTGATGGTTCAAACTTTACCTTCTGGAAGATGCAGATGGAGAATTATCTGTATCAGAAGGACTTCTATATTCCTCTAAGAAGAAAAGAGAAGAAACTAGAGAAGATGACAGATGATGAATGATCTTTATTGGATCGAAAGGCTTTAGGAACGATCCGACTCTCTTTGTCTAAGAGCATCGCCTTCAATATATCCAAGGTGAAGACCATAAAAGAATTAATGGAAGCCCTAGCAACAATGTATGAGAAACTCTCAGCGTCCAACAAGGTTCATCTTATAAAGTAACTATTCAACATGAAGATGTCAGATGGCGGGAGTGTAGCTGAACATCTAAACAAGTTCAATACAGTCACGACCCAATTGGAATCTATTGGCATTATTTTTTAGAACGAGGTCAGGGCGTTATTGATCTTGTCCAGTTTGCTAGATAGTTGGGATGATTTGGTGATTGCTGTGAGCAATTTTTTAGGGTCGACAAAGCTGAAATTTGATAATGTGGCCAGTCTAATTCTCAGTGGAGAATCTAGAAGAAAGGCATCAGCAGTTTCAGGGGATTCAGGGAATGCTCTAAACGTTGAAGGAAGAGGAAGATCGCTGAACAAAGGAGGTAATAAACATGGACGTTCTAAGTCAAGGAAAAAATCCAAGGGACCGAAAGACAAAGACGGGTGTTAGTATTATAGGAAGAAGGGGCACATGAAACGTGATTGCAGGGCGCTTTAGAAACAAGAAGGAAGCTCTCAAGGTGGGAAGAATTCAATGAATTTATCTGAGGAGACACGGAGGCGTTGATCTTATCTCTTGATGCGAGGAACGAGTCTTGGGTCATAGACTCGGGTGCTTCGTTTCATACCACTTTGTGTAAAGAAGTTTTGCGTGATTATATGTCAGGTGACTTCGGGAGAGTCTACCTAAATAATGATGAGCCGTGCAGTATTGTTGGAAAAAGAGTCGTTCATATAAATTAAGAAGACGGAACGGCTTTGAAATTGAAGGATGTCAGACATGTACCGAGTTTGAAACGGAACTTAATATCATTAGGGCAGTTGACCGATACCGAATATGTGACGACCTTCACTAGTGATTCCTAGAAAATCACAAAAGGTGCTTGTAAGTGCTATGGTTTGATTCCTCTTTGGTTGTCAAATTTTCTGTGTCAAAATCTCTGTATGTGTCTCGTGTTTATATCTTCAAGCTACAATATAGAAGATATTAAAGGAGAGTTCAAGCTCAAGACTCAAGATTAGGTTCACATGAAAGAACTCAAGCTCAAGATGTAACACCCTGAAAATCGGGGGTCGAGCATAAACTCAACTCTCGAGTTCCAGAACATCACTTATGCAACATAGATAATGATGATTAAATGTTGTCTGTGTTAGTACAATAAACATGAGTGAGATTCTACCAAAATAGTAATTCATACTCCAGATCCATGTATAAAACGTAAGCGGAAGACTGAAAGGTGTATATAGATATATATAAAACAAAACATTCTCGATCTCCAGAGTATGAACACTAACTGAGTCACCATATATATACATGTTGGTTCTAAATCAAAATGTCAAAATAGTACAACTGAAATTATCAACCCTGTAGCCCCATAGCACTGGACAGCCTATGCGAAGCCTCCAGCGAACTGCATGTAGGAGAACTCCTCCTGATAGTATAGAAGTCGGGCTCAGTCTCCTGTGCTCCAGTGATACCTGCATCTGATACAGGGTCTGGTGGGTGTTTTAAAACACCGTCCCATAACATGGAAATGAGTGGCCAACTCAGTGGAACAATAAAGCATAGGTTAACATGTTATCAATTCAGTCAAGCAGTAATGATAAAGCAGTACAATCAAACAATTCTAACTACTCTTATTTAATACAAGTATGAAATGACATGATGTATGCCCTTGCCAAACCACCCTCATGCGACATCATCTTACGTTCGCGGCATGCGTTCATCCCTCAGTGCTCCACATCTTCCAAGCACATACAATGCTATGATGAGCATGATTACCGAGTTATTATTAGTCCATTTCAAACAGCAGGATTGGAAAACTAAGGTACCTCCCTTGTATCATTCTCAAACATGATCCATTCTAAGGTCGTCAAACCTAGATAATCTCATACGATATTATGGTTCGAGAGGCATCGCGAAGGCATCGCAAAGGGCTCGTCACCTGTCAACACGGATACAGATCTCACTGTATGCGGCTCAATTGCTGGCCGTCAGCTCGAATACAGGTCTCACCGTACTCGGCTCAATCGCTGGCCGTTAGCTCGAATACAGGTCTCACCGTACTCGGCTCAACTCAGACTCTAGTTACTATGAAGGGCTCATTGCCAATCACAGATTTTAGAGTATACTCGAGGTCACTCCACTAACGTCCTACCAACTGGCAGTCTATTTTCGAAGCCTGACCAATCCACTTATTGACAATGGGACTCGGATGTAACCCGACTAAGGACCACAGTCAGCCTACGCCAGTGTAGGCCGATAGCTCGAATATAGTGTCACATACCACCATAATCGGCTCACGAGTCTGGTTGCTCAATGGTCACTACGGGGAGGCACATGGCCCCAGCGTAGGCCGACAGCTCAACCACAGTGTCCCATACCACCATGCCCGGCTCATGAGTCTTAGCGGATCAAGGTACCAAGGTTAACGGAATTCCACTGGTAAGTTTGGTACCCTAGGTTCAAGCAGAGGCATCCAAACATGGTGAACATATATTAGATAGATCGGTTTACTTGATGAGCTCGACTTGCACGAGCGCCCGTTGAGTTGTACGCCATGAAGTGCATAGCACTTCGTGTGGCCTAACCACTGCCGACAAGCAACGCACGACTCGGGTTCGTCAAATACGTCTTGCGTGGCGAATAGAAGCCAACCACGAGTTCAAATCTGTTACCGATTGCCTGGACTATACAATAGCCCCAATCACATTCAATTGCAGATAGTTAAAGCAGTAATGGATCAAGATTCAAATCATACAATCAAAGTCTGATACGGTCCGCTTAGGGCTGCCAGGGCTGTTGCTCGCACTCGTTACACCACTCCCCCATCACCCTTCGTGGCTTTAACATGAATTTAAACATATGTATAACATAGATAAAATCATAGGTCAGTTGAGCATGTTATGAAGTACAACATAAGCATACATATTCAATTTCTAATCACACAGATATTTAAAGAAATCATACACATAGTTAAAGGGAGTGAGAATCATATCTCAACACCCTTATACATTACAATTTACTAACCACTACTCATTCAAACATTTCAACAAACACTTTAAACTACATGCATCAACATATATCACATATGTTGCTCACATAGGTATTAGGCCAAATCCTTTCACTAGGGAGTTGCCTCATTTATAACACGCGTGTACCCACGATGGATAGTCATGGCAGGCAGGAATCCAAGTTCCATAATCATTCAGTCATTTCCACAAACACTTAGACTACACATTTTAACGTATGTAGCTTATAGTGGCTGTGGCGTGATTTAGGGCAAATTCTTTCGTCAAAGGGAGATCGCCAATATAACAATCATATATCTATGATAATTAGTCATGGCGAGCACGAATGAGAATTCTATACTCATTCAGTCATTTTCACAAACACTTAGAATACACTATTTTAACATACAGTGTATATTAACAAAAGCATGTATTAGGGCGAATCCTTTCGCCAAAAAAGTATTATTCATATATAATATATCAATACAGAAAATAATCATGGCAAACACATTTCTAAAATTTATACGTATATGGTACTTTCTACAAATACCTAGAGTATGTAAAATTCCATATTCTTCATCTTTAATCGAAACGGAAAACAGACAGCACTTTGTACATGTGCAATTGCATGCAAATCATGAATCTATCATTATCTGACATTGAAAGCGTTGAAAACCATAACCTATACACCTAAAGTTTGCACCTTTTGTCGTAGAATTGGAAAGAATTCGATAGGTTCGCTAAGTCTTCGTCTACGGCAGTTTGGCAACCTATAGAGCGAAATAGGTTAGCTATTTCATAACCTACAACTATCAAAATCCCAAAACAGATTAAGGTTAGGGTTTCTTACCTAGAAATGGCGCCGGAATCACCGGGAAAGTGATTAGAATGGAGCAGTTGAGCTTGGATACGGCAGGGAAGAACGACAGGGAAGAATCTCTCACATCTCTCACACTTTCTCTCTCTTTTCCTAGGGTTTTTCTCAAATTCGGATGGCTGAAATGAGAGAGGGTTTAAGGTCCTTATATAACCTAAAAACTCACCAAAATAGACTCCAGGTCAAAGTATACGTAGGTTATAACCAAAGCGCTCCTTTTCTAGCTCAACGGAGGACTTCTAGCGGGCCTCCTTGAGCCAAAAGTCGGACTTAAGCTCACAGACACCGGATCAAGGTGGAGTTAAGTTTTCATTTTGGTCGGATTCCCAGATCACGCGTGGCAGACCAGTTTCAGTTCAACGGTCAGCGGGTTTCGATCTAAAATTCCAAGTTCATGGATATGTTTATGAAATTTTTCCTGATCCGAGGGTGTATTTGGGTCAGATTCTGACGGTCTGGTTACTTACAAAATATCCGCAAGTAACAAGTCTCAGATTACTATTTGAGATATTATTTTTAAAGAAAATCAAGTGTTTTCACACTCCTCGTTCCGGACTCAAGTGAACAGCCGTAGGACACTGTCTGAATTTAATTTCCGAGATGGTTGTCAAGCCCAACGAGGCGGTCCTAATTCCTTAACTTCGTGCTATTCGGACTTCCGACGTGCGATCTAGATCTGATACGGAGTTTCAATGTACTCCCGAGAGCAACTGGGTAATGAGATTGATCCTAGATTTTAAGGTAACCTAGTGTCAATGATTCTACAAGTTTTGGGTCTTACAAATCGTATTTAAAGTGGATCAAACGAATTTCGTAGTTAATTTAGTTTAGCACTTAGTTATTTTGTCTCATTTCTAAAGGATTCAGTCCTATAAGGTTTCTGTCTGAGGTGGTACTTAGTCCTTTGTAGTTTGTATATAAAGTGATCCCAGTTATACTACTTAGCTAGTTTAAGATAGTGTCTAGGGTGAAAGTACTTAGGAAAAATTGAAAGATCAAGGTGGTGAAGGGTGGGATTTGTGAAGGAAATGGTTTGAAAAGGGATTTGAGGCTTTAATTGAGTGTTTGAGAAGTTAAACCGGTGTTAGGATTGACCCATCGCCTAAGGACGTCTAATCCCAGGTTGGGAAAAAATCCGGGCTGTTACACAAGATCACGTGTATTCAAGTTCAAGACTCAAGCTAGTTTGAAACTCAAGTACAACTCAAGATGGAATTTGATTTCAAGCCTTCGAACATCTCATGATCAAGCTACATCAAGTTCAAGTTCTCATGCTTGATAAGGTTCAAAGGTCTACCTTCGCTGAATGAATGAAGTTCAATGTCCATACGACATGTTCCAGGTTTGATAGACCATTAGATTGACCTTAGGGTAGGTCACTTTAGCTACATAATTCATTTAAATATTAATATATGAATTTGGTCTGTTCTAAGACTAATCCTAGACCTTGTTCGATCAGTCCTAGCACTGGTTCGACCAGTCTAAGAAATTCCAAGACCAGTCCTAGAATTATTGCAATTTATCGAATTTTCTAGTTCGACTACGACCAGTCCTGGAGTCTGCTCTACCAATCGTGGGATGATCTCGACTCGACCTTGGACCAGTCATAGTGATACGACTCAAACTCCATCGACTAAATTAAGTGTCGCACGACTAGTCGTAGAGGGGTCTCGACCGGTCGTGGACTGCCTAAGACCGGTCGTACAACGGTTTGATCCGATCGCGCTCAAAAATTCAAAAATCTGTTTATCCTTCGACCAGTCGTGGTGTCCCTAGGACTAGTCGAAGACGAATTTCTGTAGCTATAAATAGTACACAAATTTTAGAGTTTTTCATTAAAAATTAAGTGAATACAAGGCTCCACTCTGAGATAAGTTTATGTTTGTTTTAAGCTATATTGTGCATAATTCTATTTCCTTTTGTTAGCTTATTGCTATTTGATTTTGATTTGCATTCGAATCTAATTAGAAAAGGAAAAATTCTTAATTCTTTTTTCACGGAATCAAAATCAAATACAGCTAGCCCTAAGTTGATTAAATTTAAAATCAATTAGAACTTAGAACCATTGTAAAGTAAGTACTGGACATTGAACTTCCTTATTCATACTTCTACTCCAATTAGTTCTTCCGGTCTGCTATAAGAGGAGAAATCCAGGTATTTTACAATTCTGTAAAATTTCTATTTCTTTGGTTTTTGTTTGGGATTTGCCAGAAAAAATTCCATTTATGTGGTTATCTGAGGAGAGCCAGAAAACTCAGAAAGAGGGGTTTTTGGATTGTGTAAGCCCAAGTTAAAAAAAAACACAATTGTGAACGTTTTAAGTGAACCTGTGAAACCTATTTTAATAGTGAACGCTAATATCCCCTGTGTGAGGATATTAGGAGTAGAGTAGCATTCTGTGTGGCTGTTTTTAACAGTTGGTGAACACACAGGCGAACCACTATAATTCTTTGTATTGTGGATTAAATGCTTGCTTAATCTTTTACCTTTTATCATTCAAAACTGTGGAATGTATGTGTGGTTGTGAATGTTGTAAATATTTACATTTCAAGCAAGTGTGGGGAATGTTGTAATAGTTTAAATTTAAATTTCAGCAATTTATTTCTAGTTATTCCCTTACTAAGTTTGAGCTTCAGTTTCTTTAATTGTTCTTGTAAGGTTGCCCTGCCATTTGTATGGTGGATGGTTGTCCTGAGAACAATCAATATTTGAAATTGCTTTTTATTCTTTTGTACAGTTTGAATTTATTTATTTCTCTACGGTTTAAGTTCTTGATACAAAGACCTTTCTAGAAATCAGGTTGTCCTACCATAAACTTTGGCTTTTGGTGTAAGGTTGTCCTTAGAAAAACTTTTGTATTAATCTCTCAATACTTGTTCATTGAGGTTGCTATTCATTTCAGCATTGTGGATTGATTTACTTTATTTGGCTATCTTGTTATTTAAATTCTGCTGTAATTATTTTAAATTTGGCATAGTCCTATTCACCCCCCCCCCCCCTCTAGGACATATAGCTTGGCCATTTCAGTGCTTTGGTGATTTCTTGAGGTAAGAAGGAAGGTACTTTGTATGTGACTTCAAGATTGTATAATTCATTCGCAGTCGCATCAACTGGAGTGAATGGGCAGTTATAACATCAGAGGTTGGGACATATGAGTGAGAAAGGGATGAAAGTGTTATTGTCAAAAGGGAAGCTACCAAGGCTGAAGTCTATTGACTTGGAAGTTTGCGAGGACTACGTATATAGCAAGTAGAAGAGGGTAAGTTTCAAGAAAATAGGACCCGCTCCAAAGACGCATCGGTTGGAGCTTGTACAGACTAATGTGTGGAGACCAGCACAGGTATCATCTCTTGGTGGCTCATGTTATTTTGTTTCTTTTATTGATGATGCTAGTAGAAAATTGTGGGTCTATTTCTTAAAACATAAATTTGATGTATTGGATGTATTTAAGATGTGAAAAATAATGGTAGAAAATGAGATAGGTAAAATAGTAAAATATCTTATATCAGATAATGGGGGAAGGTATTGTGATAAGAGGTTTGAGGAGTATTGTGCGGTAAATGGAATCAAACATCAGAAAACGATTCCAGGGACACCGCAGCAGAACGGTGTGGCTGAGCGCATTAACAGGACCATCCTTGAGCGCGCCAGGAGCATGAGGTTACATGCAGGGTTGCCCAAGACATTTTGGGCAGATGCTGTGAATATTGTCGCATATCTCATCAATAGAAATCCCTCAGCACCATTGGATGGTAGGCTACCAAAAGAAACGTAGAATGGGAAAGAAGTGAACCTTACACATCTCAGAGTGTTCGGTTGCACTTCATGTGTTCACATTGATGCAGAGCATAAAAATAAGCTGGATGCGAAGTCTATGAGGTACACATTTATAGGCTATGGGCAGCATGATTTTAACTACAAATTTTGGGATACAGAAAACAGAAAAATTATCAGAAGCAAAGACGTAGTCTTTAATGAAAAAGTGATGCATAAGGACAGTGTGAAGCAAAATAAGGCCAAGGAAAAGAAATTCATAGAGTTGGAAGAGTTACCGGACACGGGTGTTACAGCGCCACAGGATGAACATGTACAAGAGCATAATGAGGCAGAACTATAGACACCAGTTGTCAGGAGGTCTACTCGGGAGAGGAGACCCACAGTCCGATACTCACCCTCCTTACATTATCTTCTGCTGAAAGATAATGGTGAACCAGAGTGTTTTGAAGAGGCATTACAGTCAGATACACGGGTTAAGTGGGAGCAGGTCATGGATGATGAGATGGACTCTCTTGAGTCTAATCGTACATGGGAGCTAGTCACTCTATCTAAGGATAAGAAAGCTCTTCATAACAAGTGGGTTTACAGACTGAAGGAGGAGCATGATGGTTCAAAACAGTACAAGGCTAGATTGGTTGTGAAGGGATTCCAACAAAAGACAGGTATCGACTTCACTGAAATATTTTCACCAGTGGTGAAAATGTCTATGATTCGTATGGTCTTAATTATAGTGGCTACAGAGGACTTACATCTAGAGCAACTAGATGTTAAGACAGCGTTCTTCATGGGGACCTTAAAGAAGAGATATATATGCATCAGCCGACAGGATACATAGCACCAGGAAAGGAGAACAATGTGTGTAGACTGAAGAAGAGTCTATATGGCCTGAAGCAGGCCCTGAGACAGTGGTACAAGAAGTTCAACAGTTTTATGTCGAGAAACAGTTTTACGAGATGTCATGCAAACCACTGTTGTTATTTGAAGAAGTTTGATACGTCGTACATCATCCTTCTTCTGTACATTGATGATATGCTAGTAGCCGGATCAAGCATGAAGGACATCTCAGATCTCAAAACACAACTGTCTAAAGAATTTTCCATGAAGGATTTAGGAGTTGCAAAGAAAATCCTAGGCATGAGGATGAAGCATGACAGGGAAAATAAGAAACCGGTTTTGTCACAGGCAGAGTACATAGCTAACATACTTTATCGATTTAGTACGGGAGGTATTAAGCCGGTTAACACTCCATTAGCTAACCACTTCAAGCTTTCTAAGGAGCAAGGTGCAAAGACATAGGAGGAACAGGACTACATGACTAAAGTCCCATACACGTCAGCTATTGAGAGTCTCATGTATGCTATGGTGAGCACGAGGCCAGACATTGCTCAAGCAGTGGGAGTTGTTGGCAGGTTCATAAATAACCCCGGGAAAGAACATTAAGAAGCTGTGAAGTGTATCCACAAATACCTGGTAGGTACTGTGGATATAGGGTTGTGCTATGGAGGATCAAAAATCAAGCTACAAGGCTACGTAAATTTAGATTTGGCGGGAGATATAGACAGCAGAAGAAGCACAACAGGTTATGTCTTTACTCTAGGTAGTGCTACAGTTAGTTGGGTCTCTCAGTTATAGAAGATAGTATCTATTAGTACAACTGAAGCAGAATATGTTACAGCTACAGAAGCGTGTAAGGAGATGGTGTGGATGCGAGGTTTTATGGAAGAATTGGGTAAGAAGCAAGCAGACTACAAACTGTATAATGACAGTCTTAGTGCAATACATTTGACTAAAAATTCAGCATTTCATTCAAGGACCAAGCATATTGACATCAGATATCTCTTCATATGTTCATTATTGGAAGACGGATCGATTGCTCTAAAGAAGATTCATACAAGTGAGAATCATGCGGATATGCTGACCAAGGCGGTCACATGGGAGAAGCTGAAGTTCTGTTCAGCTTTAATTAGTCTTCAGGCTTAAAGACAATGTGGTGGTGCACTCCAGATATAGAAGACGAAGGATTATGGTGATGTGTCTCTAAGTGGGAGATTGTTAAGATGTGGAGCCACATTTGAACAGGGCTGCCCGACCAGTTGAGTGGCTCACTCAACCAATCAAGGGCTGGCTCGACTTAAAGTCCAGCGAGCTATGATTTTTTGAGTCTGAGGTGCTCAATCGGTCGAGGGTCTGCTCAACCAGTCAAGGTTATGCATATTTGTTTTGCAGATTTGATGCGGACGGCGGAAATTTAAAGCGGTTTCGCAAGGGTGCGAAAGGGAAGTTGCCTAAACTATAAATAAGGGTTCCTAGGGTTATTCTAGAGTATACAAAAGGTATTCTAAGGTGTGGGCAAATGATTTTCTTTATACATCCAAAAGAAGAGGTTAGTATATTGCTTGAAATCTCGTTTTCTTTATAGTGGAATTTTACGCCCATAGTTTTTTAATCCTCGTTTGAGGTTTTTCCATGTATATAATGTCTTGTGGTTTATTTAGAATGCTTTGATTCTATTTCTAGACTATATTTTTTTTGCTTATTGTTTGTGGGTGAGACCGGAGATTGGATCTCGGTTCACTAGCGTTGTTGGTGTGCTGCGCAACAAGAGCATCATTAAAGGACGGTTCTCTGATCAAGTTACTCAAAGATGAAGTCATGACAGCCATTACAATGGCAAGTTTTGATGAAAAGAAAAGAATTGCACAAACAAGGGGAGTCAAAACTATGGTGGATGCAATTGCGGCCCTATTCGTGGAAAGACGTTCTATCTGATTGACCTCTATGAAAATAGAGTGCTTTGGTTGCCGCCATTATCCTCTCTATCGAGGCATTCACTTGGCAATCCTGACTGGGGGCATTCAATCTTCCGTTCACGCCATTCAGTCTTTCGTCTAGACTTGATCATCTAGTCATCCTTCCACTATAAATCATTTGAGCTTGATTCCTTCAATCGTGATTCATTTGATAAGCACTAGGTTTGAGCATGATCCTTCATGCAAGCGATCCTTTTCCGATATGAAATCAGCTCTTCATTCATGAAGAGCCCTTTACCGAAAAAGGATTTTTGTGCAGAAGAAGATCGATCCTCCATTTTATTTTGTAAATCAATCAAAGGAGGATCCAGGGGGCATCTGTTGGGGCACAAAAATATTCTCACTCTCTCTCCCCTTGTGTTGTGCGCTCTCTCTCTCTCTCTCTCTCTCTCTCTCTCTCTCTCTCTCTCTCCCCCCCCCCTTGGGTTGTGCTCCCCTGGTTGTGCACCTGATGGGTTGTGCACCCCTGGTTGTGTGTCTGATGAGTTTTGCCCCCTGGTTGTGCACCTAATGGGTTGTGCACTCCTAGTTGTGCGCCCGATGAGTTGTGTGCTGGAATGAGTTGCGCGCTGGAATGGGTTGCGCGCACCTGGGTTATGTGCTCCCTGTTGTGCACGAATAGCCTTCACATGTGTGAGAAGGTTATAAATACCGTCTCCCGTCCTCATTTGAGAGGAGGGAAGTAAGAGAAGCTTAAGGAACTCTAGGAGTTGAGTTGTGCGGTGCACAACAGAAGTTTTGCGGTGCACAAAAGAAGTTGCTTCAGGAGTTGAGTTGTGTGGTTCACAACAGAAGTTTTGTGGTGCAAAACAGAAGCTGCTGCAGGAGTTGAGTTGTGCAGTGCACAACAAAAGTTTTGTGGTCCACAACAGAAGTTGCCCCGAAAGTATCGTTGTGCAGTGCACAACGGAAGTTGTCCTAGAAGAATCATTATGCGGTGCACAACAAAAGTTTCCCCAGAAGTATCGTTGTGCGGTGCACAACGGAAGTTACCCCATGAGTATCGTTGTGTGGTGCACAACAAAAGTTTCTACATTTAGAGAGCTCCAAAAGAAGGGAAAGTCCATTCGCACAACTTGTTCATTCACACAGCCAATATTTTTGAAGGGACATCAAGAGTAAGGAGAGAAGAAATCAGGTGGAGAAGTCGAAGGAGAAAGTGGAAGGAGAACCAGTGTCCATCGTGCAACCAAACCAAGGACCTCAAGTTTGCACAACTCATCGGCTTTTGTGATGAACATCTAATATGCCGAAATGCTACCGAAATTGCCATCAAGTTACCCCTCCCCTCATTCATTGTGTTAATTCATTGTGCTTTGTCTTCAGAATCAAGAGAAATATGAGGATGTAAATGAATTCAGAATGAATAAAATGTTTTGTGATCATTGTTCTCTCGTTCTTTCTTTGTTATTATTGAATGATAATTCCCCAAACCAAACACATTCGTTTCTTGTCGAAACAATATGCATTTTTGAATTCCTAATTAGGTATTTGTATAACAAATTCCTAATTAGGGATGTATATTGTTGAATCCCTAGTTGGGGATTTGCATTGTCGAATCACCTCCACCACAACATGAAGGTGATGGAGCAGTTGTTAGAAGAAGGTTTATTTTATCCATGGGAAAGGCAGCATGGATAAAACACACACATCGTGGTAGGGTCTACAGCAGGTCCCACACGAGGTCAATGAGCCCAAGGAGGTTTTAACGATGGATATTCAATCAACGTAGTTTTCCATGGTGCAGTTCACCTGAAATTGGGATCTGCTTCGTTTGGCGTCGCAGCCCACTTGAGTTTTTGAGCCCACAGATCCAACAGGATGGATAGATAGCAAGTGGATAAAACACATGCATCACGGTGTGTACCTGGGCCCCACTTTCCCACGTGGTGGGGCCTGACTGAGTTTTGTATCTGCCTCATATCCAGATCCTGAACAAAGGACGATGTGGATACAAACCACATACAAACAGGTGGGAACTAGTGAGTATTCAACTGCAGGCTTTCAATCTCTTCTACCCTTTGTAAGGGGCCCATCCGAGCCTTGGATATGCTTCATCTAGGTCCATGATCAGTGGATAGACGGCGTGGACTCAAAACACATACCAGATGGTGGGCCATAGGAAGGTCTCAATGCTAGGCATTTCCGCTCCTGATGCTACTCATAGTGGTCTCAGTAGCTATTTCTTCTTTTCCTTCTCATTTTTTTAAATAATGTGGGTCCATCTACGATAGCCTTGTCTATTTCTAGGCATGTGCATGCCCAGGAGTGGGCTAGGAAAAATAGATAAACAATTTGGATAAAACACCTCCAACAGGTGGACCCATGCAAGTTCAATAGTGGACAAATCTCCATTTCTTCCAGCAACGTGGTCCACTGGAGCTTCAATATGTCCCATAAAAATGATCTGAAGATTAAAGTCACTGTGGAGATTGTTGATCGATTTTCTTTAATCTATATGCTGGAACAAAGTTTTTTATTCGATCGACAACCTTGTCAATTTGATCGAGAAAATTTCAAAGATTTATGTTTTCTCGTTGGACGTTTTTTTACGTTGTCGATTCAATTGACGACTATGTTGATTCGATTAATGGTTTGTCGAGTCCTGTCGATTCAATTGACAGTTATGTCAATTTGATCGATGGTCTATCAAGCCCTGTCGATTCAATTAACAATCGCACAGGTTCTGCGTAAGTGTGGATTTTGTTTCTAGTTACATACAAAAGTGTATATAAGCGCTTGTAATATGCGATTAGGGTTATCACATGAGGGCTTAACGCAAAGAGAGTATTTGAAGGGAGATTTAGGGTTTTCATCTGTAAGTTGTTCCATCTCTTGTAATTCTTCTGATATAATGAATTGTTCGTCGCTTTTTGCCTTACTCTTTTCCCGAAAGGGTTTGTCCACGTAAAATTTGTGTGCTCTCTATGATTGCTTGAATTTTCTCTTTATATTACATTGTTTGATTCTAAGGTTGCTTCCATGCCCAACAACTTGAATTAGGGCTTATTGCATTCCCAATAGTGATTATTGCAAACGTATGGGTTATTTTTCCTTATTGGATGATTTGTTTACGATTATATTTCTTTATGGCCAGTTGAAAGTAGTGGACATATTAGCTAATTATTCTGTCTGAAGTGTTGTATGCACCGTATGAAGTGTTCAACAATAGTGCCAATCAATTGTACTAGGTCAACTAGTGTTTATGCTTGTGAGGTACTCTTCTTTTATTTGCTATCTACATAAAAAGTGACCTGAATTTTAATTTATAAACTTATTTAATTTTTTAGGGTATAAATAATCTTTATAAGCTAACTAGGATAAATTATTTATAATAGTTTAAGGCAGTTTAGGTTTTTCTCATATCCAATGGAATATTAAGATATATGACTGCAGAGAAACTTGATGAAGACTATTATAAATACCCAAATTATGACCTAGTTATGAAATAGTATAGAACCATCCATAAGCACAAATGTCATATTTCTAGATACAGCTAAGGAAGTATGAGATGCTATACGAGAAATGTATTCATCTTGTAAAAACATCTCTCGTACTTATCAATGATATGAAAAGGTATTCGAGATCTAATAATGATATAATTATTAGGTGAATACTATTCCAAACTCAAAGAAATGTGGGAAGAGCTGAATGTATATGAGTATTTGACTACCAATTTGGAGAAACTATTTTAGAAAAGTGAAGAGTTTTAGTGACCAAGTTCATATATAGATTAAAATGTAAGTATGAACTGATTTTGAATAGATTTTGGATGAGAAAGATATAACATTTCTAAACGATATATATGCACACTTGTAGTCTAGCATGTATTTTTATGCTATATAAGTAAGGCCCCTAATAGTTCAACTTTAGCATTGTTCTCTAGTCAGAGTAATGATAATGGTTTTGATAGAAAAGGTAGTCGTGGTGACATGAGGGGTAATCGTAGCGGAAGATATGAACCTATAAAGTGCATACATTATGAGTTCTCCAATCATTCTGTTAAAAAAATTTGGGACCTTCATAAGAAGCGTATATGGGCTAATCAAGCTTCCCACATTAGAGATAGCAATGGGTCTCCTCTTGCTAGCTCTTTATCTAGTATTCCACAAACATGTATGGCTGGTGAAATGGTTACTCTAACTTAGAAGAATACTCTAAGTTGTTGAACAATCTCTAGAATTGGCCTATTACTTCTACTTTTATAGCTAGTTCAACTCATATGACTACGTTTGTGACTTCAAGTATGACTTATTTAAGATCGATAAGTGATTAACTTTGTGGCATTCGACCATATGACATATCATTTCAATATATTTTCGTTTATTAATGGCTCTTTAACAGGTTTTTCTATCACTCTAACAAACAATACTTAATCCAAAGTATGTGGAATGGATACTATCTATTTTATTATTTTAAATATTTTGTTTGTTTAAAACTTAATAAATCTTGTAATCGTTACGTCACTTTTTATCCTTCGCAATGTGTTTTCGAAAACCTAAAGAAGAAAAATGTTGGTAAAGGATACAAGCATGACAAGATATACTATATTAATCGTAATGTTTTAGACAAAAAAAAATAAATAAATAAAAAATTCTCAACTTATTAAAGAAACTACCATCTCGGTCATCCATCATTGAAGACTCTTAAGGGTATCATCCATTCATTGTCATTGATATATCATGTCTAGAGTGTGATTTGTGTGAGTTGAATAACCATCATCGTCCTACTTTTTCACCACATGTGAAGAAATGTCATTCAGTTTCTTTATCTTTAGCTTATTAAGATGTTTGAGGTCCGGTTAAAATATCCAGTATGTATGAGTTTAAGCATTTTATTATAGTTGCTAATAATTTATTCAAGAATGGTATATCTTTATTTAATGAAAGATATGTATAAATTATTTTTTATTTTTAAAGATTCCACATGGATGTACAAAATTAGTTTAATTCGAAGGTATTTGTGTTTCGGTCTGATAGTGCAAGAAGTACATACCTAAGCCTTTAGTATATTTTATTTTATTTTTAAAAAAAAATGAGATCATATATCAATCATCATGCGCATAAATCTATAATAAAATAATGTTGCAAAATGAAAAAAAAAAAAAAATCATCATCTTCTTGAGATAACTTAATTCACATGAATGTTCGTATAAATGTTTGAAATTATATAATGCTCATATCATATTTTTAAATGCCTTTATTTTTTTTTAAGGTTCAATTACCTCATAAAGTGTTATTTCTAAATACTCTGTTATTTTATCTACCGACTAAAGTTTTTTTATGTATTTATTTGGTCCATCAGTTAGAATCTAAGCATAATAAATTTGATCTTCAAGTAGTTAAATGTATTTTTCTTAGATATTCTCACACACAAAGTGGTCATCATTGTTATAATTAGTCACTTGGAAGACTGTGTGTGCGCACGCATGCAAATGTTACCTTTTTTAATCTATCCATTTTTTTTTCCAAAAACAACAAATCTCTTAATGTATAAGTTATTCACATAGCAACTGTTGTTAATGGAGGCATTCTTAGATATTCTCACACATAAAAAGATTATCATTATTATAGTTAGTCACTTGAAAGACTATATATATATATATGGGCAAATGTTACATTTATTTAGTTTATTCACATTAAAAAATATCTTAATATAAAAATTATTTCTATGTCAGTTGTTGTTAATAGAGACATGCAACTTCCACCATCTATTGCATCTCTCATTCTCACTGTGCCTCAACTAAAGATCTATTCATTATAAAGACAGAAAGATGGTACATTCGATCATGATGTGTTGTCAAATACATCTTTTTCAAATATTTGTAATCTACTGAGTTCTTAAAATACATTTGATAATCGTGTTTCTCTAAGAAAAAGTAAGCATGCATGTACTAGTCATCATATCTCTAAGTATATTTTTTTTCATTATTTTTCTATAAATTTCTATAACTTTGTTATATCCTTATGTTTTTCTTTTGTTCCCAAGTTATATAAGGAAGCTTTATTATATAAAGAGTGGAAGCAAGCTTTGGAGGAGTGAAGGATGTACTTTATCAAAATGACACTTGGAATACTACCTTTCTTACTAATAAATGTGTTGTGGGTTAAAAATACATGTATATAATCATGTTTCATCCTACTGGTATGATTGAACGATTGAAGGCTCGCGTAGTCATTGTTAATCATGACTAGCCTATGTTCCAACTTAACATTTAAAAAAAATATCTTCCTTCATGGTAATCGTATAGAGGAATTTTTAATGGAATAATCTCCTAAATTTATTACTTAAAGAAAGTCTGAAAAAGTGTATAAATTATAAAAGACAATTTGTAGGTTAAAACAGTCTCAACCTTTATAATTTAATAAGTTCATCAAGGTTGTATTAAATTATGGCTTTGTTAGAATCCATGATAATCGTTATGTTTTTTCATAAAAGGGTATCTTGGGTTTCATTGATCATAGTATATGTGGATAATATTATTATTATTGGAAGTGACAATAAATGGATTAAGAAAGTAAAAAAGTATATTCAACAATATTTTTTTTATATAAAAGATATAAATTATCTTCGATACTTGGTAAATAAGTAGTTAGATCTAAAAAATGAGTTAATTTATCTTAATGAAAATATGTAATAGATTTACTTAGCGAAATGAGTCTTCTTGGGACCAAGTTAATTGACACTACGATGGATCACAATCATAAGCTTGTAAGTTATCAAGGAGATGTAGTGGTGAATCAAGGGAGGCACGGAAGATTGATTGAAAAACTTATTTACTTAAATATTACTCTACCAGACATATAATATTCAGTGAGTGGGATAAGTTAATTCACGATTTCTTCAAAAATACCTCACATGAAAGCAATTATTTCAATTATGTGTTACCTTAAAGAAAAACCAAGTCAAGAAATTTTGTAATGAAATGGTCATCTTTAGGTCACAAGATATTCAGATGCAGACCAAACAATTTCCTTAGATATAGACGATCCACAACTAAATATTGTGCATTTATAGAAAGAAATCTAGTCACATGAAAGAGTAAGAAGCAGAATGTGGTGCCTCAATCAAGTGCTGAAGTAAAATACAGAGTAATGGCTTATACCTCTTGTCAGTTAATGTAGATTAAGATATTATTGCATGAAATAAAATTTATACTGCACGTACCTGTATGATAATCAGGTTACCTCATACATTGCGAACAACAAGATTCATTAACTAAAAACTAAACACATCAAAGTTAAATATCACTTTATATGTAAAAGAAGTTTTCAATGGCAAAATCACCACTCCATATGCTCGATCTCAAGAATAACTTGTTGATGTCTTTATTAAAGCTCTTTATTTCAATCAGGCTACACCTATATTTCAAGCTTGACAAAATAATATCTATACTCCAACTTAAGGGATATTATTAATAAATATATTATGCGCCTATGTCAGCCTACTTTAATTCGTTATTTTGATATATGACATAGAGAAAAAAATTTCTTTTGTTATTAAGGATATTTATGTAATTATAAAAATTTGATGGTATAAAAGAATGACAGGGGGGCATCAACCTCACATCTTTCATCCATTCTCTTTGCATTCTCTTCTCTTTTATATCTTTTATATTCTTTATTCCATCTCACTTCCACTCATTTACATACACCATAGACACTTCCATATGTAATCTGAAGTTCACTATGTTATATGTATTCCATCGAACTTATTACAAACATCTAAATATCCCTTGTAATATTTTTACATATAAACCATTTTTATAATTAAAAGATTTTACAAACATCTAAATGACCCCCAAGGAAAAAACATATGACGTTAAGGGAGATTTGTCATTTAGATGAGTGCAAATGCTTCTTTATCAACCCATAACCATTGGGCCATATAATTATCCTTCACCACCCATGTGCACTTAGCATTACATATGTACTCATTAAAGTAGAAATTGATAAAGAAAATTAATTATGAATTCTCATTGATCCTGTACCAATTGAGCTCGGAAGCACCATAGAAAAACACTAGTTTTAAAATTTTCAAGAAAGAACTAATTTAGAAGGCATAATCATAATTGTCTACTTTGCTACACGAAAACAAGTACAAAGATGAAGCAAATCCCAACAGGAATTTTCATTTACACTACAAGAGGAAAAATAACACTTTACACTTTGAAAATCTCTACAGTTAATGAACTAGGGTTCTTGAGAAGGAATGATTTCTCTAAGACTGGGACTTCAACGGAGAGAAAAAGTACTTTAAATAAAAAAAATCTTATACTTACATTCATAGATCCCTATCCTAAAGAAATTCCAATTAGAAAAGAAATTCCAATTAGAAACTAACTCAAAATATCTCTTATATCATCATAGTAATGAGTGTGCCTAATAACTATACTCCATCTTAATAAGAAAAATCTAATCTACACCTTCCAATTAAGTGGATCAATGTGACCTCTTCTAAGACTATAATCCTCTCTAGAAAATGACATCAAACCAAATCTACACCTTTCATCTGATCACACTTAATTGAGCACATTTGATTTCTTATCTACATGTGAACAAATCTCAAACTCCGATTATGATGCATACGTATCTATTCTTTTGAGATAAAAAAGATTTTACCTTTGAATACTTGGTCGATTAAAATAACTCATTGAAAATATTAAAATAATAATTTTTCCACAAATGTTAATAGTAAAATATGACTATCCATTCAATTTGGTGTCTTAGATAAGTCTCTTATGCATCATCACCACTATGTGATCATGTTTGATCTTTCTCTATGTTCATGACATTTTGGTTTGGACACTTTCTAGTGTACTTTTGACCGAGTTGAATATATACAAATAACCTTAATAATGCACATCAAAATAGTGTTGCCTCATTGCAGCTTTGCCACGACACGCAGAGTAATAAAGACTAGAGTCGCCTACCAAACCAAGGTACTTTTACATAAATGATTAAGTGTTCACCATCCATGTAATCATCGCACAGGCTTAATCTCTATATAATCCATCTCCACTAAATAATAATAATAATAAAATTGTTTTTTTTTTTAAGACATAGGGTGTCCCCACCTCTTTTTTAAAGTGAGACTAATCCCTGCAAATACACGCAATCACCCACAACCACATGTATCGGGTAAAGCCAATGAAGGGAATCGAACCCTCACCTATAAGAAGCAATCCATCTCTACTAAAATATAGAGGCTTACACAATCTGACTAGATACGGAGTAAATCAAGTCAATCTGTATAAGATCTCATCCCTATGATCTCAAATATCAAGGCAAAGATGCATCTCAATATGCATTACTCACGGTGTGCACACTTGCACAATAGTCTACATACTGTAAAAAGTTGACCAAGGCTTTTAATTGATGAATATTAACCACATCTCATCATGAAAGCATGAAACAATCACATCCATGCATATAAACTTAAATATTGAAAAATATCAATATAATCTAATGAATAAATATTTACACACGTCAATGATGGTGTGATTGGCTGCATGAAGTCACATGCTACAAATATGAAGGATCATCATCACCCATCATCCAAGCCTTTTCCCAACTAATAGGGATCGGCTACATGACTCCTCTCATGCCCATAACTTCGGTTAGCCAATAGGTTCTCAAAGTTTTTTCTTACAACTTCCACCCATGCCTTTTGAGCTTTCACCTCACCCTTTTAGAGTCTTCAACTTGAGTGGTACAATTCTTAGTCTCCATTTCACATAATCAAATCATTTAAGCCTACTTTACATTACCTAATTGCTTGCTAATGTTACTCCTAAACTTCCGTCACATTCATTTATAATTCTACCCTTCCTAGCCTCATTAGTCACTATCTCAACATCCTCATTTCACCCATACTCATCCTAGGAACTTGTAGTTCCTTAAAATACTGCAAACATGAAAGATAGGTCTTGTAATTAGGGGGGCATGACCTTTAAGGGTTTGATGGGAAATTTGGGCTGATACGGTAGAAATGCATAGTGAATAATTTACAGGTGGCAATGGTTCAGGTGTGACTGGGTGGTAGGTCAACTGGATTGACCTACTTTTGAGGTAGGTTCAGTGCAAGCTCAATGGGCAAATGAACTGAAAATGTAACACGTTTAAGTTAATGGGTCCCTGCCTGCCCACATAGGTTATCAACCGGTTGGGCTAGATGACCCGACCCAACCCAACCCAAGACCCAGAACAAATAAACAAGTATATATGAATTTTTTTTAATGCGTGTACTGTGCTAGGCTGTGGATAGCTTTAGCGTCATATTCCATTTCTTGAACATGAGTTGTCATGGCAGGGTAGGGTCAGGTCAGTTGAGCCCAACCCCTTCACAATTCAACCGGTTAATGGGTCCTGGGTCAGGTTAGGGCTAGAATTCTTGGCCCATTTAGTAAATGAGTCAGGCTTGGGCTGTCCCTTAACTGGCCCGAACCCATTCTACTGACCCTCTACTATCTTCCACTTTTTCAGAAAAGCAGTGGGCAACAATACATGATCAATGGACTGTCATATGTTTTAGAACATGGCATGTCAAGGTGAAGACGACCTGATGGACTCTGGAACTCTCACATTTCAATCCTATACGAGTTCTGTCAATGTGCTTCTTGCAAAACCCCTGGAATACAGAATGTATTAGTAGATAGCTACTGCGTACCTCTATGATTGTATGATCCAAATGGCCCATCTGGTGACACCATCATGTATGGGGCATTACCCAAAAACATGACAATAAGAAATCTTAGTACAAGCCTTACTGAACATTGAAAGTGGAGAGCATTGTTTAGCCATTCTTCCTACCACTGGAACCGTCCAGTCAGTAGTCCAGCCTTCCACATCAGGAGTTGTTTGGTCCAAGCAGAATTCAGGATTTCTTTCCTTCTATCAAACAGTGAAAATGGAATGCCTGCATTGTGAGTATTGAACTGTCCAAATCGTACACTGTCCACTGAGCTACAAGCCCAGTAACGACCTGACTCGACAGATCGCGACCCAGTATGGATATGCTGCAAACCCTGTTCTCCATCTACAAGTAGGCTGACAATCACTCAAGGAACATAAACAGAGTATGCTTTACTTCTAGAAAATTTAAATACAAAAAGACGCTCTTTATAACAATATCCAGAGCTGAAGATGCAAACATTCATATTACTGAGGCTAAGCTTCCCTTGTAGAGGATGGAATTTCAAAAAGAGTTCTTTATAACAACACCATCAGCTGAAATACAAACATACAAATTACATGGCAATAAGAAACAACACAAACCCACATCTCATCTGGATGTTTTACTCACAGCTATGTCCAAAACAACAGCCAGAGAGGGCCAGTACAAACACAATCTGCACAAAACGAGACATCTACAGAGAAACTAACATGCAATTTTTGGCATGTTGGAAGCTCAAAAAAGGAGATCTCACCAATCACAGAAAATCTAGGGTTCTGTTCGATAGTATTTCAGGTTTACTCGGTGGGCGGTGATGATGCAACCTGAAGCAGCTGTGGTGACACCAGTGTTGGCGGATGTTCAGATGATTGCAGTGGGTCTGATTCCAGTCTTTTTTCCACTGCCAGGTTCTCATCTTCAACGGGCTTAGACCTGAAAAAACAGTATGCAGAGAAGTTAAAGATGGTTCTTATGAATGCCAGTATTTCAAAGTAACTAAACCACACAGCAAATCTAGTTTTCTGTTCGATAGTATTTCAGGGGTTACTCAGAAGGCAGTGATGATGCAGCCTGAGGAAGCTGTGGTGACTCAAAGGAAAATCTATTTTACTTTTTCAGTGAAACATGAATGACCATGTTACTGCTCAAAGAGTAGACTGAAACCCCACATTGGAAGTGAGACAAGTTAATTAACGCCCATGTAGATAGTCTAAACCCTTAGCCAGTCTGTTTTTTTTATGCTTATGCAAGCACAATCAATTCCAATATTTGGATGGTCTGGATTGTCATACAACAATACACTATAAGCATCACCATTTTCTGAATGCTGGTGAACATAGGAGCCCAGCCTCAAAGGCAAACCTATTTTACTTTTTCAGTGAAACATGAACGACCATGTTCCTACTGAAAGAGTAGACTGAAACCCCACATTGGAAGTGAGACAAGTTAATTAATGCCCGTGTAGATAGTCTAAACCCTAAGCCAATGACTGTTCCAACACAACGCTGGTTTTCAAAATTAAGGTTTACAACCAATGTTGTCAAAATCATTGTGGCATCGCAAATTGTAATGGGGATTGAATCGGTATCAAATCGCAAATCATAAGATTATTTTTATGATTGTCTTAAAAAAATTTGGGAAATATAAATAATCAGAAAAAAGAAACTCACCAATCATCCTTTTTCCATCAATATGCACCAATACCATGTCACAATAGTTCTAAAGGATTCTTATCTTTCCTTCTTTTTTTGTGTATCAATAAAATTCCCTTAAAAAACCTACAAGGATCCTTTAATAATTTATGTTCATGCTACCTTTCTTAAACATAGAATCTCGGTGGAAAAGTGGAATTTGATTATGTGGACTTACAAAAAAAAAAATATATTTTGATTTCTAACCATCATTCCACAATACATAAGTCAACATGATCATAAACATCCATAAAAACATTCCACGGTCATGAATCAATTTGGTGTTTTGACCAAATTAAGTAAGAAATCATTTATATATAAAAAAAAAAAGCTCCATGATTTAACTTGAAGAAAATATATCACTTAAACTCTTATACAGAACAAAATAAAATAATTTATCTTTTCTAAACAATTCTTAAAGCCCCCACCAAATTAAAAACATAAAATGAAAGTCAAGTGAAGCTTAAAATAGTAAAGAACCTGTATAATTTGAATCACAAATTGGAATTTGAATCGTAAATCATAGAAATCAAATCAAAGAATCATAGGATAAATATAAAAAGGGATTCAAGGTCGCATTCAAATCGTTCTGCTTAAGATTTGACTCAAATCACAAATTGTCAAAATTTAAATCATAGAATTTTGACAACACTATTTACAACACACCCAAAAGGTAAGATGTCACATATACAATACACCTCGAGATCCAAACCGATGTTATTGCGCTCATTATCAAATCACTGGGCAAAAACTAAAGCAAGCCAAGTTGCAACATAGGTGATTTTATGATCCAAAATGTCCAAGAACAGTAAGATTAGAACCAATCACAAGATTCATGCTAGTTATCTCCTCTTTGAAGTCATTATGAAAAGTTGTCCCCGTTAGAAAGTAATATTGCATGAAATCATCTGGCATTGAATCAAAACAAGCACATGAGATTTCATACCCACCTTCGAGTGGATTTGAATTCCTCCACAGCTTGGTTGATTGCATGAAGAGTCATTTTCTTCACCTGTTTCACATGTGAAAATTGAAAAAAGATCATCAAAAGAAGGATGTAAGAAACATGTCTGCAAATCATAACACGTGCTGGTAGACTCGTTAAGCACAGAGCTAATTAATCTGAGCTGCCGATTTATGGGGCAACAATCATGGAGTAAACCAAAGTCTACTGGTGAAAAGAAATATCCACTCAAAATGCTTATTAGCTCTGAGGGATCTTGGGTCTATTAGTGCTCATAAGGCTGTCAACCAGCAGGCTTTTATACATGACCCTACCCTACCAAAAAAAAAAAAAAGGGCTGAATTTTGATGCCTGAAGTTGGACCAAACTTATGGAAAAGTTGGCCTGTCCTGAAAGCTCAACAGGCAATCCTGATGCCTTGACAGCACAATGTGCACATGAAATATTCACATGAATGACTTAATGAGCAGATCACCAATATTAACACATGAATGGATACAGGGAGTAGGTTCACCTCTAGTTTGTCTTCCTTAGCCCTGTGATTTTGAGGAAGCAAACGGAATTCTTCAGTTAAGCGAATGCACTCATGGACATTTTCAGGTGAGACAAAGTCGAGCGCAACCTTTATACAAGACTGCACAGGAGGGAGACGAGCTTCAAAAGATGAGTGCTCAATTTTTGTGTGCCCTAAAGTAGCATGAAATGTGAAGGGAAGCAGCAACAGATATGGGGGGAAGAGTTTGTTTCAAAATGGTAGCAAGTATAAACAGCTAGGAAGTGGGAGCATTTGGGGGAAGAGTTTGTTTCAAAATGGTAGCAAGTATAAACCGCTGTGGGAGCATGTCAAAAGAGTGATTTAAAGCTAGAGTGGCACCTAGTTAGAACAATCATGCAACTAAGGTGCATTGGCCATTCGATGAGACAAGCTGACCCACTATCATTATGCGATATGGGATTTTGCATATGTTTTCATATTCTACTTACAGATGAATTATTAATATTGTGTCGGACTGCACAATCTTTGGGACCGAATAGTCCAAAAGCATGCATTACCTAGCATACAGTTTACATCATACCTTGAGATTTCTGACTTGATGAGGACACCCAGCAGGAATAAAGACCGCCTCTCCAAGTTCCTGAACAAAAGTCCATGGTTCGATTCCTACACAAACAGCAAAGGAACTAAGAATTGTAATAATAAACATTAGTACAGGCACCCACGCACATAAGAAAGAAGCAAAGTAAAGAAAAAAGAAACCAAAAAGACAACATTGATACATGAAGGGGAGGGAGGGTGGAGGAAGAATACCAAATTCCTCCTTGAGCTTCCTTTTATGTTCCAAAGTTAGATAGAAAGTTTGGTCATGAATGGGGTGCACAACCTAAATAAACATTAAAAAAATTATTTTAAAAAAATAATAATAATAATTATGTAAATGTCAACAACATTAAAATGAAACACCCCTTGCTTTTAACCAAGTGCTTACCTGCTCTACTGGAGAACAGTGGGTGTGTCTGAATTCTCTTGAGTGCTTCCTAAGATATTCCTGTAGCTTTGTAACATCTTCTCTCCTGAAAATGTCCCAAACAGCACCACCAGGTGGTGGTCTGGATATCAACTTTCTAGCAGAAACAGCATGTTTTCGCCCTTTCTTCTTTCTAACTTGAACTTGCTTCACCTCTCCAATTTTGTCAGAAATTTCAGGAATCATCATGCAGCCATCATTTTTCTTACTGACATTGCAATTAGTTGCCTCTAGTGATCGAAGGTCAGAAGAACCATTTTCCTTTTGCTGATCACCCATTGAACCCTCAAGTGCTTCATTAGTTACAGCTTCAATATCAAATAAACCAGAATCACCTTCTTCTCCTGCCCCACTCAAATCAAGTTCTGCATGGGTATCAGTTTGGCCAACAAAAGAATTGGTGTCACAATTATTCACCAACTCCCCCCCAGCTCCAACTGTCATCATTTTGGAAATCAATCTATTGCCAGAAACTGCAAGTTTTCTTCCCCACTTTCGCTTCGTACTCCCAACTTGCTTCCTAGCACTTTTTTCAGAATCTTTAGAAATATTTCTGCAGTTGCTAGTCTCCACCACATTGTTGTTGGTTCCCTCTTGTGGAGGACCAAAAGAACCATTTTCTTCCTTTTTTAGATCATTCAAGGCCTCAAGTGCGTCAGCAGTAGTTCTAATATCGGAAAAATCAGCATCCACCCCATCACATGTCCCATTCTTACCTGATTCTTCACAGGTCTCAGTTTTGACCACCAAAGAACTATTCGCTTTGTTATCTTGTAATTCCTCCAGAGCACTATTATCCTTCACTGTTTTCTTGTACCTGTTGCCTGAAACTGCATGTCTACTTCCCTTCATCCTTTTTCTACCTCGATTATTCTTTCTTCTCTCCAAACTCTTTCCAGAAACTTCACGGCAGTTATCGGATTTTTCTCCCTCATAATCATAAACCCCCTTGTCAGGCTGCAAACCAGAAAAACCATTTCCTCCATCTTGCTCATCACCCACTATATGAAGTGCTTCACTACTTTCAGTTCTGCTACCAGGCAAACAAGCATTGCTACCTCCATGCAAGTCATTGGTGGCAGGTTCTTCGTCGCTTCCCCTTTTAAGGATCAAGCAAGTGTTACTCACACCCTGTTCTTCTACACCAACATGCTTCTCATTTTCTTCAACCTTTAAAGCAACAACACCAGTATCTTCACCTATTTCAGCTTTAAAACAAGAGCTACCAACATCGTCTGTCAATTGTCTAGCTACAACATCTACTTTGATTAGTTCAATTTTGGTGTCAATAACAACTGCATCCCCTTTTTCCACATCAGCACGTTTTTCAGTTGCAGGCATTTCATGAGACAGACTGGCAGATTTCCCTACTATGTGCCCATTACCATGAAGTTCTACAGGGGCTCCAGATTTGACACCGCCAAAACAACTGTCTGGATTATTGCGTTCTTCAATTCCTGAAAGTTCTTTATTTATTACAGCTCTAAGAAATGAGGCAGGAGCATTCGCATTTTTCTGGTTCCCAACAGAAACATCTAACTCATTCTTTTTGGGTTCAGAATCAATGAAAATGGCATCTACTTTTTGCCCATTAGATCCACCCTCCGGTTTTTCATCGATTGCAGTGTTATTATGCATGTTGAAATCATCTAGCTCTTGCGAGGATTTCCTAGCAGATGGCACTGCGTGATATTCATCAATCATTTCCTGTTTTGGTTGAACAATACTGAAATGCATGCCCCGATCTTGGGATTGGAGCAACTTTCCATTGGTAGTGATAATATGTGACTTGAAATCATCCTGTTCTGTCAGGTTCTTCCCAGCCAATGGTGCCACGTGATTCTCACCAAAGCTCTCCTGATTTTGTTGAATACAGAGATGCTCTCTCTGATCTTGAGCCCTGTGCAACTTCTTCAGCTTTTCTATACTGGAAAGCTGATTTTTGGTAAGAACAACTTCTGCAGTATGGGTCAAAACATTCACCTGGGCCATAATGTAGTGGGAATAACAAATTAAGGGGATTTTGCAGGGAAAAAGATAACCATGCCACCCAAAAATTCTAATCCACGCAGAACATTAGTGTCAAAAAAAATTCTACTAAAAAACAAGTATATCAATAGCACATTCTCTCACTTTAATGAATATTGCACAAAAAAGAAAAAGAAAGAAAAACTATTTGTATCAGTAACCAAACTCAAAAGACCCACTGTAAAATCTTGAGACTCAATCACGAAACTTGTATCAAATTTTTTGTTAAGGTAACAATTTTTTATATAAAGAAAAGAGTACAAAGGAATAACTAACTAACAAAAACTATAGCTGGCAGCTCCAAGACGAACCAGAGGATGTATGATTAGGAGTCCAACCAATGCAGAATAATAGAATCATATCCAACTATTTGATCTTAGGAGACTTCCCATTGAAACAAATTCATTCAAGGAAAACAAATGTGCAATTGGAGACACAGGCCACTAGATTTAGATTTTAGCAACAAAGCATTATAGAGGGTTTTTGTGTGTGTGTGTGTGTGGAAAGATAGCAAAGCATTATACATTCATTTCCTAAACATAGCAAATAACTCTTAACATCAGTGAATCCACACACAGTTATTTATTTGATTCATTACCCATCACCAACAGGAAGAATATATACACCAATGTCCAAAAACTCACTGAATCAGTCAGAACTGGCCTAGTCAACTCTGTATGGTTGATCTCCCTGCACCAAGTCTCTAAATCTACATAATATCGGCAAGTTTCACATAGACTCGGCCACAATACTAAATGACTTATTTCTCAGCAAAGACCAAGGTTTCACATGTAATATAAACAGGGCATTGGATATGAAAGAATTAAGCTTACCGCATCAGACATATCACAGTGAAGCTTAGTTACAGAGTCTCCCCTACCAAGCTCTTCCGCAAACCCATAAGCAATATATGTCTTAGGACCCATGTCCGGTTTCAGGGTTTTCTCTGGCAACTTTACAGCCAGATTAAGAAGACCAACCTTGGGATCTGTATATTCCTTATATGGCAAGGCACTGATGAATTCAGCACCATGGCGTGGCAATCTCTCCTCAAAGGAATTAGAAGGTGGCCAATCCTTCAGCTTGAGAATCTCTGGCCATAGATTTTTGTGATTTCGCCCCTCTGCATATCCTTTAAAAAATTGGTGAATATTAATTTCAACCTGCACATTGTCACAAAAGATAATTCTTTTATCAATTTGGAACAATGACACCTGGCAATGTAAAAACCATAGAATAAAAATATCCATCAAGATTCCAGACTGATCCTTCCAGACATATCCTGCTGCACAACAAATACAAAAATCAAAATACCACCAGCATCAAAGAAGAGCCCATTAGACAATGGAAAGGATTTCCAGTTACCACATACAAAAGAACTCAAAGGAGCAAACACCCAAACATAAATGTCTTCAGAAATGTATTCAGAAAAAGTTTTACTCGACGAGCCACGAGAGATTTCAAGCAAAGAAAGCAAGAAACCAGTCATAGCACTCTAAATGCAAATATAAACAAGAGTTGTGTCCACCAAAAAGGCAGAACAATCTTGTTCACATCATGGGTAAAAGACTCAGCAACTCGCCCGAGTCAGGAGTGACTTGAGGGGTGGGTGACTCATGGTATCGAACCAGAACACGTAGTACTGAATCTGAGCCTTAGAACCATGGTTCACATGCTACTGGAGCCATCCTACAAAGACCACATCCTAAGCATCAGAAGAGAGACATATAAATAGTTATATCGAGACAACAATCCATTTAGAAAAAAAAAAAAAAAAAACATTGTGCATGATACAAGAAACAGAAACTCAGCCCCTAGCACTAGTCCTGCATTATAACCATATCAAGTTTGCTAAGCCTACACAAGTATGGAGCCCTAGGCATCCACATGCAAGCACACATGCCAATATGGCACATGTGTGCAAGAACTAAGCCTCCCATCAGGTAGGCCACAGTCTAAATCTTCTAACCCAAAAATTAGGCTGTTTCAATCAGGCAAGCAGTGCACAAAACAAATGGTTGTGCACAAAAATTGTTTCGCCAGCATGTATGTTTTGTACAATGATCATCTTGAGGAGTGAAAAAGAATAAGTTTTTAAGCCGGACATGCTAAGCAGTGTAACCCACCTGATGGAAAAGATCTTGTACGCATGAATGTGACATTTTCATCTGTAATTTCATATGGATGGGCAAGGCTCCACACACATCTGAGCTTAGTTTCTTTTTCCTTTTTTTTTCATTTTTTTTCATTACGGGCTTTGTAAACATTGGAAGACAGAACCCTAAAATGCATTTACAATGATGCGCCCAAATAATGAGATGTATCTAAAGCCTGGATAGCAAAAAAAATCAACACTTGGAATCAAGAGTATAATGAAACTAACCTCACACCAATCCAGGCAATCAATGGCCTTCACCGAGAAAGATTCAGAAACAGCCTTAGATTTCGTCCTCTCACGTAATGCACGCCACATGACCATCGGCTCCCAGCTCAAGCCAGACGTAAGCTCAAGAACATTACGAACAATGACCGGTTCACCTCTCATCCAATGCCTCTGGAAATGCTCTAGGTCACCATGCTGAACATCTCTAGAAGTAGGACAATATAGATAATTGCTATTGGAATCTTCTCTCGAAGCTACTTTTCTTAAATTCTTGTTACCAAGATGTATCTGTCCGTTCTTATTAAAACAGGAGCACTGAAAAGAGCTATCAGACACTTCGAGATAATTGTAGCTGCCATCTATTTCCTCTGCCTTTCTTTCCAACTCCAAAGTCCAATTGTCTGGAAAGATACACTTCAGCTCCAGAAGGCACTCACCACATCCACCCATGTCCTTCGAGGGACAAGAAATACTGCCATTATTGTTGGCCTTCCATTCAGTCAATGACCCAACATGATTTGTAGAGTTCTTATCCACACGCACAGCTGAAGCATCTTTTTGTCCAGTAATGCTAGAGTTTGGTTCTTTTCCATGCAGATAAGCTCTACCTTTATCTGGAAATTGCATAACGACATCCTCATCATGTCTCTTTATGCAGCCTTCACGAATTTCCCGGCAACAATGAAGGCAGAGGTCATACGAACAATTTTGACAGCTTCTATGAAAATCAACAATAGAAGTTTTGCAATTATCACTGCTCCAAAAAAGACATTGAGATTAAATCCTCAACAAATTAGTGAACCAACAAAAGGAATTAGGAAATGTCCAATGAAGTGCAAAAAATATTATAACTATTCAGGGAAGAAAATCAACCAGAATGCGCGCTCATCGCTGAAACAGCCTGCCTGGAGAAGTTCTACTTCAGATAATGGTATTCCTATTCCAATGAAACATTCAGTCAGAAGAAAAATTAAAG
Organism: Magnolia changhungtana; assembly: GCA_030180095.1. Lineage (NCBI taxonomy): Eukaryota > Viridiplantae > Streptophyta > Magnoliopsida > Magnoliales > Magnoliaceae > Magnolia > Magnolia changhungtana. The sequence goes on from JASAUF010000248.1 coordinate 5,098,362, forward strand.
AAATGATAGCAAATTCAAGCACATTATACCTCGAATATTAGCCTCTATCTCCTTTTCCTTGATCTGTTCACTATTTAATTGTTTCAGAAATTGAAGAAGTACATGTATCAAATAGCAAGAATGACGGATTCTGTCTACTTCATTTATTTTCCCCTCTGAACTCTGCAGGCAAAGCACAAAATAAGGTATTGCCATCTGTATAAGTAGAATCAATGGTTTAAATAGCTTACACTATATAGTGTGTAGCTTACACTACGTAGTGTAGCTTACCCTTGACGCTATGTAGCTCATGGAAATAGCTTAAGTTGTGTTTAGTCTACGCAATATGCTAATTTGCATAAGCTACATGCTACTTAGCTTACACTAAAAGTTATTTTTCTAAAAAATATCAAAATCAATTAATATTTTCAAGGATTTCGGACATTTCTCTATTTTCAATAAAAATTAGAAAATCTTTTCAATGATTTTAGTTAACACAAGTAACAGTGTTAAATTAGATCCTTTGCCCCTTCTTTATCTTTAATATTTGCCCTATTTTTCCAATTACTTTAGGCTGTGTTTGGTTGCACCAAATATCATGAAATTTCATTATTATTCAAAAATTTAGTGCAGAATATCATGAAATTTCGTGATATTTGGTGCAACAAAGTGAGACCTTAGCTTATGCCTCAAGCTTCAAAGGGCCGGTGAATGCTATGCTACACGCTATTTAAAACGCTTGAGTAGAATGTATAATAGTGATCTAGTAAAAGATATGCTGCAAGATACCCCAAAACAGACCTCCAGTATATCCATACGCAAGCATGTTTTACAATTGCAATTTCTACGACAGACAGGGCAAGCCTTTGCAACTTCTGCCTCTGACATATGAGGATACCTGAATTTAATGACAAAAATAAATAAATAAATAAAAATTCAGAGCTTTTTTTATAAGAAGAAAAATGAGTGGATTGGAAACTAAAATGGTATCCTTCACAAATTAGATTTAAAATAATAAAGTTACAACCCGAACAATCTCATGCTCCAAAAAATTTACATAAGGTGGAATGTCAGAACCATTTACGATACAGTTGCAAAAAGCTTACAAGGAAGCATGAGCAAGTTTGCATGTAGCGCATATGTTACAAAATATTACAAGTAAGAATAATCGGTGCATGAAGCCTAAAGCAAATATGACAACAAATGAAGGTGGAGCAGGGAAACATCTATTTCAAAATGTTAGGGAGTATAAACAACTAGGGAGTGGGAGCGGGAGCTAGACTTTGAAGCATGATTCAAAGTGGGAGAAACACCTGATTTAAAGGATCTAGCAATCGAGGTGAGAAAACTTGGGAAATTCAGTGGGAGCATGAGCAAATTTTAGGGAGGAACGTTCTAGCCAAGGTGTGCCATGACGATAATGTTGGGCATAACAGTCCCCACCATTACCTTTACGCATAACGTCCGATACGCCACCGTAATAGTAATACGTGTGTGTGTGTGAGTGAGTGCACGCCAAGGTTTTAAACATGTTCACAACGGACTACTCTTTAGTAAGAATGTTGTCGCGACTAAAGTCCCAAAGTTCCTGCGGTATATGGCATTCATCCACCAATGATATCCCTAAGCATTTGGCATCATTGCCCCCAAGGGAATGTTTGCACCAATAAGTAGATGTAAATAGCTCATTATTGTTATTTACATCCGTTTGACAGCCAGGGGTAATTCCACCTTGAAACTTAGTCCAAAAAAGGCTAATTTAAATCTGTGGGGTCTACCATGATGTTTATGATATACCCACTCCATCCATCCATTTTACCTGAACGTTTTAGGGCATGAACCCAAAAATGAGGCAAATTGAAAGCTCACATGCCCCACACCATAGGAAATCATGGTCGTAAAAGGTTTTTAATGGTAGGCTTTCAACCCACTGTTTCGTGTGGTGTGGTCCACTTGAGCTTTGGATTTGCCTCAATTTAGGGTTCATGAACTAAAATCACCCTGCAAAATGGATGGACGGTGTGGATAAGCCACATGTATCACAGTGGGCCCCACATGAAATTCACACCATCCTCAATTTTAGTGTTAAAAAAGCAAGCAGTCATTGTCGGCCAAGAAAAAAGAGCAAGGATTACATTTTAATTAATCATTACCCATTTGCAGGAATTTACATGGGGGAAATGAAAAACAAACACCCCCTAAGTAACTTTAAAAAATTAATTAATTAATTAAATTACAAAATTAAAAAAATAAAAAATAAAAAATAAAGTCGGATAAATAGTGTCGCCGATTTGGGGGGCCACTTAAATGCCTTCAAATCAAACCCAAATTCATGCAAGCTATGACCAATGTCCCACAAATGCATATCCCTAACCATTTGACTTCATTTCGCCAATTGAAATTAAGTTCAATTGAATAGTATCGTTGATTTGGGGGACCACTAGATGCCCCAAATCACCCTCAAATGCATGCAATCTATTGGCACTCATCCCACAAATGTAATTGGCCCCAAATTGGTGGACATTTATTAGACGGTGAAGAACGAAAAATATCCAATGGTCCTATTTCAAAAGTGTCTGCAAATCAACAATTAGGATCATTCAAACAATTTGATCTTTAGATTGTCACTTGGCAACAATGGTTGCCATAATTTAATTGGTTAAGTTCAAGTTAATATGTCACATGTACAGTTTTTTTTTTGCAAATTAGAGTCGTTACCTAGACTTTAAGTTGAAAACTTGATTGCAAATTAAAAATAATTGTCAACAGAATGCGATCATTAGAACTCCAAAAACATTTTCCAAAAAAAAAAAAAAAACCTTGAGAACTAAAAAACTTGCTTTTCAAAATTTTGTCAAATCGTCAATTTAAAGTCTCGTATAAATATATTCCGTAATTCACATAGAGGGCTATACACAAGCCAAGCTAGCTTGAAAAGCTCGCTCGATCTAGCTCGACTTGACCCGAACAATGACTCAAGGCGAGCCAAGCTTCATATGACCTAGCTTGTTTTGAAAACAAGCAAAGTTCGAACATAGTAGAGCTTAACTCGACTCGAACCCGGCTCGGCTCGACTCGAATATATTTAATATTATTATAGTTAAAAATTAAAAAATAAAAATAAAACTTAAACCATACCATACACGTCCGTCCCTTTCTTACCCTTTCCCTTCCTTACCTAACTCAATGCGCTTGACTCAGCGTCTGCTCGACTTATCTCAGCCATACGGCCTGCACTCGCCCGAGCTCTCTCTCTCTCTCTCTCTCTCTCTCTCTCTCTCTCTCTCTCTCTCTCTCTCTCTCTCTCTCTCTCAGCACAAACAACAAGGTACCTTCTATGGCTCTATCTAATGTTACACACACACACACACGAAATTAATTGAATATTTGATTTGGGGGTTGGGTCAGTTGGGTCGGGTTGCTGGGTTAAGTCAGGTGCAAGTTGGGTGCTGGGTTAGGTCGGGTTGGGAGCAGACTTGACTCGACTCGAGGTAAGCTCGCCTTGACTCGATCCACTAGATCGCCTCGAGCTCGACTCAAAAGGTTTGGCAAACAAGCCAAGCTCCAATGGTAAGCTCGAGGCTGAGCTCGAGCTCGAACTCGAGGAGAGCACGGACGAGCCAAGCCAAGCTTGACCCACCTTGACTCAACTCGGCTCAATGTATAGCCCTAAATTCACATATCAACTTGAACTTACAAGCATGGCCACCAACTATATCACTTCAAAATAAGGGGGGAAGAAAGCATAAATGTAGTCATGTTTTCAAATTTGATGTCAAAAGTCATAAAATGCAAATTCCTTACTAGGCTTTTTAAAAAATATTTTTGATAAATTTTTTATATATATATGAAGAATCAAAAAAAGATAAATCTCTAAGTTTAATATCGCATTTTAAAACACTAGAAGTAAGAAATCAATTTTTTTTTAATGGTTAAACAGTTTGAGTTTGAAGAGATACCTCCCAAGGAAAACCTTAAAGTTGAACCAAACCATCATTTAAGCTCTTACAAGAATAAAATAAAATAATTTATCTGCTTTAAAATATTTTTAAAAGAAATGACTAGGACAAGAAGAGGAGGATTTTGCACGCAAAATTGGATCCATAGACGACGATGATTAGCAAGAAAGCTCCAATTTCATTCCTAATTACATATAGAGTGGCACAACTGCACAAGTTGCAACAAATTCAAGTGTAAGTGCAGAACGCACCTATTTGAAAATTTATTAAGGGTAAAAGTCTAGAATGAGAAAGCGCATGCAAGAGTCTAAAGCATGATTGAAGTACGAGCAGCGCCTAACTAGAAGGACCATACAAGTAATATGTGAATCATGTTGATATAGCATGAGCAACTTCATTGGCTACAACCAAGGTGTTCTGTAGCAGTAACGGTGAGCGTTACAGTGCCCACCGTTAAGGTACGCTAAATTGGTGTAACGGGCGATACGAGGGGCGTAATGGGCCATACACCCCTGTATCGGTCAAATAAAAAATTGTTGCTTAAAAAAATCCAGAAAAATATTCAGAAAATCCAAAAAATTATAAATATTCCAAATATGCATTCATTTATAATTTTGAAAATGTTTGTGGTAGTGTAAAGGTCCAATCTTTGACGAGAATGCTATATCGGGTTGTCTGATAAATTTATGAACTTGACAACCTAAAATTAACTGTAAACCTTTTAGATTTAGTTTTGTAACTATATAATATTTATATAAATTTACTATATTAAATGCAATACCAAAACATCTTATATTTTCAAGTTTAACTATTATTTATAGTGTTGGCGCACTGCATACTTTGAGACTTGAATACATTTCATTTCAATATATAGAGTTTAGGAACTTTTGTATCCTACTATGTAATTCATATACCTAATAATTTGATATCATTTTCCCCCATAGATCTTAAGAAAAAAAAAAAAAAAAAAAAAAAGAGTTAAAATTAAAATGGGGTAAGTAGTGTTGTCAATTTGGGGCTGATTTGGGGACTGTTTGATGCCCCAAACTAGCCTCAAATTAATGCAATCTATTGTCACTTATCCCACTCATGGATTGGGGGACATTTATTAGATAGTGAAAATGAAAAATATCAAATGGTCTGCCTTATTTCAAAAAACAAGTGTCTGCAAACTAATGGTGAAAATTGTTCAAACAAATTAATTTTGGGATTGTGACTTGGCAACAATGGTCCCAAATTTTAATTTGTTCATTTTGAGTTGATATATACCTCATGTACAAATTTTTAGGGCCATGCAAGTTGGGTGCACTCGATTATGTATTATATATCCATGTCATCCATCCATTTTGGCAACTCATTTAAGTGCATGGTCAAAAAAATGAGGCAAATCCAGATCTCACGTAGACCACTAGTGGGCCAGGCGGACCACCTCGATGTATTTGTATATCCATGTCATCAATCCATTTTCCCAACTCATTTTAAGGCATGGTCCAAAAATTCAGGTAGATCTAAATTTTCAGTGGACCACTAGTGAGTATCCCCTTAAATGTGGGGCCCACCTCAATGCATTTGTTGTATATCCATGTGGTCCATCCTTTTTGCCAACTTATTTTAGGGCACGGTCCAAAAATGAGGCTAATCCAAATCTTAGGTGGACCACACAATAGGGATTTAATTCCCACCATTAAAAAATTCTTAGGACATTTTCTTATCAAGTTGTTATTTGTGTTCTCCCTACATCAAGGTCTATGTGACCTTATCAACAAGTTTGATGGAAAATAATCATTATAGTTCGCCCTAGGAAGATTTTAACGGTGAGCATTCAATCCCAACTACATGGTCCAATTAAGATTTGGATCCCTTCATTTCAGGAATCATGCCCTAAAACGAACCTGAAAAACCGATGGATGGCATATATATATATATATATATATATATATATATATATATATATATATATACACTACACATAAATCTAGGTGGGCCCCACGCAACAAAACAGTGCAAGTGCACTGCACTGCAGAGCATTGAAAAAAAAAATAAGTGTGGTTGTTTCAAAGCCATGCAGTCCATTCGTTTTTTTTCTAAGAGAGGAAAACTGAAAAGAAAAGAGAGAGAGAGAGATAAAGAGGGACGGGAAGAAAGAAGAGGAACAGTAGCTGCAACCCAAAAAGAAGAAGAAAAGAAAATGTATTTTTTTTTTCATTTTTTCTTTTCTTTTTTCCCCTTTTCTTTAGGGTTCTTGTGCATAACAGTTGTTACAGTATAGTACCATAACGGCCGTTACAAACCCAAAAAACAGAGGTGCCCCATTTCGGAGTTGTATTGTGTAACAGTATTAACCATTACTGTTACGTATCAACTATTTTGAATACCTTGGCTACAACACACTGTCGTACTCATTTGGTGGTTATGGATATGGTTAGGAATAAGCCTACAAATACAAATAAGGATAAGGTTATGGTCAGACGTATTCAAGGTACTCCTATGGGTAAGAAGATGACGAGCCTAGCCACAATTACATCCGATGATTAGTCATGTTCTCTACATAATATCCACTAATGGGCATATTATTGCAATTTGGGGAGGATGAGTACCAACAATATGTTAGAGAGCACATGGCTTAGTATCATCAAGTCATGACATCATGTGGATTGTGGACCTATCGTATTATGGCTGCTCCAATGGCAATAGAGAAAAACTTCCAACCTCAAAGTACCACCACACAAATATGCGTTCAATGTACATATTTACTTCTTTTTATTTTTGATGCACTATGGTTTCTACTTGTATTGTATGATTTTTGAATGATACAAACTCATCTTGGACATGGTTCCATGACCTTTGTTCGATGGAGTCTAGTTTGGGCCCCCATACAATGGAAATTTATTATGCATACTTGTTTTTTTTAATGTTTTGAGTTCGTGTCTCTTTTAACATCTCCTGGAGTTCTATTAAATTTTCCCAACATTTCTCTGATGATTCTTCAATGGTTCACAAAAAATGGCATCATTATCCCAATGTTTCCCTTAGACTATCATACACTCCTTGATACCAAGGTATCCTGTATCGGTATCAGTTGGCGTAACGGTGCCCTCCGAAACCGATACGAATACAGGGGTGTAACGGCGATACGGGGGCGTAACGGCCCGTAACAATGCAATTTTTATTTTTATTTTTGCCTAAAAAATATGAAAAAATATGGATTAAATCCGGAATATTCTAAGCATTCCAAATATGCATTCATTTATAAATTGGAACATGTTTATGGTGGTGTAACGGTCCACTCTTTGGTGAGAAATTGTATCAGACAGTCTGATTAATTTTTAAACCAGATAACCTGAATTTGACTACAAAATTCATATATTTAATTTTCTAAATATCTAATTTATATACTTAACAATTTGATATCATTTCTCCCAATAGTTCTTTAAAAAAATGAAATTAAATTCAGGTAGATGGCGTTGCCAATTTGAGGTTGACTTGGAGGACCAATCTATGCCCCAAATTAGCCTCAAATTCATGCAATTTATTGCCATTATCCCACTTATGAATCGGTGGACATTTATTGGATAGTGAATCATGAAAAAAATCAAAAGGACCTATTTTAAAAAATAAAAGTCTACAAATTAATAATTAAAACTATTCAAACAATTTGATTTTGGCATTGTGAGTTAGCAATTGCAGTCCATAATTTAATTGGTAAATTTTAAGTTAATATATGTCTCATGTGCAATTTTTTAAGGGCCCGAATTAGGCGGGACTCGGATTGTGAAGTGTAGCACACGTGTCAAAGTTTTTTGTGCCCCACCCGTGATGAATGTGTTATATCCACACCGTCCATCTATTTTACCAAATAATTTTAGGGCATGAACCCAAAAATGAGGCACATCCAAAGCTCAGGTGAACTACACCATAAGAAATAACAATAATTAAAAGTTCACCATTAAAAATTTATTGGGGACTACAAAAGTTTTAGATCAAGCTGACATGTGTTATATCTAAACCGTCAATTCATTTGATGAGCTCGTCTTAAGGCTTGAACAAATTGGATGGAAAATAAACGTTACGGTGGGCCCTATGAATTGTTTAACGGTGAAAATCATTATCTCCGCTACTATTTTTGATGTGGTCCAGACGATCTTTGGATATAATTCATTTTTTTGGTGGTGCTCTAAAATGATCTCTGAAAATAGATGAACGGTGTAGATATAATAAATACATCACTATGGAGCCCACGTAACTTTGATCTCCTTTGAACCGTTCGTACAACTCAGAGCTCGAGGACTGTCAGCTCTCGACTTAGCATGACACGTACCTCTAGCTGGTGCACGGTATACCTCCGAAAAAAAAAAAAAAAAAAGGGAGAGAGGGAAACCGAAAAGAAAATAGAGGGAAAGAAGAGAGAGAGAGAGAGAGAGAGAGAGAGAAGAGAAGAAGAAGAAGAAGAAGAAGCAGAGTGTCAGGCCATCGTAACCGCAGCCGCAGCTTCCCGAGAAGAAGAAGAAGAAGAAGAAAAGAAAGAAAGAAAAAAAAAGGTAAGTATTTTTTTTCCTTTTTTTTCCTTTTTTTTAAGGCCCATAACAGTCGTTACGGGTCAGTAACGGCCATTTCGCCCGTAACGGCTGTTACGGTAGCAAAATCAGGGCATCGCCCATTACGCCCCTGTATCGCGTAACGGACCCCACCGTTATCGTTACGTATCGGCCGTTACGGCTGATACGTAACCGATATGGGACACCCTACCTGATATGCACAATATTTTCCAATGCAATACCAATATGTGGCCATATCCTAAGGGTGCAATATAAGGTGCAATGTTGATACATAAAACATTATTGATTAGAACTAGACCAAAGGGATGAAGATGCACAATGAAAAGTAACAAGTCGACGGCTAGTATCAGAGATCTCAATAATTGGTTTGTTGTGAATCACCTAAAGAAGGCATGTCATGAGATGCATTGTGGGTTGACCATGCAACTTCATCAGATGTATGTAGGGTAGGTCGTCTTTGGAAGCCATCTAACCAAGTCCCAACATGACTCTCTTATATGATGAGTATGTCCACTAGTTGTAGTCTTTATCATCCTTAGAAGGATTACCACAATCATAACCAAAATAACCTCTAGATCAACCAACATGATCCTAATGACTCTAGAATCTACCATGACTACCATCACAACTATGAGAAGAGTCTATTGTAGTTAATTGTATAGGAACAATATTATTTGCAACAAGCATTTCTTTTCGACGATTTTCTTCCCACTACAGTAATAAGAAAACCATCCTAAGTGACGAAAGAGGATTCTTGCTAAGAATATGGGTATGAACAATCTCATTCTCAACAATAAGATCGACCAAGAGACCAAGTATCTATTGTTCTTCAATTCCAACCCTGCATTCTTTATCACAACATGACCTCATTAATGATTACTCAAGCCACATGCCACAAAGATCAATGTAGTAATCACCTATGAACTTCTCACCCTAATAAAAGTGATCAATTCCTCATCTCAGTTGACGTACTATCACCATGTTCCTCTTCAGAGAGCATGAAGCTGCAATAAAATCATAGAATACATTCGTGGTCTCGCAATACATCAACGTCCTACCAAGCTCCAACTTCATTGAGTGAAATGACCATAACATAATGGCCATATTGTTAGCTTTCCAATATGCACATTCAGAGTCATGTACATGGCTTCACAACTTTACCATTGAGATAACCCAGCTCTCGTCTTCCCCAATAAACATCCTTGCCGACTTTGACCACTCTAAATAGTTTTCAGAGTCAAATTCAATGTAATAATCTACAAACTTTAGGTGATTTGTAGCACCAAATAATAGCATTCCCTTCGAGTTTCATCAAAAACATCCCAAATATATATCACAAACTCACAAACCACCCTTAGAGCCTGTTTGGATCAAAGTGTTCTATATCCGTTATGATACAGCTGTAAATGCCAACACGTATAGATAATGGTTGTGACCGTTACACTCTACAGGGTGAAATAGGACAATTGATTTTTTAGAACCGTATCAGCTGTTACAGGGGCCGTAACAACCGTCATGGGGCATAACAATCGTATCCACCATAATGGTCGAAAAACGACCACTTCTTTTTTCTATGAAAAATTATTTTTTCCTAATTTTTTCACCTTTCTCATTCTAAAAATTTTCTTACATCGTTCTACATCAAATTTCGACCACTCGCACTATAGTTTTTTAGGATTAAAATAGTATATTAAAGTGATTTGGGCAAATAAAAGGCTCCGATGGCCATTTTTTCAAAAATAAAAATAAAAAATTTGAAGAAATTGGTATATATGCATTTTTTTTTTCTGATTTCTAATTCTAATGCTTGATTGTGGTGTGTAAAAATTAGAGACATAACCATGTTCATAAATTCATCAAACAATTCAATACAACACTCACTAAAGAGTGGACCATTACACTACCATAAACATGTTTAAAACAAAAAATGAATACAAAATTAAAATATTTACATTATTCTAAATTTTCAAGATATTTTTTCAAAAATTTTCGATAAATTTTTTTTAGAACCGTTACCGAGGTCGTAAAGGTCGTTACATCCCCGTATCAATCGTTACTACCAATACCTGTATCGGTAACGGTGGTGACCGTTACAACCACCATTACCTATACGGAATAGTTGGGTTTTGATTCATGGAAATGAAAGGAAAAGTAATGTTCTTCACCATGAAACTCACTTTCCCTTGTTTGTTAAGCCTTTCTTTGTGGGAATTTGTGAGAAATATTATTTCCCACTTTCTATCTTTGTTGGAAAATAAACAAATTTATTTTCCCACCCACCTTCACCCCTAAGAAAGGCATTTTCCCACGGTGCAAGGAAAATTGGTGTCTTAAGGGTTAAGTCCAAATGCATCAACATCCATCTTCAATTGTCTTACATGTGCCACATGTGTTAATGTTCCAAATGAGCCGTTATCGATCTTTGGTTATGCCCCACATGCCACTATGCCACATGTGTCACCATCCATCTTCTCTTATTGCCAACATGTGTCACCATCCATCTTCTCATGCCATGCATGTGTAAAGCAACCCACATGCGACACCATCTTCTTTGGCAACCCAAATGTGCTAATGTGCCACATATACCACCATTCATCTTCTCCAACACCCCACATGTGCGAAGCACTACATGTGCATCTATGTGCCATCACCCATCTTCAATTGTTCCAAATATACCACATGTGCCAGTATGCACTAATGTCAAGGTGTCCCGTATTCGTTACGATACGGCCGACACATAATGGTAACGGCCGACACCGTTACGCAATACGGGGTCGAAACGGGCACCCCCTGAGCTCTGACACTCCTCGAGCTCCGAGTTGTACGAACGGCTCAAAGAAGATCAAAGTTACGTGGGCTCCACAGTGATGTATTTATTATATCTACACCGTTCATCTATTTTCAGAGATCATTTTAGAGCACTACCAAAAAATGAATGATATCCAAAGATCGTCTAGACCACACCAAAAATAGCAGCGGAGATAATGATTTTCACCATTAAACAATTCGTAGGGCCCACCGTAACGTTTATTTTCCATCCAATCTGTTCAAGCCTTAAGACGAGTTCGTCAAATGAATGAACAGTTTAGATATAACACATACCTCGTGATCAGACCCGAGTGGGCCCCACCATGATGTATATATTTTATCCATGTCGTCCCTCCATTTTGCCACGTCATTTTAGGTCAAGATCCAAAAAATTAGTAATATCCAAATCTCAGGTGGACCACACCATAGGAAACAGTGGTTATAGAATGCTCACCATTAAAATTTTCTTAGGGTCCACTGTAATGTTTATTTCCAATCTAACATGTTAATTGGGTCACACTGACATGGATGAAGGGAAAACACATGTCAGCTTGATCTAAAACTCTTGTAGCCCCCAATAAATTTTTAATGGTGAACTTTTAATTATTGTTGTTTCTTATGGTGCAGTCCACCTGAGCTTTGGATGTGCCTCATTTTCAGGCTCATGCCCTAAAATTATTTGGCAAAATGGATGGACGGTGTGGATATAACACATTCATCACGGGTGGGGCCCAAAAAACTTTGACACATGTGCTACACTTCACAATCCGAGTCCCACCTAATTCGGGCCCTTAAAAAATTGTACACGAGACATATATTAACTTAAAATTTACCAATTAAATTATAGACTACAATTGCTAACTCACAATGCCAAAATCAAATTTTTTGAATAGTTTTAATTATTAATTTGTAGACTTTTATTTTTTAAAATAGGTCCTTTTGATATTTTTTTTTCATGATTCACTATCCAATAAATGTCCACCAATTCATAAGTGGGATAATGGCAATAAATTGCATAAATTTGAAGCTAATTTGGGGCATAGATTGGTCCTCCAAGTCAGCCCCCAATTGGCAACGCCATCTACTTGAATTTAATTTCATTTTTTTAAAGAAATATTGAGAGAAATGATATCAAATTGTTAAGTATATAAATTAGATATTTAGAAAATTAAATATATGAATTTTGTAGTCAAATTCAAGTTACCTGGTTCAAAATTTAATCAGATAGTCTGATACAACTTCTCACCAAAGAGTGGACTGTTACACCACCATAAACATGTTCCAATTTATAAATGAATACATATTTGGAATGCTTAGAATATTCCGAATTTAATCCATATTTTTTTAACAAAAAAAAAAAGCACCATTACGGGCTGTTACGCCACCGTATCGTCGTTACACCCCCGTATCCGTATCGGTATCGAAGGGCAACATTACGCCAACCGATACCGATACGGGATACCTTGACTAATGCTGCCATCTAGCTTCAATTACTACATGTCAAATGTGCCAATGTGTTTTGTGCCACATGCCACAGTACAACTTCAAGCACTTCACATGCACTAAGCGTGCCTCAATTTAACCTCAAGCACCTCACATATGCCATGCATGCCACATGTGCCCCTATCATCTTTAAGTATCCCATATATGCCACAAGTGCTAATCTAGCACATGCTAGTGACAGCCTAAAATGTTTTTCAAGAAAAAATATATATATTTGTTTCGTCAAACAATAAATTTGAAAATTGATTATAAATTTCTACGAAAAACTTGTTGAAAAACAAAGAAGGAAAATGATGCTTACTTACCCACAATTTCCCAAAAATAAGGTTTCCCAAGAAATAATATTTCCTTTCATATGCTTTCTATGAATCCAAACTAGCCCTTAATGATGACATTGAACAACAGTTATAATCATTAAAAAATTTAAAAACAGAAATTGCAAGGGTTGGAAGTCAAAACCACCACATAAAAATATCACAAAACTCTTAGGGCCTATTTGGCCAAACCGGTCCCACGGTATTAGGAGGGATGGTATCGCGATATCCTAGGATATGCATGACGAGCCAAACAGACCCGGTGAACTTGTCTCGGGATACAAGCAATCCCATGGATCTTAAAACAATCCACCGACATCACCATCATTACCTTAAAATTGATCCCATCCCTTGGTTGGACAGAATGGAAGGTAAAATCCCAAGATATGCCAGGCATGCCAAATAGACCCAATTAACTTGTCCCGGGATATAGCAATCCCATGGATCATAAACCAATCCACTGACACCACCATCATTACCTTAAAATTCATCCCATCCCTCCTAATCCCATGGGATTGGCCCCGCCAAACAGGCCCTTAAATCCCAATAGATTGGAGAGATTCAAATTTGCAAGGCATCGAACCTATCCCACTGAACAAACCAATGCATTAAATCCCAATGTTGTCGAATCGCATATGCCTATGCGCATATGCGATCGCACAATCGCATATGCTACCGCATATTTTTTAATTAAAAAAATCAAAAAATTAATATATATATATAGGGAAAATCAATTAAACATTAAGTCATTGACATTCAACAATATAGTTAACAAGAAGTAACAACAAAATTAACAAGCTATTTATTTATTATTGTCGAAAAATCAACAAGATATCTTCCTTGAAACTTAAAAGTGCCTTAATCTTGATCTTCCAACTTCCAAGACAGAGGCAATGTAGGGGAGAGAGAGAGAGAGAGAGAGAGAGAGAGAGAGAGATTAAGATCGCTTGGAAGTAGGAAATACAAGAGAGAGAAAGAGAGATTAAGACTACTTGTATTTAAGAAATGTAAGAGTAAGAGAGTTTTGGAGTGAGAATATTGCAAATGGAGGGAATTTGGAAACCTTTTTATAAGCAAAATGTTGTTTTTTTTTGCAAAAAAATATTATGCCATGGCCAATATGCGATCGCATATGTGCCATGATCTCATATGCGAATTGCATATGGATATGCGCATATGCGATCGCATATAAGGTCGCACATGACAACACTGTTAAATCCCCATAAAAACTCCACATAAACCACTCCAAACCTAAATCTTGTTTCAAGCTTTCTAGTATATTTCCAATACAGACCAAAAAAAATCCCAAAAATCACCATAATCCTTCTAAGATCACCTTCTACCAAAAAGTGCAGTTTCTTCATCATCAAATAACTTAGTTGTACGGTCCTAACCACATCCATATGGGTGGATAACATCATTAATGGGTCCTACCGACATAGCTCTAAATCCTGCTTTAATACCACATTGAACCTTCAACAATAATAATATAGAACGATGAGATTATACGGAGAGCAGAGAGAGAGAGAGAGTCCACTATGGTACTCTGCATGCTATAAAACTTCTGACAATATGAAGTAAAATACAAAGTACTCCACATGACTACTTTACAGGGGCAAGCATCAAGTTGGCATTATTCAACAAAATTGATGAGATCTACTAAATGAGGTTGGTCTTCTGGGAGACAAGCCTACCGAAACTCCCATGAATATAAAAAAGAAGTTGAGTATGGAACAAGGAGAATTGTTTAATGATCCAAGAAGATATTGTTGACATTTTGAAAAAAAAATTATATATTTAACGATTACAGAACTAGATTTCACATATCATGTCAGTGTGGTCAACAAGGTATTCCAAAACAATTATGTAATAGTAAAAAAATCCATGATGGCCATTACGGCCCTTAGTATAACAACAACAACGTAACGACCACCATTACTATTATGGAATACATTTATGATCAATTAGTTCATGCAAGCTCCTCTTATTTCTCAATATGAAGGTTGTGCTTCATGTACTCGAGCATAGCACATGAAGTATTTAAATGGAGCTCCTAGTCGGGGTTTTCTATAAGCGAAATGGCCATCTTCGATTAAAAAGGTATTTTGATGCAAAGGGTTATCTTTCCATCCAATAAGCAATCTATTACCGACAGTGTTGTCGTGTGCATGCGCATATATAAGCATTGATCGCATATGCAGTGATGGTATATGTGATCAGCGCATATATGCGATTGCGTATGTGGGATATGCGAGCATATGCAATGTACGTGATCACACATGTGCCCAACGGTCAGAAATCTAATCGTTGGGAATTTATTTATTTATTGCAAAATCTGGACTTTTTGTCTATAAAAATGCATTCAAGTCCCCTTTATTTGCAAGTTACATTCACTCAAACTCTACTCCATTGTTGTCAAATGCGATCGCATATGAGCATATGCGATCGCATATGCACATATTGTGGATCGAATCGCATATGCCATGATGGCATATGCAATCCTGGCAAGTATGCCATGGCATACTTTTATATGCAATAAATATGCGATCGCATATGCGAGTATGCGATCGCATACTGCATATGCAATCGCATATTTCCTAATAATCAGAGTGGAATCTTTTTTTATTTTTTATTTTTTCAATTTAGAGAACTTTTGCCTATAAATAGGCACTCATATCCCCTCCATTTTCACTATTCTCTACTCCAAAGCTCTAAATCTATTACTCTCTCTCTTACTCTAATCTCTCTATAATTACTTCAAGTATGTTTATGTTTTGTATTTTATAAGTTGTGCTTACTTTTTGTAAATTAAGTTGTAAGTTATAACTTGTAGGTTGTTTCAAGTTATCCATTTATCAGTAAAATTTCTTTGCTCAAAGTTTATAATAATTAGTTCTCTTTTAATGTAGCTTGATTGTTTTGTTAAAATTTATATAACATAATATAAGTAATTAAATATATAACTTAATGAAACACTCAAACTATAATAAAATAAGTAAAATAATTCAATCCAATCATGTGTACTAATTAGGCAAGTTTTTCATTTTTTTTAGATTTTTTTCTTTTTTTTAATTCATTTTTAAATTTTTTCTTATTTTATAAAAAAATATGCCATGGCATATGCAAATGTGCGATCGCATATGCGAACAGCATGTGCTGATAGCATACAATGGCATATGCGATTTGACAACATTGCTCTACTCTAATACTTTCAAATCCCTCACTCTTTAATATTCTTCATCTTTCAACTCTCAAGTTCCAAGTCCCCAAGGCCCAAGCTCCAACTTCTTTCAAGTTTGAATCAAGAATCAAGATCTAAGAAGCAAGAATACATCAAATTCCAAGTCTCTTACATTACATAGTTACATTTACATTCTCTCATTTCATTTTCTACATCTATCTCTTTCTAGTTTCTGGTTTTAAGTTTCTAAATACGTTCACTCATTTCATTTTCTACATTCTCTTATTACATTCATTCTCTAGATATTAGATAGTTAGATAACATCCATTCATACATTCTCTCTCTCTTTGTCTACATTCTACATTCTTTAATCTCTAGATTCCCTATAATCTACATTCATTCATTCTCATTCCCTACAATCTATACATGCATTTCCATTGAAATTTGAATGTATTCTATATTTCTATATCTTTCTTTACATTTAAGACTCGACAGTCCAGACATTTTTTTTTACAACTTACAAGATAAGATTCAACTTTCAAGAATCAAGCAAGAGTTCGAAGAATGCAAGAATCTACATTCTACGATACTACAAGTCTACAAGATTCAAGACAAGGTTAAAGAATTTTAGATTCAAACTTTTTTGGTATAATTATATATTTGTTTTTATGTAATTGTGTAACTCGCCCCCCCCAAAAATCTCTTTAGTCTTTACTTTTTACAAGTTGTAACAAGAAGAATCAATACACCATGTCTTCTCCCCAATCTTCCTATTTGAAACTCAAGTCAAATGACCTAGGTTGGAAGTATGAGCAGTATCATAGTACTACAAATAAGACCCACATAGTATGTGAGTTATGTGGGTTCCAGTGGCATTGCAAGGCGCAATCAACACCTTGCGCATACGCCGAGATCAAATGCAAGAACATGATGCAAACATCAGTGGTGCACCCTTTAGAGTGTACTAGAGGAGGCGGCGGCGTCGACAAAGTACTAGAGCGGAGGAGTTGATGTGGATGGACGCTGGGTCCATTGGACCCTTTTTTTTACGTGCTACGAGAGCAGGAGCAACATGACCGCACCCTGATCACAGGCCCATGGGTCGAATTTCACACCTTGTCGCACGGGTGTTTTAGTTTTAGGCATTTTTTTTCTTTTTCCTTATTACAGGGGCTTTATTGCATTTTTTATTTTTTTCATCTTTTTGTTATTTTTATTGGTTTCAGGGGCTTCAACACACTTTTACTTTTTTCATGGCTTATATATAACCCTATTTGAATTATTAAATGAATAAAAATTCGTATCTTTTCTTCCTCTTTTATCAAGAGATTAGGATTTCGGGATTGGCCTTTGGGCGTTGAGGATTCCACCCCGATTTCAGGTTTCCTTCTTTCAAGATCTTCGAGGTGAAGGAAGAGATAAGAAATTCGCCTTCTTTTCTTTTGATGAAAAAGGACCCATAGTTTCTTCATCTCAAACCCTCCCTTCTCTATCCCTTCCATTCTTCTAGACATTCCCTTTGATTTAAAGGGAAAAAAGGGATGGCTAGTCAGTAGAATCATATCCAAGCTTGACCGTGGACTGACTTATGCTAAATCTGGAATATCCTCGTATCCCTAGGTCCTCCATTTTTACTATTTATGTGATTTATGCTAGGGGCATGATCCTGATGGAATGATATCATCTCTGTGTTGAGATTTTCCTAATCTCTTTAATTAAAAAGCAATTCGTTGATTATTTTATTTATTTGAATCTCATCATCCTGATTATGCATGCATTTAGGGTTAGGCCATCACATGTCCCTGCATCATAACATGTAACGACATTGCTCCAGAAATCCAAAGGAAGATCATGGAGTATATGGATAAACAATCGAGAAAGAGATGCAATAATGCCCCACGTCAAAAGGAATTTATTAAACAAGATACGTACGAGGATATAAACAAAGTTGATGTAAATGAAGCTAATCCTACACCACCCTCCCCCCAATTGAGAGACCAGTCTAGACCATCGACCTCGAAAAGAACTCGTGGGCATGAGCCCATGTATAGATGATGTAGAGCACAAACTAAGAATGTAGTCGACCAAAGGAGTCGGGGCAAATGGCAGACTCAAACAACTTTAGAAAACCGATATAAATAAAAAAGATAGTAAACCGTTATTCAATATATTGCTAAGTGGTTTTACCAAGCTGGTATTGCCTTCAACATAGTTAAAATGAAAAGCTTCAAAGTTATTATTAATGCAATAGGTCAATTTAGACCTAGGCTTAAACATCATTCATATCATGAATGAGGAAGACGTGCTTCAAAGTCGAAGTTGATTATACACGATCCTTCATAGCCGAACATGAGGAATCATGGAAAACATATGGTTGTTCACTCAAGGCCGACGAATGGACCAATAGATCCTGTGGGTCTCTAATAAACTTTTTGGTGAATTGTCCAATTGGGACAATATTCTTGAAGTCCGTGGATGAATAGGGCGATTCTTATACTGCAAATTACTTATTTAATTTACTAGATAGTAATTAAGTAGGGGAGGAAAACGTTGTCCAGGTAATTACAAACAACGTGTAAGTGTTGTGCACACTTTTGTTTGTCAAATTTCGATGAGACAAAACATCTTAAGTGATGGAAAGTTCACCTTCAAAAAAGATGGAAAATTCACATTTAAGAAAGATGGAAAGTTCACCTTCAAGAACAAACCATGAAGTTGGATAGTGCAAGCACAAGTTCAAGTCATGGATAATTCAAGCTAAAGAGTATTCAAGTTCTACTACTTTTCTAGTAGAAGACCAAGTTCCACCTTCAAGTAGAAGATTCATCCTATACACTTCAATGTCCAGTTTTCTTAGGTATAAATGACTCTAGAAAGACCTGAGACTTAGGTGCTTTCATATGTTAAACTTATACGGGTTTTTATACTTTGGTTAGGCTTTAGTTCGACTAGTTTAAGTTGTGGCTCGACCAGTCTAAGTTTTTCTTCAACCAGTCCAAGATTTAAATTTAAAAATCGGATATTTCTGGTGGTTTCTCGACCAGTCGAAGAGACACCTTCGACCAGTCGAATGGTGCTCGACTCGAAGTCCAGCGACTATACTCGACCAATCGAAGAGGGCCCTCGACCAGTCGAGCAGGGCCTTCGACCAGTCAAAGAACGGTTTTATCCGATCGTGCCCAAATTTTGAAATTTGGCTAGATCTTAGACAAGTCGAAGGAAACCTTAGACGAGTCGAAGCAACAGCATTTCAGCCTATAAATAGAGGCCTTCTCTCATTCCAAAATTATCAATACAAGCTAAGAAAAGCCTCCACTTAGAAAGAGAGAAGTCTCCACTATCATCAAGCTATTGCACAGTATTTTATATTTCTGTTTATATAGCTTTTGTTTTGATTCCTTGATCTCTCATTTATGAACCTTACTTTTTAGAAAAGAGAATAATCACTCTTCTTTTGAGATCTAAGGAATTCAAACAAGTAACTTGAAGTTTGAATTAATTTAAAATCAATTTAGAACCTAGAACCCTTGATTTTATTACTGGACATTGAACATTCTACATCAAGTGAAGCAGTTCTACGGGCTACATCAAGAACATCTTCAAGAAGAAGACAAGTATCATTCTGTACTCTTGTTTTTTGTTTCTTTGAGATATCCAAAAAATCTCATGTATTGGTTTTGACTGAGATAGCCAGAAAATCTCAGCGTGGGGTTTTGTTTGTGATAGCCCATCTAAAAACACAACTGTATAGGTTTTAAGATGAACCTGTGAAAACCTTGTTTATTAGTGAACGCCAATATCACGTGGGTTGTGATTGTTGGGAGTGGAGTAGGTGTGGTTGTTTTAGAACAGTTGGTGTACACACCGAACCACTATAACTCCTGGTGTTTGTGGTGAATGGTTTAAGTTATGTATCTGTGGTGAATTATTGTAATTTGTTTATGCTTATTTGGTGAATGCTTATAATATATAGATCTCTCTTGTCTCTTGCTTAGTTTATGATCTTGATCCTTATTACGTTCATGAAATCAGGTTGTCCTACCTAAAACTTTGTTTTTGGTGTAAGGTTGTCCTATGAACAAAGTTTGAATCAATTTCTTAATGCTACTGCTATTGAGATTAGCGATTTATTTATTATTTCAGTACCTTGAAATTTTTATTTGGCGTAGTCCTATTCAACCCCCCCCCCTCTCTCCTCTAGGACTATTAGCTCGCCTTTTTCACAACACAACCTCATACATAACTGTTGGTCATCGTCTTATGAAAAAGAGGCACCATTTATTTCAAACCCCATATGCAGCCCATTGTGTTGATCTCAAGGTGTCCCAAATCGGTTACGTATCGGCCATAACGGCCAATATGTAACGATAACAACGATTACCATTACACGATACAGGGCTGAAATGGGAAGTTCCAAAAAAAATGAACCGAAACGGTCATTACAGGCCCATAACAATTGATACGGGCAAGAACCCTAAAAGAAAAAAATTTATAAAAAAAAAAATAATAATTAAAAAATAAAATTAAAAAAAAAAACCCGATTCTTCTTCTACGACACTATTATGGCTGCTGCAACTCCTGCTTTTTATTCTTCTTCTTTTTGTTGGAGTGATAAAGTCCCTTGATATACATTGATACACCACACTCTGAAAGCTTAAGCTTTTAGAGTAAATGGTTGTTTGACATGATATCAAAGTAGGTCATATGTTCGAATCTCGAGAGCAGAAAATATGCCTCGCTAATATATTATTCTCCCACGGGGTGATCAAGAAAATTAGGTCTGGCCCAGGGACCGGGAAATCAAGCCTAGCCTATTTATGGTTCCCGCGTGAAGTTCCCACCCCACACGTGCAGGGGGGTGTTGGAGTAATAAAGTCCCTTGATATACATTGATACGCCACACTTTGACACCTTAAGCTTTTAGAGTAAATGGTTGTTTGACACTTTCCCCTCTGGTGCGGCTCCCTCTCAAATAAATTTTAAAAAAAAAAAAAAAAAACAGGTGGCGTGGCTATAAAACAGCCATGCACTTTGTTTAATTTAGTCTGCGACACATGCCGCTTAGGGGTTGTTTGGTTTTCCCATCTACCAACAAATGGAGGCAGTTGAGTAATTATTACATCTCACCGCCGTTTCAAAAATTCAACAAATACAGGCATTTAAGAATTTATAAAATCGCAGGAATCGAAAACTGCAAGTGGTGCCATATCTCAGCCGCCCTGCATGTAATCGATGGGAGAGACGACGTGTCGATAAAGGACTGGTAATGACCGTTTTCAGTTTTGGTAGTCTGCATGACTACCAAAGCTCGTCGTTCCCTCAGTCCGAAAATAAATAAACAAAACGGTCATCTTCTCTTCTCATTGACATCACAACCAGATGCTCATCTTCTCTTCACACTCATCCTCCTATCTCAGTGAGATCAATACCAGGCGCTCGTCTTCCCCATTCAAACCGACTTCTCCTTTTAACCGTACGCACCATAGCTCATTTAAACCCACTAGCAGACGTACTTTTTCTCTTCAAACCCACTTCTCGGTCCGAATCTACATATTAGAGAGGGGCTACTTCTTCTCTTCAGACTCACTCCTACGACTACTTTGCAGAGTTTCTATCTTTCAAAATACCATATTCAGGTGTTGTTTCTGTGTCCCATTACGTCCATTTTTTTGACATGGAAATACATATCTCATGTGTTGTTCAATGAAAGTGTTTTTTTTTTTTTTCTGATGTGAAGGTCGAAGGTGTAGATGCGGGCACGGGTTTTGTGCTTGGTCAAACATTCGAAGATTTCTTCGAAGGAGGGTTCTGGTTTGTGAAATCGGAAATAGTTCTTCTTCCATTTTATTTCATATTATGGTCCAAATTTACCATGCAACGGTCAGTTACTAGATCAACATATGATGCAAGTTGTATCCAAACAAGAATTCCATTCACGTGATAAATAAGGGCCTAGACATCGTAAGGTTGATTTGACAACTACATTCATTGCCCAAACATGTATGGAGTGAAGTGATGCATGTTTTACTTGAAAAAGTGTAAAAATCAAACAATGGGGGAGGAAAGTAATATTCCTTTGACAACCATTGTCTTTACAGGCACAAAGTAATCATTCTTACTTTACCGCCAACTACACAAGTAATTAAAAAACCAAACAAGCCCTTAGTGCACTTGCACTGTTTTAGTGCATGTGGTCCACCTTGATTTATGTGTTGTATATCCATGCCATCCATCAGTTTTTCCTGACCATTTCAAGGCATGGTCCCTAAACCGAAGCAGATCCAGATCTCAAGTGGACCGCACAGTAAGATTGAATGCCCACTACTAGAAACTTCTTATGGCCCACTATAATGTTTATTTACCATTAAAAGTATTGATAAGGTTGCATTGACCTGGATCAAGGGAAAACACAAGTCACAACTTATAAAAAAAAATGATAACAAATAATAATAATAATAATAATAATAATAATAATAATTAAAGTTTTAATAAGAAAATAATAATAAAAAAGTTTTAATTGTGGGAATTCAATCCCTACCGTGTGGTCCACCAAATATTTGGATTTGCCTCAACTTTTGGATCATGCCCTAAAATGAGTTGGCAAAAAGGATGGATGACATGGATATACAACAAATGCATCAAGGTGGGTCCTATGGTCTCGGCGTCATTCATAGTGGTCCACCTGAGGTTTAAATCTGCCTGATTTTTTGGATCATGCCTTAAAATGAGTTGGCAAAATAGATTGACGGCCCGGATAAACAAATACATCAAGTTGGACCCCAATTTCAAGGCCTCACCCACTAATGGTCCACCCGATATCTGGATCTACCTCATTCTTGGACCATGCCCTAAAATGAGTCGATAAAACGGATGGACGTCATTTATATACAATACATACATTATGGTGGGCCCCATGTACATGGCCCTAAATATTGTCCATGAGGCGTAAAATAACTCATAATTAATAAATTAAATTATGGCATCGTAGTTGCCAAGTCACAATCTTAAAATTAAATTGTTTAAACGATTTTCACCATTAATTTGCAAACACTTGTTTTTCTGAAATAAAATCATTTGATAATTTTCATTATTCACTTTTCAATAAATATCCACGAATCCATTAGTGAGATAAGTGTCAATAGATTGCATGAATTTAACGTTGATTTAGGACATTGAATGGTCCACCAAATCAACTTTAAATCGACAACACTATTTACTTGGATATAATTTCAAATTTTTTTCTTAAGATTTATGGGGAAAAATGATATTAATTTGTTAGATATATGAATTACATAATTGGACATAAAAGTCCCTAGATTGTATGTTGAAATAAAATGTACACAAGTCACGAGGTATGTAATACACCAATACCTACAAATATGAGATATTTTGGTATTAGATTCATTCTAATTAATTCATATTGATATTATATATAGTTAGATAATTAAATATAAAAGATCTCTAGCGGATACCAGGTTGTCAAATTCATAAATTCATTAGACAGCCCAATACAACATTTTCACCAAAGACTAGACCGTTACACTATTATAAACATATTCAAAATTATAAATGAATACATATTTATAATTTTTTAAATTTTTTGAATATTTTTTCAAAATTTTTGAAGCAAAAATAAATTTTTTTTTTTTTAAAAAAAAAAAAAGATCGTTATAAGCACCCTATCAGCCGCTACGGCCCCATATCGACCGATACAGGCCATATCTGTATCGATAACAATGAGGACCGTTACGCCCACCCTTAGCGCATTGGTACACCTTGGTTGATCTTATGATAAATGATATAGATAGGTTACTTTTAAAAGTGATTGCAAGAGCAACAAGAATCACGGTTTTTATATACAAACATGCCCTTCTTCTCAATCGAATGAGAAAATACATTAGGAGTAAGTTATTACTTCCAACAGTCACCCGTTTCACTACAACCTTCCTTAACACTACAAATATTAAATGCAAAAAAAATCAGAACTCAGAAGCTTTGTAGTGTCAGCCAATTTTACAAATGGGCATTGGTCAAAGAAGGCTATGAAGGGAAACAAGTTCAACAAACAATTTTCTCACAAAATTTTTGGACACAAGTAGTAAAGGCGTTAAAAGCATCTGAGCCCTTAGTCATTGTATTGCGATTGGTGGACGAGGATGAGAAGCAAATAATGAATTATATATATACATATAATATAATATAATATAATATAATATATGTAATGCGATGGAGAGAGTAAGAAATAAGATCATATACCATTTTAACTATAGAAAACATTATTACAAGCTCATTATAGATATTATAAATAAAATATGTGACAGTTTATCATCTCTATTGTATTCGGTTGCCTACATCCTTAACCCAACCTGTTTATTCACTTTCCCTAATTCGGCAGAAGCATAAACTATACATATAGTTGAATTTATTAACGTGTTATAACGAATGGTTCCAAATAAAGAACAACGGGACAAGATCTCAACTCTACTTGACTTTTATACAAGGAGTGATGACATATTCTCAAGGGATATCGTCATCAGACATCGAACAATGAAACTACCTAGTAAGTAATACAAATGTTTCAACTCTATTACAAATAGTTTCTTACGATCTAATCTACAAAGTCTAACCTACTTAAATTGTTTTTCTCAGTTGATCGATGGGCTGACTATGAAGTGGATCCGAATAGGAATGATCTGGCTCTAAAGAAGTTGATCATGAGGATTCTTGGACTAACGTGTTCTGTTAGCGGTTGCGAAAAAACGGCAACACATTCGAGGCAGTAAGTTTGGAAAAAACAAAAATGTTAATATGTTATAGTTTGGGATAATTTTAAGTATAAGTTAAGCTAATGCCTAATACACTTTCTTTCATGTAGATTCACACCAAGAAAAGGAATCGCCTTGAACAAAAGAAGCTCAACAACTTGGTCTTCATCCAATACAATCAGAAATTGTGAGAACGATTCCAGGCTAGGAAAGAAAAGCCTGATTTTCATAATCTTATCTGCTTAAATGAGATGAATGCAGATAATGAGTGGCTCATAGAGACTGAGAACCCAGTCTTTACTAGAAAGGAGCTAACATGAGCCAAAGTTGAAGATGTCGTATACAGATCGACACATGGAGAATGTACTTCTACTTCCACTCGAAGGCGAAGGAGAGGAGGGGTGAGTAGTAGCAGTTAACCCATTAAAGAGATTGAGAAGATATAGGGAGGAGATGATAATCAAATTGAAGATCCACTGTTGGATGTTGATGAAGTATTAGTATATAACAATGATGAAGAAACAGAAGAAGTATATATGGAAGAATGAGATGACAGCGATGATAACGATGGTAGTGATCAAATGTCACAATAGCTAATATGTCCATATATATAGCATGTAGTATTATTTTTGTTAGTGTGTAAATTAAAATTATATTTTCATTTTCTACAATCAATAATAAATAAATACCTTATTCATTTTATTGTTACTTGTTACTTCTTACTTATTAAGTGTTATTTATTAACTATATTGTTGAATGTTGATGACTTGATGTTTAATCCATTATTTAATTGATTTTATTTCACTCAAATATATTTTAAATATGTAAAATTAGTTATCTGTTAACTTAGGAAAGGTCCCCCTAATTTCTTATATTTTTTTACATCTTTTTTTCTTATTTTTCCCTATTTTTTCAATTTTTTTTAAATTTTTCAAAAAAAAAAACAAATATGCGGTTGCATGTGCGATCGCATATGCGCACAGGCATATTCTTCTTCTTCTTCTTCTTCTTCTTCTTCTTCTTCTCTCTCTCTCTCTCTCTCTCTCTCTCTCTCTCTCTCTCTCTCTCTCTCTCTCTCTCTCATCTTTGAAGAGCCATTTAAGGTTATCCTAAAAACATAAACAACAATGCATATGGTCCAACAAAAGCCTTGTACTGATCCGTTTGTCCTTTACCTTGCCTATAACTAAAGGCCTTCATATGGAGCAATTGATCAAAACCTTCATGCCATGTCTACTTCATTGCCAATAAAGAAAAACGCTACGCCTCAATGGCCACCACATAACTTGTTTATGCCCCATTTTTATTTTCAAAGAAGAAGAAAACAACTTCCAACACAACCCTCACAAGGCGCAATTGTCACTCACCAAATTATCAAGCAATTTAAAGTTGGGAAAATAAGCTTTAAATTTGAAGAGGGAGTGGCATCTAGTCAGAACATACGAAACTGTAATTTGAAGCAAGAGTAGCAACTGGCTAGAATGATCATGCAACCAAGGATAGACTTTCAAAGGATTCACTAGTTATGCAAATAAAAGCATCAATTGAAGCCCCAATGCAACAACAATTAGTGTTTAGTGCGACTATAAAAATAACTTGATGTGGCGATAAGGGAGGGAAGGGATACTAATGGGATGATACTATCTAAGTTGAAGTTGAACTTTGGAAAAATGCAAGAACAATTTCTATGCTATGTCACTATAAAGGCAAGACAACATAGTTTGGTATTATGGGAGAAATAATATAGGAATAGAAGATTATGCTTCTCCAATTGAAGTCAATGTTGAAACCGATCCCCAAGATATAAATGAGACAAATCACTTTGGTTATTGCCTTTATTTTGTGAATACATATTTTAAAGGGCATTTTGTGTATACATTCATCTTATTCTAACTACAAATCAACTACTGTAGCAAATAGGGTCTCTATGCTTGGCTCAATGGTAGACATTGTGTGTCTCATCTCTAAGGTCATGGGTTTGAGAACACATGCGTGCATAGGGTGTAAGAGTGTGTGTTTCTCACCTTTCCAAAAAAACTACTGGTAGCAAATAACTTACCATTGTCATCAATGGTGATGGTCCATTACATATCCACAGGGCCCAACTTCCACTAGCGATACTTCAACTATCCTTCAATGTTGAAGACAAGGCCACATTACCTACACAAGGATTCGGATTAATGGGGGAGAGCCCTGAAAATATTGGTTGTTCCCTTGCCAAGACACCAAACAATACTAATTCATAGACACTATTCCATTTATAAATATAAGTTCCACCTGCATCAATATTAAAAAAACAATCAAAGATGGACTAACAAATGCCTTGAAACGATCCATTTGTCGTTAAAAGGTGCTTGCCACTAGAGGCCTTCAAATAGAGCAATTAGTCAAAACCATAAAGCCAAGTTTGGATGGACTCGAATGTACTTGAACTGCTAAAGGAGAAGATGCATTCAATCTCATTTGTACTTTGTTGCCAATAAAGCATAGGGTCCAAAGGCCACCCCATAACTTGTATATGGCTCATTTTCCTTCGCAAAGATGGCATTTCCCAATTTTCACTGAGCAACTATCAAACAATTTGAAGTTGAAGAATACAACTCATTTCTCATCCCCAAATCCAAGCAAAAAGAAAAGTAAAATCTCCAACAAGACAAGCAACAAGTGCAATCAGTTCACAAAATAGACAAAATGCAAACAAATCCATGTTGCTAACTAGTTATAGAGGACCAATTTCAAACCATCTAAGGGTGGAGGCAATCCCAAACAAAATAGGACTTGAAGTGCACAAAGTGGGAAGCAAAGAGACGAGAGATTAGAGTGCACGAGTGGATATTGGAGGAATGTCTGTTTCAAAATGTTAGCGAGTACAAACAGTTAGAGATAAGAGTGGGAGCAAGAGTTGAAGTACAATCTAAAGCAGGAGTGGCACCCGATTAGAAGGATCATGCAAATAAGAATAGATCTTTGAAAGACTTCATCATCTATATATAAAAAAAGTATCATTTAAGGTCCAACAATTCGAGAACCATTAGTGTGTAGTGTGATTTTATAACAACTTGATGTGGTGTTATGGAAGGAATACTAACGAGATGGTGCATCTAGGCTAAAGTTGAAATTTAAGGATGCAAGAACCATAAACAAACGATGCATCAATATTCAATATGGTTATTGCCTTTATTCTGTGAGTTGCACCAAGTCATCATCCATCTTGTTCTAAACTGAAAATCAATTACCATGGCAGCAAATCATTCTATTTGATGATTTGGAATCTGTCGAACATTAGCTACCATGATTTCTTCTACGCTTTTTGGTTCTATAGTGCCCCTCCGAAAGTGGCATCTTTTGTTTGGTTGGTTGGTAGGAAGCGCATTTTATCCATAAATAATCTTTAGAAGAGGTCGATGGGTTCTCCCCAACATTGTCTTTTGTGCATGAGGCCAAGTCTATTGATCACTTATTCACTACTCCTTTGCACACCAAGTGTGGCCATCATTTATAAAGATCTTCAATCTTGACTAGGTGATGCCTCAATCAGTAGTCGAGTCGATTTGCTTCGGATATGATGATGCCACATGATGTATTTGCAATGGATAGCTTTAAAACACTAATTTCAAAATGGCGCATCTTCCTGAATACAACTCCAATTGAAGTGATTCAAAATCCAAAATGAACCTCGATGAGCCTACTTTCAGAGATAAATACAACGAAAATAAAATCTACACTTAAATGAGACTAATTTTAGGACATTTTGAAATTGTCCAAAAAATTGTCAATTTTAAGCAGCTGGTACTTCAGAAATTTTAATATTTTTTTTTCTAAAACTAGGAATGAAATGAAATTTTGTAGGATGAAATTAGACTTGATGATGAATTACCAGAAAATTATAACTTGAAGTACCAAAAATGTTGCAAACAACAAACCTATCGAAACTGAAAATTTCTACAGTCACAACGATGGTGAATGGTGCCAATGAACTGACAATCACTCGATCGATATGGGTTGGACTCACTCACAACCAAAGAGGAACCACTCAACTCTTTTTTCTACTAGAAATTTACAAGAAATAATATATGTATTTTAGAACTCAAAATGTATTTTTTCTCACATTTCAAATGGGTCCATTATATAAACCAATTATAACCTCTTATAAATACATTAATAACAACCATGGGTTCCAAATGCATGGAACATCTTTCTAAGACAAAAACACAAGTGTCAAAATCCTTTAAAAAAAAAAAAAAAAAAATACCTTTCCAAGGCATGCTTCACTTAATTTCCATTTTCTATGCATGCAACATGGTCCCAAAGCCATGTATTATAAAAACACTTAAATGCAGTTAGGCTAAAAATCATGGGCTGAACACTGAAGCTTGGGCCTGGTTCATGGGATGGATTCCCATCTTGAATTGTGCTATTGGAAGGTGCGTCATATTGTTCTTGCTCAAGGGAGGTTAGCAACTTGGTAGTTGATCATTCTTGTTATCCTTTAGATTTTTCTCTACTTCTTTTCGTGTGTGTGGTGGGGGAGGCTTCCTCAACAAACAAGGACAGTGGAATGTTGTATGGAAATCAAAAAGGGATGTTATGGATTGGGGTTCGGGGACAAAACACATCAATGCTCTTGATGTTTCTTCTTTGTTTGTGCTATGACTTTGTTTTTCCATTTCTTTGTATTCTTTTCTTATTGACTTTGCATCAAGTATCCTTTCAAAAAATTTATTGCATTATCCTTTTTAAAAATTACCATGGCAACAAGTAACTTATATAATCAACAATAGTTGTCCATTCCATATCCACGTGGCCCAACTTCAACCAACAACATTTCAACCATCCTTCGATGTTGAAGAAGAGGACACATTAACTACACTAGACTTGGATTGAAGGTGGAAAGACTAAAAATTATCCAATCAATCCTTATTGATAGATGGAAGTTTAAAGAACACAAACTATTCCATCTCTAAATATACAACTCACCAGCATCAACATCGAAATAAGAATCAAAGATGGTCTTAAAATGCCTTGGACTGATCTGTTTGTCCTTTAGAGAAGATTGTATCTAAAGGGAAAGTTTTGACCATCAAAATCACCCCTAGCAGTGGCGAGCCAGTTAGCCAGAATGATACAAGCAAAATTACTTCATACAGGAGCTGTATTGGCCAATACATTCCCAGATTGGCCTTTTTTTGCTAGAAAAATTCACAATACATGCATAGAGAGAGAGGACCCTAAAGATGTACTCTTTTACTGTTTTGGACAAGTATTTGATGGTGTAATGGGCAACTATTTTGTATGAGTACTGTCTGCTAGGCAGAGTCAGATTGACCTGCAAAAAGATGACCAAATAGGCCATAATAGTACCCAAAGCATGTATAATTTGGTGGATTACAACCTGCTACATATAAATAAAACAAAAGTAAGACAAAAAAAAAAAAAAAGCGAAGGTTTACCCCTTCTGATATTTCCCAAAACAATCCACTCCACTTTTGAATGTTCATCAAATCCCACTCAAATCTTGTGCTCTGATCCTCAAAATAGGATTGGATCTTGTTTTAAATTATCTTATAAAATTCATTCTTGAAATGAAGAAAGAAGCGAAATTTTGAGAGTGAAACTACAAAAAATTATAATAATAATAAGCGTGGCCCATTTTCTTCATAACATACCAACTCACCCCGTATCACATAACAGGGTTGGCCAATACGGTTACGTAACAACCAATACTCCTGAAATATATCTGTTTTTCAAAACCATGACTAGAGGCCTTCAAATGGAACCAGTCAAAACCCTAAGGTAATATCACGTTGTTAGGGAGTTGAACATACTTGGAACCACCAAAGGAGAACATTCCTTCAATCTCATTTGTACCTTGTTGCCTCTAAAATCCTTTAGTTGTAAAGAGTCTACAGGTAGAGACATTGCGAAGGCTGTTTGGACACCTATAATTACTTGCAAACCCTTCATAGGCTGTAAGCTATGGTGTGCCGTAAAGGCCGTTCAGGGCAGTAAAGGCCATTATGTAAAGGTAACAGTGGCTGGCAACCATTACACATTATGGACCTGTAAAGCCCAGCCCATTACGCCCCCCTCTTGAAGGCCGAACGGCCCCATAACAGTCCATTAGGGGCTGATACAGGTTTTTTTTAATCTTTTTCAATAAAGAAAAGAAAAGAAGAGATGAGAGAGAGAGAGAGAAAGAGAGAGAGAGAGAGAGAGAGAGAGAGAGACTGTAACGGCCATTACAGCCCCATAACAGCTGATACACCCCATATCGTAAAGGTAACAATGGTGGTCGTTACAGCCATCGTTGCCGTTATGGAATACCTTGCTATAAACACTTTACAGGTACAGGGGCCTTTTAGAAACCTGCCATTTTATGAGCTCTCTCTCTCTCTCTCTCTCTCTCTCTCTCTCTCTCTCTCTCTCAAGTCTCTCTCTCTCTCTCAAGTTGCGTTCATTCAATCAGTATGATCCCTAAGTCAGGCTCCATCCACAGTGGGGTCCATAAGTTTCAACGTACAGGATTCATGTAAGCGTGCACATTATCCAGTAAACTTTTGTTGAAAATAAAGCCCTGCACAGAAGGTTAAAACAAAAAAAGGAAAATGAGTATATACCATCGCTTTAGGCATATCTCACAATATCGTTTCCTTCTACACTTCTTGCACCGAACCACCCTCTGATCGCTTCTCTGACATTGATGACACATGGTAGCATTCTCTCCTGTCACACGGTTCGGCTGAAAACCCTACAACGAAAAACCAAATCCCTAAACAAAAAAGAAAAAAGAAAAACAGAAAGCCAAACGAGTCCAAATAAATAACAAGAACAAAATGAAAAACCAAGCCAACCACCTCCGCATTCTTTGCAGTTGAACGCCGCCTCAAGCCCTTGAAATTAACCACCTCCTCCAAGTCATCCTCCTCTTTCAACTTCATCTTCCCCACCTTCCTCTCTCTGACCCCAATCTCCCTCTCCACCTTCCACCCTCCATACGTTCGAAACGGCCTATCCAAACCCTCCGCCCTCCGTGGCCGCTTCTTCTCAGGAAAAACCTCCTTGTCTTCCACTTCTCTGAATCTCTTCCTGGAACCCTCATTTCCCAGCTTCTCAGCATTCCGAAGCTTCAAACCTGGTTTCTCACGCGGAGATCGCGGACCCCTAACCGTCGTTTTCGCTCCTTTAAGAACCTTAGTCCTGAGATTTTTCTCAGCTTTTGCACGGCTTTGAAGGAAATGCACTTGGCAGAGGCTCTTGTCATGGATTCGCCAGTTCTTGCATCGCCATGACTTTCCATCGCTTCGACCGCAGCGGAGTTTCATGGGAGGGATAGAGATTTCTTCCTCTTCTTCCATGGCGGAATAAAACCAGGTTTTTCTGCAGGACTGTATTTTTCAAAACCGCTCGTCCCGCCAAGACAGAGCAGCTTGTTTTTCTCGTGGGAGGTATGAAATGCTTGGAGGGAAAACCAGAGGCTGTTTAAATAGCCAGTAAACTGCGTAAAATAGGGAATGCTATCGTGCGCGGGTACGGCCATCAAGAACGAAGCATGTTTGGACACGTGGCATGGGCTGGCGCCCAGTATAAACGCCTCGCACGTGCTGATGGAAAGCGAGACCCCAGCCTAACTCAAGACGATGCGGCCCTTACCGTGGAATTACAGTGGGGCCAACCTTGATATATGTATTACGTATCCATGCCGTTCATCCATTTTTCCGTATCATTTTAGGACACTATGCCAAAAATGAATTAAATACAATTATCAGGTGGACCGTACCATAAGAAACAGTTTCGATTGACCATTAATGGGCCACAAAGGTTTTTCATCAAGCTGATATTTGTCTTTTCCCTCAATCCAGGCTCATGCGACCTTATCAACGTACCTTAATAAGTTTTTAATGGTAGGACGGTCAAACAATTCTTATGATATGGTCCACCTGATAATTGGATCTGCTTTATATATTGGGATAATGCTTTAAAAACGGATGTACGGCATGGATACATCAAGGTGGGGCTCACGGTAACCCCGTGGTAATGGCCGCACCGTCTCGTGTGAGGACAGGGTCTCACTCTCACCTGCGCTATCCGTGGTGATGTGGCGATAATTTCAAAATCGGGCCGTTTTGAGAGATCTGCGGAGAATGCCTATTGCTTAATGGTTCGTAACCAGGCCCCTGCGATTATTAGTATATCCAACGGTCCAAAATCAAAATACGTGACTAGACCACCTGATCGGTACCCCTACCTCATGAACGTGCTGGATGTCGCAAGCATATGCGTGGGAAGTAAGGATGACGTGCCTTTGCGAGGGTGTCCGGATGCTATCATGCGCGGGTACGGTGATTGAGGAACAAGGCATGTTGGTTGGGGTGGGACCCCTGCCGGTCCCCGGTCCCTAACTTGGGACCTATAGACTATCAAGGGGGCTCCGTGATATATGGGTTTTGTCCAGTCCATTTATTTTTAAATTTAAGTCTACGCGCCAAAAAATAAGGCGATCCCAGTCACAAGTAGACTACACCTTCAAACCTTTCTAGCGCCGACCTTGTTCTTTGACTGTCATCAACCTATCCATGAGAAAAGCCAAATATCGGCTTAATCTAAAACCTCTGCTACCCTTAAAAAGTTTTCATCAGCAGGTGTTTAATTCAAATAGATGGAATTCGGATATTACAGTCACCCTTTAAAGCCTGTCGATTCCCAAGTAGGGATCCTTGGTGTAGTATTCACTTTGCATCCTTTTAGGGTGTCATTCAGTGAGATGAGACTTGACAAGTTCATCCATTTAGTAATATTGTGAGCCCCACCTTGACATGTGTTGTATATACATGTTGTAGTAGATCCATTTTATGAGCTCATTTCAGTGTAGGAGCTTACAAATGAAGCTGATCAAAATCTTTAGCAAACCATACCACAAGAAAAGAGTGGTGATTGATCATTGAAAACTTCTTAAGGGTACACAAGTTTTAAATCAAGATCATACAAGCTCATTTTAATGCATAGGCTAAAAAATAAAGCTAATCAAAATCTAAGGGTGATTCACTAGGAAATACCCTGGTAAAATGGTAATAATTATTTCCCTCTGCAGTTGCCGCACTCTTCCCCATGGTTGATTTGATGGTCTACTTTTTGGATGTAAAAATGGCAAATACTATAAAATATTTGTGGGTCCCACCATGATGCATATCATATATCCACACCATTCATCCATTATGTCAAATAAATTTATGATATAAGCCAAAAATGAGGCATATCCAATGCTCAAGTGGACCACGCCATACAAAAATGTGAATTAAATACTTACTGTTAAAAACTTCATGGCGCCATTGTTTCTTTTGGTATGGGTCAGTTGAGTGTTAGATCTAGCTCATTTTTCTTCTCATATCTCAAAATGTTGTGATAAAATGGATGGACGGAACAGATATATCATATACATCAAGATAAGGTCCTAAAATGGCCACTACTACTTTTGAACCGGTTTCCAAGAAATAAAATTCCGTGGAATATTCAAACAGGTGAAACGGTAATAATTCCCCTGTAATAATCACCCATTTCCAGGGTATTTCCCGTTTCCCCTCGAAACGATAAAAATCAAATAGGCCTTAAGGTGAACTGTGCCAAGAAAGAGTGGTGATGTGGGAACATAAAAGCTTTAGATATTTGTATTTTCCCTTTGTTTAGGTTTATTTGACCTTACGAACTAGCTGGTGTCAAATAAAACATTACACTAGCTTTAAGAAGCTTTTAATATAGGCTTTTTAATTAATACTTTCTATGTTGTGGTCCACTAGAAATTTGCGTCACCACCAGATAGGTGGGCCCAATGGCTATGACCTGATGTAACTTAGTTAGGTCTCGACCTCACTAAATCGACGCTTTGTTGTTTGAATCAGTGCCCCGTTGTTTGTTACCAAAGTGGCATCGAGGGAGCCAGCATAAGTGCCTCAGATTTGCTAGTGTGGTGATAATTGTGAAATCTAGGCCGGTGAGACCAGCCAAGATTGTCTATTGCTTTTCAGTATAAATCAGACTTATCAAGATATCTAATGGTCCAAATTCAACTAGACACCGATGGGTACACCCCTGCCTCATGAAGGCGCAGGATGTTGCAAGCATTTGTGCCAGGTTGGTACTGTCCTTGCTAGAAAAGGTTTGTTAGCCCTATCATGATATATGGATTTTATCCATGTGGTCCATCTATTTTACCAGCTCATTTTAAGGCTGAACCTAAAAATAAGTTAGATTTAAATCTAAGATTGACTACACTAAAGAAAACATTGTTGATGGAATGCCCACCATTAAAAGCTTTTTGAATGCACAATAGTTTTGGATCAAGCTAAATTTGTTTTCCTTGTCATCGAAGTCTAGGTGATTTAGACAACAAGTTGAATGAACATTAGTAAGCCTTTAGTAAGTTTTTAATAGTTGACATTAAATCACCATTATTTCATGTGGTATGGTCTCGGAGATTTAAATATGCTCATTCTATGGCTACTAAATGGATGGGGAATCGATAAAACATATACGCTATGGTGGGGCCACAACATCGTGGGGATTTCCATGCTACCTGAGTCTGAGTCGTGTGAACTAGCCATGCAACTAAAATTAGAGTTGGGCATCGGACTGAGTCGGGTCAGATTAGGTCCAACTCAATTCGGTCTGAAATCTACATGGGCTGACCCGAACTCGATCCGATCTAGGACCGAGTCCGGGATATCTGACTCAAATCGATCCGATGCACGGTTGGCCTGACCCGAACCGAGTCTGACTCAGTCAGGGAAACCGAGTCAGATCGGGTTGGGTACGGTTCAGATCGGGTTGGGTCTATGGGTCTTTTTATTTTTCAAATGCTCTAAAATGATCATGAAAAATGGATAAACGGTATGGATATAATAAATACATCATTGCGGGGCCCATGTAATTTTGATCTCATTTGAGCCGTTCGTACAACTCGGAGCTCAAGGTGCGTCTCCGCTCATGTTTGCACGACACGTATATACATAGTTGTAAGTTGTTGTGTTGAGTCTATTGATGTGCTATGCACGACACGTATCTACACAGCTATATGCTCTTATCGTACTAAGTGAACTCAATTGGGCCCACCATGAATGAATGTGGTCTTTCCATGTCATCCATCCGTTTTTACACCTCATTTAAGGGGTTGGGCCCAAAACTGAGGCATATAAAAGGCTCAAGTGTATCATACCACAAGAAACAATAGGAATAATGATTTCCACCGTTGAAACCCTACTAGGCCCCATGGTGATGTTTATTTTTCATCTAACTTGTTCATAAGATCATACCATCATGGATGAAGGGAAAATAAAAATATAAGCTTTATCCAAAACTTCCGTGGCCCCCAAAATTTTTTCAATGGTAGACTTTCAATTAACACTGTTTCCCACAGTTCATCTGAGATTTGGATATGCTTCATTTTTGGGCTTAAGCTCTAAAATTATCTTATAAAATGGATGGAAGGAGTGGATAAAATATATAAATCATGGTGGACCCCACAGAGTTTACTTAGTACACTTAGCTTAGTGAGTTACTCAGTACGCAATCCGCTTCCCACGAAATTGCATCGCAGGCTCTTATCGTACTGAGTAAACTTTGTTGGGACCCACCGTGAATGCATGTGGTTTATCCATGCCATCCATTCATTTTTCTAGATCATTTTAGTGGTTGAACCCAAAATTAATGCATATCCAAAGCTCAAGTGGACCATACCACGGGAAAGAGTATAAGTATTGATTTCCACTATCGAAAAATATATAAGGCCCTAGTGATGTTTATTTGTCATCCAACCTATTCATAAGATAAATATATGTGATAAATACTCATAAGAATCACTCCGAATCGGATCAGATCGGTCCGAATCGAATCCATTCGGTTCGGATTTTGGTCCGAATTGACCACGATCCGAACTCGATAAAAAAAACTACCAGATCTGAATGGTCCTACTCAATTCGCATTGATCCAGGCCGTCGGTTCAATTCGAATCAGGTCGGATCAGATCAAATTCACCAGATCAGGTCATACATGCTCAGTTGTAACTAAAATCCTACTAAAAACTGATCTGACATATGCTCCTGACAATAAGTTAATGGACTTTTGGGAACTAGATTCGGAAACTCCTATGGGCATACATTCGAAAAGAAGTCGACACTCCTTCGAACGTACGCCTGCGTCCTTTTACAAGGGAAATAGATTGGTTACTCGCCTACTCCCTTGCCTGGTGGTCAGTGCTTAGTGGCCCCACCATGATGTATGTGTTTCATCTATTCCGTTCATCCATTTTTAAAGATCATTTTAGAGCTTGATCTTAAAAAAGAGAGGGATATAAATCTCAAGTGGATCACACCACAAGAAAACAATAATAATTGGATATACATCATTAAAATCCTCCTAAGGTCCACTGTACTATTTATTTGACATCTAATCAGTTGATCAGGTCATGCAAACCCCAATAGGGGGGGGAGGGGGGGACAAAGATTAGCTTGATCCAAAACTTTTATTGCCCCCAAAAAGCTTTTAATGGTCAACGTTCATTCAATATTGTTTCATGTAATATGGTCCACCTGAGATTGAAAATACCTCGGTTTTTTTCTCATACCATAAAATGATTTAGAAAAATAGATGGACAACATGGATGAAACACATACATTATGGTGGGGCCCACAAAACACCAACCAGCTCATGGCAGAGGGAGTAGCCAATTCATTTCCTTTTCTAAGGGCCTTTTTGATTTTTGAGGTAATAGGTAATTACCTGGTAAATGAGTAATAATTACTTACCAGGTAATTACCACATCGTTTCTTGCGCCGACGTTGATGGCTTAGCTTTTTGGCATTAAAATCGAGGATGGTTGCCAAATGAATATAGGGCCCATTGTGATGTACGTGATGTATCAACACCGTTCATCCTATACGTCAGCCTCATTTAGGCCATGAACCCAAAAGTGAGGCAGATCCAAAGCCTAGTGGACCACACCACAGGAAACAATGGAAATTGAATACTTGCCATATAAAAATTTATGTGGCCCTCAGAAGTTTTAGATGAAGCTGATATTTGTGTTTACCCCTTATCAATGTTTTTATGACTTCATGAACAGGTTAGAAGACAAATAAACATTAATGTGAGCCCAATCAACAAAATAACTCTTAATGGTGAACGTTTAAGGCCATTGCCTATGGTATGGGCCACTTGAGCATTGCATTTGTCTCAATTTTGGACTTAGGCCCTAAAATCTTCTGATAAAATAGATGGACGGTGTGAATATGTCATGCACATCACAGTGGGGTCCACAAATGTAAGTCAGCTTTTTCATACCAATTCCCATATGAAAATGCATTTGAAATTTCAAACACGGGAAAAGGTAATAATGACCTTTTTCAAGGGTACCCTTAAAAATCAAACAGGCCCTAAGGGCGTGGATTAGGTACTGCCTCCGCCATTTCAAGCTCTTGCAGATGGAGGCTCCGAGGGGCTACCGTGATGTATGATTTTTATCCATCCATCCGTTTTCATATTAGTTTAGACTACTTCACTAAAAATTAGGTTGATCAAAGGCTCAAGTAGACCACTCCATAGGAAGCAGTGGTGCTAAGGAGGACCAACATTGAAACCTTCTTAGGGTCATCTTATCGTTTGTTTTCCATCCAACCTATTGATAGGTCATATACACTTGGATGAAGTGAATAAACAAATATCATCTTATCCAAAACTTATGTTGCTCTTAAGAAAATTTCAACTGTAGGAATTTAATCCCTAACATGTGACTCATTTGAGCATTTTTACTAATTTTGAGATCATAACCTAAAATGATATGAAAAGATGTATAGACGATGTGAATAAAATTCATACACCACAGTGGGCCTTAGTGACCCTTAGAGCCTCCACCAGTTCCAGCTTTGAACAGGTCGGGGTAGCACATAATCCGCACCTTTTTTAAAGCTTTTTGGCCTTCCCCATCTGGCACTCCATGCGCCCCACGTCCAGCGGGCTACTCGAATTTGGCCACATCATCTCATTGTGGTTGGTGATGAACGCGGATTAGCTACTTAACCCAACGGTAGTGAGACTTGCTACTAAAGTTAGTGTCACCAAGTTAGTTGGGCTGCACAATGATATACATGTTGTATTCACACCATCCATCCATTTGTAGAGAGAATTTTAAGGCATGACTTAAAGAATGCGTCAGGTTACAAAGCTCAAGTGGACCCACGAGCAAACACCGATAGTTGAAACCTTCTTAATGCCCTCCATGTTTATTTGAGATCCAACCTGTTTATGGAAGAAATGAAAACACAAATGCTAGTTTGATAAAAAATTTCTCTAGCTCTTAATAAGTTTCTAACAGTAGGCATTCAATCTCCACTATTTTATGTGTTGGGATCCGCTCAAGCTATGAATCTTTTTTATTCTCTGAGTCATGCTTTAAAATGACTTTTTCAAATGGATGGATAATATAGATACAACACATTAGAGGTGTACATGAACCGAGCTAGCTTAGTTGGCTTGCTCAACTTGACTCGGTTTGAAGCTAAGTTCGAACCGAGCCGATTTTTGGAGCTCGAAAACCAATTCGAGTCGAGTTCTAGCTTGCCCCAGCCTGACTCGACTCGGATCGAATTCAACTCAAACTCAGCTTGACTCAGTGCATGGGTATATATACCCTTAAAAAAAATAATAAAAAAATTCTACACCTTTTACCTTAACTCATTTTCTCTTATCCGCATGGCCACATGAACCCTAACTCCTTTTCCTTACCCTGCACCCCTAAACCCTAACCCGAGCTTGATCTCTCTTCCTCCCTCTCTCTCTCTAGTCTCTCCCTTCTCTCTCAGGCACTCACCTCGGTCTTCCTCCCTTTGATATTGATGTTACTCACTACGTGTTTGATGAAATGACCAACGAAGTGTGGTTGGTGGCAAGGAATGTATGTATATGAAACCAATACCTTTTTTTTTTCCTTAATTTTTTATGTTGCTTAAAAGGTGTTTGATAAAATACCCATAAAACTATTGATGTTGTCCTAAATACAGTGAGATTTTGAAAGTGAGTCCAAGTGTTTGTGAAAATGTTCCACAGGCGAACTTGGCTCAAACTAGCTTGAGTTGCTAACCAAACCGAGCCGAGCTGGCCAGTTTGGC
Source organism: Magnolia changhungtana (assembly GCA_030180095.1). Lineage (NCBI taxonomy): Eukaryota > Viridiplantae > Streptophyta > Magnoliopsida > Magnoliales > Magnoliaceae > Magnolia > Magnolia changhungtana. Next base: position 5,138,579 of record JASAUF010000248.1, read on the forward strand.
TCGAGGACCGAGTCGAGCCGAGGTCAGCTAGTGGTCGAGCCGAGTCAAGCTGAGGCCAACTCGACCCGATTTGACTTGATGTACACCCCTACAACACATACATTATGACTGGACTTACGAACCTTGGTGATGGCATGGGTTTCACTACATACCCACGCATGCTACAATGGGTACACCAATCCATAACCTTAGTGTTGAAACTCTTATTAAAGGTCACTTGGAACCATGGATTTGGGGGGGATTTCAAATCCCATGGTTGTTTGGCAGCACAAAGTAACTAGGGGTTTTAAATCCCCTCAAAGAGGGGGTTTCAAATATAGGTGGGCATGTTGGACCCGATTCGGTGGATCCGACTCGACTTGGTACCGTTCCAAACAGAACTGTCGGCCTAGATCGGCCTTGATCGAATTTGTCCATCTAGATCCAATCTTTTTTAGGGTCGGATTCAGATAGTGGTGTATTCGAACTGAACCGATTCGAAAACTTGGACCGAAAGGGTCCGAACTGACCCGACCCGACCCGTGATGTAAATATCCCTCAAATCCTGTTTGACCACTCATGTATCTTTTGGCTTTTCGTTTGGCGCCAAAAAACTCCGCCCAACTCTATTTCTCTATCTCTCTTTATCTCTCTCTATATTTATCTCTCCCTTTTTGTTGAAGAAGAAGGCTAGCTAGATATCTTGCAGTCAATCAAATCCTTTTCTTTCTGTCGTTGGGTCTTGGAGCTTCATAGGATTTCTCTGTTGGAGAAAGATATACATTGAGAGCCGTTGCCCGTTGGGTTTTGTTTTCTCTGTTGGAAAGTGATTTACATTGAGACGGTTGGAGAGAGATATACACTGGGAAATTATGTATAACTGTACGAAAGAGAGAAAGAGAGAGAGTAGTAGTAGTCATTGATTGAAGAATGGCTGGCAACAGGCTCACGTCTTTCGTCTTGTCAGTGAGACCCAGAAATGTATTTGCTGGTGTAACATTAGCAAGTTTTGTGGGTCTAATTATGAGGAATGTGTTATATCCAAACCGTCCATCCATTTTGTAATATCGTATTAAAGCTTGAGACAAAAAATAAGATAGATCTGACCATTAAGTGGACCACACTATGGGAAGAATGGGGGATTGAACGTCTACCATTGAAACCCTTTTTTGGGTTCACAGAAGTTTTGGATCCATATGAAATTTGTTTTTCCTCTTCATTTAGGTATTTGTGACCTTACTAACAGATTGGATGGAAAATAAATGTTATGGTGGGCCCTACAAATTGTTTAATGTTGAAAATCATTATCTCCGTTGCTATTTATGGTGTGGTCCAGATGATCTTTGGATATGATCCATTTTTTTAGATAATGCTCTAAAATGATCTCTGAAAATAGATGAATGGTATAGATATACTAAATACATCACTGTGGGGCCATGTAACTTTGATCTCCTTTGAACTGTTCGTACAACTCGGAGCTCAAGGAGTGTCAGTGCTCGTCTTCGCACGACATGTGCCTGGAGCAGCTGTATAGCTGTAATGAGCTGGGATTGCGTACTGAGTTACTCAGTACGCTTTTATCGTACTGAGTTAAACTCAGTTGGGCCTACTACGAATGTATGTGGGTTATCCACACCGTCCATCCGTTATTACGTATCATTTTAGTGGTTGAGTACAAAATATAAGTTTGCCCAAAGCTTAAGTGGAACACACCAAAGGAAACAAGGGGAATAAAGACTTCAACCGTTGAATCCTTCCTAGGGCCCAAAGTGAGGTTTATTTGTCATCCAACATGTTTATAAGATCACAAAAACATGGATGAAGGGAAAACACAAATACCAGCTTGATCCAAAACTTCCGTGAGCCTCAATAAATTTTCAAGAGTAGAACTTTAATTCACACTGTTTCCCGTGGTGAGGTCCAACCGAAATTTGGATATATTTCATTTTTTGGCTCCAACCATCAAATTATCTATTAAAATGGATGGACGGAGTAGATGAAATATGTAAATCATGGTGGACCCTACAGATCAGTACGTAATCCGTTTCCTAACGAGCTATAGACGAGCACGACACGTACTGTATAGCTGTCATGAGCTGTAGACCGCAAGTACTTGATTAAATTAGAAACAAATTTTGTACGGAGTTATTTTATCGCACCGAGTAAACTATGTGGCCCGTCTTGAATTTTTTTTTGGTTTATCCACACCGTTCATCAGTTTTTTTTTTAAAGATCATTTTAGTGATAGATGCCAAATTTTAAGTATATCTACTAATCAAGTAGATCACACCATAAGAAACAGTGGAAATAATAATTTCCACTTCGTTGGAAGAACGGACGATCCTAACCTCGCCCAATCCGATCCGACTCGGTTTTCCTGACCAAGTCGGACTCGGATCGGCTTAGGTCATGAGGGAATTGGGTTGGTTCGAGGCAGATGATCCGGACTCAGTTCCGAATCGGATCGAGTTCGGGTCTGGCCTTGCATATTTCGGTCCAAGTTGAGTTGGACCCTATCCGGTCTAACTCGGTCCGATGCCCAGCTCTAGTTTCAAATCCATACTGAGAGCTTGAATTACACCTAAAATCCTTTCTACAGTTGCATGTGTAACATGTGTATCACCATACTTTTATTCTATTGAGCACATGACCCACTAATGATTTCCCAAAATAATTAGATTATCAATTGCATCTCTATAATTATTTTAATATGATGATCATCATCGTCCAAATATTGTCCATGTAAATCAATAGCTAAAAATCGTTAGTTAGTTACTCGGACATGATCTTGTGCTCGTGGCCCGTTTGAGACTTGTAATTTCATCATTTTTGAACGAAACATATATTTCAACGGGTTTATTATAATCATTGTGTCAAACATTATATATGTCACTAATTAGAGATATTAAAGTTAATTTAATAATTAAATTCTAACTCCTATAAATATACCAGGCATATCTACTTTTGAATTAACGTTGATTCTTAATCCAAGGTGCCAAACACGGTAACAGGATTTCAAAGTCTACATGGATGTTGATTGTGCATTCATGGGTCCGATTGTGGTCATCGAAATTTGTGTCCACCTCTTCACTCTCCTTCCTTGCACGTATCAGGCAATTCCCAGGTACCTGACAGACATGAACGGTAATCGGAACCAGCAATTTTTCGGACTACCATATGCATAGACCATGGTCCAGCAATGTCTGTGAGCGTTCGACGTTGAACGACGGATTTCCACGAGATTTTCGACTTTGGACGGTGTTTAGCTACTGACACAGCTTGCCATTGGACTGTGCTTTGTGGGTCTTACCATGATGTGTGCATTTTATCCATGCCGTCCATCTCGGATGATTTTACGGTATGATACTAAAAATTAGGAAGATCCAAATATTAGATATACTTCCCCGCAGGAAACAGTACTTATTGAATGTCCACCGTTAAAAACTTCGTCGGAGCCATAAAAGTTTTGGATCAGGTTGATATTCGTGTTTCCTTTTATACGGGTCTTTGTGACTTAATCAACAGGTTGGATGTAAAATAAACATTAAAATGGGCCTTAGGAAGTTTTTAACGGTGAGCATTCAATCACCACCGTTTTCCAATGGTGTGGTCCACCTGAAACCTGTATTTATTTTATTTATGGGCTTATGCTTAAAATAATAATCTGAAATTTATGAATGGATAAAACATATACATCATTGTGGGGCCCACATAGCACCGTCCAGTGGCAACCTGGCTACTGACGGTGTCAGTACGCAGCGCGCGTCCCCATTTTAGCAGTCATTCAATCGTAGTACCGAGGACCATGCCACCTGCGGGCTGCTGAAACGATGGGTCCACAGACACCTTGGAACTCACACAATGGATGGCCAGATTCCTCTATGGCGACTGTTTGCAACGCAGGCCCATCACCTAATTCCTTTTCTCTTGATTTCTCTTATTTGTTACCGCCCATTTGCTACCAATGATCGGAAGGGCCAACGCGGTCCAATATCTTTTCTTATTTCAGGGTTGTCGCCCATCCACATGCTGGCCCATCAGTTCAACGGTGTTGATCAGTGCTTGTGACGAGCACAGCTATGATGAAAGGTAAACAATTCATGGAAATCCACGGAGCGGATCGCAGAGTAGCGGCATAAATTCCAGAGCTCACACAAATGAGAGCGGCTTGCATGTGCCCCGGCACGGTGCCCGGGGCTGTATGGGCGCACATAGATGTCCGTGAAAAATCCACTTCGTCCATCTGTTTTTAAAGACCACGATAAGACATTATTCTAAAAATCAAGAAGATCCAAGATGGGCCATACCACACTAAACAGTTGGGATTGAACGCCTGGCAGTTTAGCCATACCACACTAAACAGAGGTTTTGTATGAGGATGATATTTGTTGCTACAGTTTATCTGAGTGGTAATAATTCTATGAACGGTTTAGATGGCATATAAACTTCATGGTCAGCTTAAGTAAGGTTTCAACAGTCGATGTTGCTATTCCCACTGCTTTGTTGCTACGGCCCACCTTAGTTTTGGATCTGCTTGATTTTTGGAATCCCGTCTTACTGAGCTCTTTCAAAACAGATGGACGGAGTGGATTTGCCAGGGACATCTCTGTGGATCCCACACAGCCTCGGGGACAGATATGTCCTGGGGTACATGCAATCCGCTCTTACAAATACGACGGATAATGTCTTCACAAGTGTAGGATGGAACAGGCATGTGAGCTCCTGCCCATCGTAAGGATGCCGAGGCCAAAAAAGAGTGGTCTGCTAATCTAAATCGATGGACTGACAATGGATGGTAATCATTCATGGTTGGTTTGGGACCTGATCATGGTGCATGACCCAGGTCTCGCACAAGTGTCCCACACACCCTTTCACTTTGCAAAATAAAAATAAAAATCACTCCTACATGTATTCGCGCGAATGCGATCAGCGGGTAACGATTGGAACTCTATTTCTATCAATGGATACATGATGGTAACTATTCTTTTCCCGGGTAGGAATGGATTATCGCGTGATCGGTGCCGTTGGGATCACTTTTGTTATCGTTGATGCGATGGGATTGCTGCAGTGTAATGGATGCAGGGCTTCGCGCCACTTGTGTCATGTCACGCGTGTGGAAGTTCTGGTCTATTCATCTGCTAGGCCGCATTGTGAAAATACCCTCAGGAAAGAGTCAGGTGGGTCCACTGATGTAGAATAAATATGGGCCGTTAAACATCTTCTTTAGCCGTCCATGCTTCTCGTCCCCTAATTAGTGGACTGATGTGATTTTGGGTGAGGGCAGGATGACCGTGTTCCCTGCCTAATGAATGGTTCTACCCTCACACAAATCACACAAACTACCACGTTGATATGCATGGCGCGAAGGCTCTTGTCACTCCAAGCGAGCGGATACGCTTAGATGGTGTCGTTTTCTTTGGCAGGTAAAAGCGAAAAATACGGCGCATGCCAGCGACCCGGGGTGTGCCTGTTAGGGTGACGGATTGTAAAGTACAGTATAAGATCTGATCTTCTACACCCAGCAGCATCACCATCTGTGGTGCTGTGCAATCCTTACCGCCAAAATGCTTCTTCCGTAGGACGCCGGTGCCTCTCACAAGATGGGCCCCACTATCAATATCAGTTGACCCAAAATTCAGGCGGGCCCACTTATTGGATAAGCTACAATATTGCAATCAATGAACAACCGATCGACCGTCCAAATCAATAATAGGTGTGGCCCGGCTGAAAAAGAGCCTGATTATCCTCAATGGTGGGGCCCACTGTTTACAGCGGATGCCAGGCTAAGTTGAGTGTCGGCATGAACGATGACATGGCACGATAAGTTGCAGGCTCAGTGTCTTTAAGTGATTTGTTCTCATAAAGAGGCAAACGGTTTTACGTTACATCGCTTTCCATCTATTTTATTTCGTTGAAAGGCCATACTGTCTTGAAAAGTTGAAAGTCCACGTCGTTTTGTCCAGGCTAGAGTTGTTAGTAGCAGTCAGCCAGCCTTGCCTCTTTGGCTCTTGGACTTCAGTTTTAACAGAGTAGTGAGACTATTATATCAAAACAAGATTTTGACTATACTGGCACTCTGTTATGGTCAAAATCTTCAAATCCAACGGAAGTTAAGTATCTAGGGTCCGTTTCGCCGGGTGGATTGGAAGGGAGTGAATGGTATTAGGGTGGATGGCATGGATTTCTAGGTAATGATGGTGTTGTCAGCGGATTGTCTTGAGATCCATGGGATTGCTATATCCTTGGATTGGTACATCCAGTTGGTTTGGAACGCCCGGCCAATCTGGAGATTAAAGCTTCCGATCCCTTCCAATCCCACTAACCGAACACGTCGCAGGCTAATTTGAACGGATTAGGATGGATTGATGGGATTTCGTGGATTGGTAAGATCCATCTTGTTGATCAAATCACCGCACCTTTGCTTTTGCACGCCTTGGTGATTGCTATATCAAAATATCATCAAAATCCATCTTAAAATTTTAACTTGGTTCATCAATCTCATAAATATGATAGGCGCATTAGAAAGACCGAAAGGCATGACCCGGCCATTCCCGGGATTTACCATCCAATGCCTTCCACTACCATCTAATCCCTTCCAATCCAACCGGCCAAACGGGACCTAAAAAGGTAGTCATCTAGCTAGTATTAAAAAGTTTTTTTTAGACCAAATTGCTTTTGTCCATGTATCCGTATTTATATGGTTTTTTAGTGAATAAAAAGTTAAGACTTATTCAATCCTAATAAAGTAATGCGACATAAGCTCTTTTTGGGTGCGCGGAAGGCCCAATTCGTGGGGCCCACATTGATGTATGTGTATAATCTATGCCACCCATCCTTTTTGCTGTGTCATTTTATGGCTAGGGCCCAAATATCAGCCTAATCTAGAGCTAGTGTGGGTCACATAATAGAAAACAGTAGCGACAATATTGCTCACTGTTACATTTGTTGGAAGTAGACTATGCCCAAGTCAAAACTTCTTGGGACTATAGCGAGTTGGCCAACATAGTAGATGGAACGGATTACCCCATTGTAAGCCTTAGGTTATGGTACTAATGGTTAGCCTTTCATATGGTAGTAAATGAAGTGAACATATGACAACCATGACCCTTAACACATCATAACCTCGACCCTCCCAACCCCGACCCTTAACACATCATAGCCTCGACCCTCTCAACCCTAACCCCAACCCTTAACACATGACAACCTTGACCCTCCCAACCTCGACCCTTAACACATGACAATCTCGACCTTTAACATGTCATCACAACCCCGACCTTCCTAGCCTTGACCCTTAACACATGACAACCCCAACCCTTATCCATGATAACCTCGACTCTCACAACCTCGACCTTTAACACATTACAACCTCCACCTTGATAGCCTTTCATTCATTTTTGGTAGTAAAGCAAGTGAACATATGACAACCCTGACCCTTAACACATGATAACTCCAACCCTTAACACATGACAACCCCGACCCTCACAACCTCGACCCTTATCACAACCCTGACCCTCTCAACCTTGATCCTTAACACATGACAACGTCTACCATGGTAGTCTTTCATCCATTTTTGGTAGTAAATGAATTAAACATATAAAAACCTCGACTCTTAACACATCACAACCTCGACCTTGATAGCCTCGACCCTTAACACATCACAACCTCGACCCTTAACACATGACGACCTCGATCTCGACCTTAAGGGTCGAGGTTGTCAGGGTTGACGATATGAGGGTCGAGGTTGTGATGTGTTAAGGATCGAGGTGGTGATGTATTAAGGGTTGGAGTTGTCATATGTTCACTTCTTTTATTACCAAAAATGGATGAAAGGCTATCAAGGTTAAGGTTGTGATGTGTTAAGGGATGAGGTTGTCATGTGTAGAGGTGGGCATTTCATACCCAAACCGCTGGATCCGACCCGCTCAGACCCGATTCGAACAGAACCAACGGTCAAGATCAGGTAGGATCGAGTAGCAGAAACCAGATTCGAAATTTTTTCGGGTCGGTTTCAGATAGACCATGTTCCGACCCGATAGGATCCGACCCGAACGGACCTGACCCGACCCGTATATGTTAGTATATATATAAAAAAATTTACTTTTTTACCTAAGCGACTGTTTTTTTACCCTACCCTAACTGCGTCTCCCCTCTCACCGCCCGAACCCTAAAAATCCCCAAATCTTCTCTACCCTACCCGCTAATACCCATCTATCTACCTATTAACAATCTCTCTCTCTCTCTCTCTCTCTCTCTCTCTCTCTCTCTCTCTCTCTCTCTCTCTCTCTCTCTCTCCATGGATTCCACCACTAACTGTTCCGTCATCATTGTCAAAGTGGGATTTTCAGAAACAATGAATTTGTCAGATTTCTGTATGGAATTCCGTCGCAGACCATTTGACGTTTTATTTTTTGCAATTTTTTCGCGTCACGTTTTGAAGGTATTTCGGCTGCGAAGGTGTTGGCGGAGAACGGGGTGGACGATCTGGTGATTCCAGAAGCGTCGATCATATCGGGGGTAGGATTCGTAAAGAGGATTTCTGTGGATTGAGTGTGGAGACCGGTGCGAGTTGGATCCAAGGCGTTGGTGGGAAAGAATCCAACCCCGTTTGGGAACTCGCTTGCAAATCCAGCCTTTGTACCTGCTTCTCCGATTATAGCAATGCCAGATACAAAATCTCTCTCTCTCTCTCTCTCTCTCTCTCCCTCTCCTCTTTTTTTTTTTTCTCTTATTATGGATCCGAACCTAGGCCAATCCGATTCAACTCATTTTTCCTGACCGAGTCTGACTCGGATTGGTCCAGGGCAACGTGAGTTAGGGTCGGATTGGGTCAGAGGGCCAAGACTCGGTCCTGGTTCTGACCGAGTTCGAGTTAGCCCATGCAGGACTCAGACCTGGTCGAGTTGCGCCAAATCTGATTCGACTCGGTCCGATGCCCAGCTCTAGTCATGTGTTAAGGGTCGAGGTTGGAAGGGTCGGGATTGTGATGTATTAAGGGTCGAGGTTGGAAGGGTCGGGATTGTGATGTGTTAAGGGTCGAGGTTGTCAGGGTCACGGTTGCCATGTGTTAAGGGCCGGGTTGTCATGTGTTAAAGGTCGAGGTTGCGAGGGTAGAGGTCGTGATGTGTTAAGGGTCACACCCTGATCCATAACTCAAGTGGTAGACTGAGTGAAAGATACCTCGTTTCAACATTGAAGTCTTGGTATCGATCCCTAATGGGGGTGGCTAACAGTAAAGTGTGAACTGGCAATGTTGTTTACTAACAAGCTAATAAAAAAAGGGTCGTGTTTGTCATATGTTCACTTCCTTTACTATCATATGAAAGGCTATCCATTAGTATCATAGCGTAAGGCCCACAATGGGGTGATCCGTTCCGTCCACCTTATCGGCTAGCTCGCCATGGTCCCAAGAAGTCCTGACTTAGGCATGGTCCACTTCTAATTAATATAATAGTGAGTCTGGAAAGTTTCAACAGTGGGTGACATTGTCACAATTATTTTCTATTATGTGGCCCACACTAGCTCTAGATTAGGCTGATATTTGGTCCCTAGCCCTAAAATGACACGCCAAAAAGGATGGGCGACATGGATTATACGCATACATCAATGTAGGCCCCACGAGTTGGGCATTTCACATGCTAAAAAAAGGGCTTTCGTTCGTCACTTTTTTGGGATTAAATACGACTTAATTTCTTATTCACTCAAAAATCGTACAACTACTGATACAAGGACAAGGATAATTTTGTATGAAAAACTTTTTAAGACCTGTCAGATGAGTACCTTCAAAATATTTGAAACTTCCATTCGATTTAGAGAATTTGACCATACCACAATGCTAGTACGGTCAAAATTCCTATCAAAACTTTAGTTTTAATTTCTAAACGTATGATTTTTTTTTAATGGAAATACCTTTTGCCTTTGGGGTTCCATTCCCTTCATTCAACCATATCCAAAAAGCCTATTTTCTTCTCTTCGTTTTTCTTCCTAAAATTTCCGATTCAACTTAAAATCTCCGGTTTTTGTCATTTTACATCTCCAATCTTCCTTAGGAATTTATTCATTGCTTCAAACCAGTTACGTCGATAAACTTGAAATCTTTCGAGTCTTGTTTGAAATCGTGTTTTACTTCACCACACTCTTATTCTTTTTCTTAAACTCGTGTTTCAATGAAACGACAACTGTGGATAGGTAAGAATGAAGAATGGATGTGTTTATATATATATATATATATATATATATATATATATATTAAATAAGTAGGATTTGAGGGAATGAATGATGTAATCAGTGAGAACTTAATAAATTTCACCGAGTATAGTAAAATCGACCGAGTTCTCTTTGAATTTTACTGTACTTAGGGGTGTACACAAACTGGGCCAGCCCGGTTAGATCGCTCGACTAGGCTTGAAAAAGCCCGACTCGGCCCGACCTAGAACTGAGTTCAGGTCAGGATGGGCCAATTTTCTATGCCCGAAAGTGAGTTCACACCGAGTTTGGATACCTCCCAGTTCGGCTCGACTCGGTCCGAAATCCGACTCACCCCGGCCCGACCACATGATGTCCTCCAAGACCACATGATGTCGAAGCAGGTTCAAGCTGCACAGGTAAAAAGAAGAATAGTAAGAATTTAGCTAAGTTTCTCTCCATTCTGGGTGCGTTTTACAGAACGTTGGGAACTACGTATAAATCTTCTCACAAAAATAGTTTGAAAAATCTAATTCAAACTATACAAGAGGAGGGCGATAAAAAGCTATCTCCACCTTCTGAAGAGGGAGAGGTGAATGAGTATGTATATGAAGATTTAGATAGCAGCTCGGGCTCAGCAGATGATTTTCCTCAACAGTAGTAGTCAGTAATGTATGATTGTATTTAGTTTGTATAAAATATTTTATTTTATGCTTTTTCAAATGTATGTAAATGTCCTAACTAGTTAGATTTTTTGTAAAGTTTATAGTTCAACTATCTAAACCGTTAATCGAGGGCCTTGTAATGGGACGCGGATTACCTGCCAAAGCCCTTCCCATGAACTTGCTATAAGGTTCGAAACTGGCCCGAACTCAGGTTTATAACTGGCTCGAACTCGAAGGTTCGAAACTGGCTCGAACTCAGCCCGAACTCGCGCCAGGCCCGATTCGGGCTGGAGATGTTGGCCCGGTGACCAGGCCCGGTCGGGTTCGGGCCTTGTGTGGCTGTTGAACGGGCCTGGACAGACTGAGGCCAGTTCGACTCGGCCCAACCCGTGTACACCCCTAACTGTACTAGGTGAAATGTATTGAGTACATTGAAATTTAAAGAAAAGTCGGTCAATTTCACTGTACTCTTTTAATTTCTTTGACAAAGAAAAGAAGAAACTTTAATTTGTGTAATGATTTGCTAAGAATAATGAATAAATATTTTTTTGCAAGTAGGATTTGAGGAAATGATCACTGTACTCGGTGTAATTAACCGAGTACATGCATTGAAATTCAAAGAGAACTCGATCAATTTTATTGTACTCTTTGAATTTCTTTTAATTAAAAAACTTTAATTTGTGTAACGATTTGTTAAGAATATTTTGTCATGTTTGTTTGCAGTTAATAGCTGAAAGAATCATCATATGCTCTTATGGTGGGGAGTTAATATGTGAAATTAATGAATACATGTATAAGGGTAGAAAGTAAAAAATTATTGCTTTGAGTACCAAGACTACATATGAGGAGCTTCTATCTAAAATGTATAGGATTATTAAGATTACACCGAAAGATTATGATATTAGGATGAAAGTGATGTACCATGCTCAAACTAATCAATCCCTTCATTTAAATCCAAAGACAACGAAGATGTGTGAGTGTTCTTGGCAGCATAATCGGGGCATTTGAATACATACAACCTTTAATCATAGAGACTGTGCAACACATTAATGGGACCATACACGAAGACCCCGTTGGTGTTGAACATGATGTCATCGCTGAACATGATGCCCCTGCAGTTGGAAATCCGTGTGAGGAACATAGCATTACTTGGGCGGTTGACCTTAACCTGGAATGTGAATATATGGCATCACCTTTACATACAAAAGTACACGTGCATTCATTCGCCACCACCAATGATGAATGTGCACGTTTAAGCAACATTCCACCGCCTGAGCCAACTTAAACATTAAACATCATGACTGGTCAAGTTAATGTGACTTTCAAGGATGGTGCATTCATCAATGTGGATTTGTCGAAATATTCGGATTCGTTGGATGACCTGAATGAGATACCCATTGGACAAACCTTTAAGGACAACAGCCGGTACGAGTATGTTTTGAGCCAATTCGCAATTAGCAAAAACTTCCAATATAGGGTCCTATACTGATCATTCAAGAGATTCACCACCGTGTGTTTTGAATATAATTGTGAATGGACCCATCTAATGGTTTCACACAATAAATCAACATATGATTCAATGTCTACCATTTCCTCAAATCGATGCAGCCCATCCAATAGTTTGATTGGTCTAAAATTTAAGATATTAATTCATTTTATTTTTAAGAATCTGATGAATGGGAGGGTTTAATCACACGTTTCATATTATGTCATATAATTCTCTATGCCAAGTTGTAGCTTGCATAGAAAATCATACTTCCGGTATTAATTTAGTTTCATTATATTAAGGAAGAACCTTGGTAAATCTATGATTAATATGGTTTATTGAGGTGTCGAATAGGTCTAATTCTTAAAATTATTACATAATCGAGTTTTAGAAAACCCATGAAATGTACAGATCATATCGATTATTGTCCATTATAGAAAAATCCTACCTTCTACACATCAACCCTAAAGCGATGTGCATCAGTGTACCTTTCCACATGTATGAGTTAGACGTACATAATGAACGCTTGTTTGATTCAATCCATCTAATGTGAGGATCAATGCCGAATTAAACTAATAAAGAAAGAAAACAAAGAAAAATTATTATATTCACCTAAATATACGAATTCAAAATAAACCTTTATCACACGCACCATTGTTGTCTTGTGTTTGTGCACATGCACGTGTGCATGGACTCGTATAGATGACATGGGTTTGGTCGAATTTATCTCCCGGACACGATGAACGGTTTGGATTAGCCATTAGGACGATGGTGGTGGCCCACCATCATCCCTGCGGACGATCGTCCATCGTTGCTGAAGATGGAAGTTGTCGGGTCAAACTATGCTTGTCCCGATCTTTTGTTCGGTGTGCGGCTGATGCACATGTGTGTGCACATGTGCTACAAGGGGGCCTTCATACTTCGCATTTGGTTAATATAATGTGGAATCCAAGTGGTTCATATGACTGAAAACATCCTACTACGTCCACATACTAGCTTTTCTCACTTGATGTAGATTAAAATCAACGGTCAAGGGCTGATTTCCTAATTGGGCCACTACCATGATGATCCAACGGCTGAAAATCGACATGTATGGTTAATCTATGCTAATTAGGTCTGGAATAAGGTTTCACATGAACCATGTTGTTCGAAATTAAGGTTCTAGGTTAATGACATTTTCATAATAATTACTGATATGAGAGTTTTGGAAAATCTAATGGTTCTACATGGTTATAAGCACGTTTCTAAGTAATTCTTATAAAAGAACTTATGTTTAAATCATTATGGATGAAGGGTTATTCATTGATTTAGTTAGGGGAATGTACATGTGTTAAATCGCATGATTAACGGTTGGATAACTTGATTTTTGGATGGAGACTGTTTTCAAGGGTTAGATTCGTGTTAAGGAATAGACGTAAAGTTAGGATAGTTAGCTTTGTATCGTACACATGTACATATTAAATTAACTTTGTGGTAACACTTGAGAACTTTCAATACTCTCGGGTATTGAAATGTTCGGGGTGTTATAATCTACCCCCCTTAAACATAATTTCACCCTCAAAATTTAGTACTTTTATTATACAAGCCATTTTCTACTCCTTTAAGGATTCCCTACTTCATGTGTTTGAGGTAATATGAAAAGATGGTTGTAGTGAATTTGAGCCCGATACCCAGATCCTTCGCCTATGCAGTACAGAGGTTCTGTTGGTATCAATTCGTAATCCTGTTAGATCTCGACCTTTTACTTGATTAGAGCATAGATCATTTGAGGTTTGCTAAGACTTAGAATTTGAGTCAAACCGTGCCTTTCGTGTAAACATGATTCCATCAGTTCACAATCTTGATTGTTCTAAACTCATGGGGAATATCATGAAATCTTATATTCTCGTAAGGGATAATTCTATGTGGCCTATTAAGTTTTCACTGCATACTCTGATTATCTGATACATTACCTAAAATTATTTTTATCATCTTACTTAATTCATTATGCTTAAGTTCTCAACAAATTACTTGTGAGATAGGTATATATAAGTCTAGATGTGTATAGTTGGCTATATGAATTGAGACGTTACAGCATACCCCCCTTAAACAAAATCTTGACCCCAAGATTTGGTAATTGGATTATCCTTGTCACGCCTTTCCTGATTATGGTTCCATTGTTGGGATTTAAACCCAGGTCGTCTAAGTGAAAGCCAGATATCCTAACCAGACTAGACGACAATCGAGATGAAATTTTAGAGGAAAAATGATGGAGACCTAAGTGATCTATTGGAAAATTTTTAAAATTTTCAGACGTGTCTTTTATCTGTAATTAGTGAAGGTTTTATAACATGTCGGAATTTCGTTAAAATAGTTGTAAATTCTGGAACCATTAGGGAAGTCTCTATTCCTATAAGGAAAACTTGTTCTTCCCGATGCTGATCCTATCTCATGATGACTTCTAATTTATGACAAGTTTTATTCAGAGTTTTGAAAATTTATTATGGGGGTACCTAAGTTCATGGTTTCTAGATTTCACGTCTACTTTAACATTTCCAATGGGGAACCTGAATATGGGTTTCTAATTTCTCAACTCTCTAGTTCTTTTCGAGATTGGATGTCACAAATAGTCACTCCATGAATAAATCGTGTCACGTAATTTATTTGACTCATGTGTTTTGCGCCTTGAGGTGTTCATGTAAATCCACGATAGAGTTGGCCATGCCGGCGAATATCCGCAGTTATGGGATGTGGATCGAGTCAGAGTTTTTATGAATCGTATTGCACATTGTGATGATCACTACGTATGATAAGCCACATACACTTTGCTAGGCATGCATCTCATGTAGATTGTTGCGCATACTGATACTTGTCATAGTAGTGGAGTACGTGATGTACCAGAATCTTTACATTACTTTTATAAATCTCTTGAATTATTGTTAATCTTGAGGATAACCATCACTATGAGTAGGGTGTTGACCCTCTCCAACCGTACAGATGATGTAGGTGATGTACAGATTGAAGACCTTGAGGACCATCTCCCTATGAAAGACTATATTGAAATAATAAAAAAATTTTATGATTTAGTTTTATACATCCGCTGTGAACTCGATAAATGTAATGAGCTCCTATTGAAAGGGCATTTGATTATTCTTTTAGTTAGATAAAATAATTAATATAATCGATTTTATTCTCGTGAATGTTACCTTCGTGAATGTATCTAGATATGATCCAAATGGAAAAAATAGGGTGCAATTTTTAAAGTATATAATTTATACATTATTAACACTTGGTTTTCTCGGGCACGAGTACAAAGTCTGGCTGTGAAAATTCGGGATGTTACAGTTTGTAACACGAACGTTTCAATACCCGAGTATTGAAAGTTTTCAAGTGTTACCACAAAGTTAATTTAATATGTACATGTGTACGATACCGAGCTAACTATCCTAACCTTACGTCTATTCCTTGACACGAATCTAACCCTTGAGAATAGTCTCTATAAAAAATCAAGTCATCCGACCGTTGATCATGCGGTTTGATACATGTACATTCTCCTAACTAAATCAACGAATAACCTTTCATTTATAATGATTTAGACATACGTTCTTTTATAAGAATTACTTAGAAACGTGCCTATAACCATGTAGAACCATTAGATTTCCCAAAACTCCCATATTAGCAATAATTATGAAAATGCTATTAACCTAGAGCCCTAATTCCGAACCACATGGTTCCCATGATCTGGTTCATGTGAAACCTTATACCAGGCCTAATTAGCATAGATTAATTATACAGGTTAATTTTCAGCCGTTGAATCATCATAGTAGTGGCCCAATTGGGAAATTAGTCTTTGGCCATTGATTTTAATCTATATCAAGTGAGAAAAGCTAGTATATGGATGTAGTAGGACGTTTCCAATCATATGGTGTAACACCCCATACCTTTGGTACACGGGTGTTACCCCTTGAAAACTACATTTATGAGAAACCAAGGTCGACTAACTAGACGACTTAAACTTGACATGCACAAGATGGGGATTCCAATCAGCATTAAAGCCATCCATCAGGGGTCTTAGGAGCTGAGAAAGGACTCCACGACAATTAAGAAGGTAACTCTTATCAATCCCCTTGAGTTTAAGCAGCTCTTAAATCGACTAATGATGAAATGATGACATAACGTTCTAATAATTGATCTTCAAGGATTAGTAGGTGACAAACCAAACCGCCACTACAACCAGGCCCCACTTTTGGCCATTAAAATACAAGGCCAAGTCAATCTGGCCACTAGATTGACTACATTGGCCATAAGAGGGCTTGAGGAGCATATTATGGCCCACATGGGCCTCGGCCCCGCCCCAAAATGGGCCAGGACCCGTATATCTAGCCCCCCAAGATAGATGGACGGTGTTGATTTGCCACAAACATTAAAGTAGAGCCCACATTAGGTGCACGTGCACTCTAGCGCTAGTGCACGAAGTGCACTGGACGTGCTCAGCTGGTCAAACGTGTTTTGACCGTGCCAAAACACCAAAGAAAATTGAAAGCTCCTCCCTTCAAGGAGACATTCAAATCTAACCGTTTTCACCTTGGGCACTTTCCGAACGATCTAAACCGTTCATTATTCTCGTGGGCCCCGACTTAACAAAACCGTATAGGCTTTTAAGCCCACGTAAAGGGACGTGGAAGATAGGTTGCCACCATTCACAGTCTTGCACGTGGCATACGCCTACAAGATGGGACCCATCTGGGACCGCATGGGTGGCCATGATCATCTTGATCAGGCCATCCCATCCGTCCATCGCCAGGGAGAGCCATGCTCTCTCTTTTCCGAAAATGGTCGGGCAAGGCCTGTTGGTGGAAAAGCAAAGGAAGAGACTTTCCTCTATAGGAAAGCTGGTGCAGGCATGATCTCAGCCATCCCCTGGCCACGTGGAGGAATCCTGACCATCCTCTGTAAAGCAAGAAGAGATTTTGGGGAGAAATACTACATCTCACGAGAGGGAGTCGTGAAAACTTGAAGATCTCATGAGATATTCCCAAACTAACGTTTGGGGTCCAAAAAGTGGACCCCATGTCAATCAGAGGCTCCATCTGGTCTGTTCAAACGGACCAGATCAGGTCGAAATATGTGGTGCAGCGATTTGCCATTAAAGGGCAGCTCGTCTTACACGGTAACCCATCAAAATCTGATCGCGAAATGGGCCCCACGGGTCTTAAAATTCTACTTTTCTGGTAGGCCTGGGCACTAGCTATCCGTCCTAGCGTATGGATGGGCCCCACACATGGCCACTTTTTTATCAGGGCCGTTGCATCAAGGGCTCTTTTCTAGCCGTTGGTGGTTTCCTCCCACTGCTATAAAAAGAGCCCTGTAGCTCTTGGGATTCACACCAAGGAGAGAGAAAGGAGAAAGGAGAAAGAGAGTGGAAGGAGAGAGAGAAAGGAGAGGTGTGAGCTGAGTGCTCAGTTCAGCCCGACTCACCCTGTCTCAACTCGACTCGGTCGAGTTAGTGATTGCCCCACCGAGTTCCGAACCAGGTAACGGCTTATCTCCCTTATTTATTTATTTATTTTCCATTGACACCGACGTGAGAGCTAAAGCCGGCCTTCTTCAAGCCATGAAGATAGGCCGTGCTAAGCTCTAGTGGGCCAGCGAGTCAAGTTCGGGACTAAGCCAATCGATGGCTATATTTCAGGCTAAGTAACGACAGTATTTTCGGGTCGAAGCCATGCCAAATGATGGCTCTATTTCGGACCAAAATCGGGCCTGACTATGGGGACGTTTGGACTGGAACCAAGCCTAGCAATGGTTGTGGACAGAGGCTCTGTTTCGAGCTGGAATCAGGCCGTGTTTCAAACTGATAGTAGCCCAAACAACGGCCGTAGTTCGGGTCGAAACTGAGCCAATCAATGGCAGCGTTTTGGACCAACGTCCAGGCCTTCACGTCGAGCCAAGGTAAGCTCTCAACTGGACTGAAAACAAGCCCCATTGGGCCGTGCGTTGGTGGGGAAATGACACCAAGGTGGTCCTGAATTGAGCTCTCAGTCGAGCTTTGAAGCAGGCCCTGAAAACCGCTTCAATTGCTGCAGCCATGGGCCCAAAGCTGGCCCACATTTTGGACCGAGCATAGGACTGAGGTGAGGACGCTCATCAGACCGTGAAAACGGACCAAGAGGTGGCTTCCATCAGGTCTTGTAACAAGCCTAAAATTCTAATAGTAGCCAGGCCGTGCTAGGTGCTTAAAATGAGCCCCAATTGGGCCATATTGGTGCTGAAAACAAGCTAATCGTTGGGCCGTAAGCGGAGCTGCAACTGGTCCCTGAATGGACCTTCAATCCAAGCTGAGACCAGCCATGTTTCGGGCTGAGATTTGAACCAGGAGTAGACCTTAAATGGGGCTTTACTATAAGCTAAAACTGGTTTCAGCTGGGCCAAAACCAAGTCGAATAATGATGGAGATTTGGGCCTCTAGTCTGGCCACAATAGGCTACTCGTTGGGCCATAAATGTCCCAGCAAATGGGTCATATTTCTAACCGAAAAACAGGTCAGGTCTGGACCTTGATTTCTAGTTGAAGTCAGGTTGGAAGTTGGGCTGAAATCAAGCCCAATTTGGACAGTGGAGTGACCCGAATGCAGCTGCCAGCCTGCGCCAAAAGATAGCCCAGACCTCTAGCAACACAAGTGGGCCGCAGTTTGAGCCAAGCCCAACTACAGACCTGGGCTCAAACCAATTCCCAGGTGGGCCGCACGGTTGTATACTGTTGGCCTCACAAATTTCAGTGGGCCGCACCTGAGACCAGCTCAATGGGCCACACCATGTAGTCTTAGTGGGCCGCACCCTGTTTGAAACAGGTGGGCCACATTATATATAACAGTGGGCTGCACCCTATTTGAAACAGGTGGGCCACACCTTATATGACGGTGGGCCACACACTAATGATAGGTGGGACACACATTAACAGTAGGTGGGTCGCACGTTATTAGTTGACGGGCCAAATTTGGCCTAGTAAAGACCTATTTTGCAGGGTCACTACTACACACCAGTGGATGGACCTGGCCTAAGCCCAGTTCAGCTCTCAATGAATAATGGGTTTGGGCCCAAAGTCGGGTCACCAGTTTCAACAAGAGTCCAATGGGCCTAGCTACCTTAAGTGGGGCCCAAATAACCTTATACATGAAACCTTCCACATCTCACCAATTGTCCATATACTTGATGCTTTAAGAACTTACTGTCTAATGCAAACAAACTTCTTCAGGGAACTATGTGAGCAGAGTGAGACTGCTACCTTCTCAAGAGAATTCGTATCAAGGGACGCCCTACAACTTGTCTGGTGATGACTTTTTTCCCCTTGAGCTTTCCATCTCTAAACTAGATTAGAAGTAGTCTTTTATAATAGTTGTAAATGATCTTATAGGAGTGGATGATCATTCAACTCATTCAAATGAATACATACCTCATAGTTTTATTTAACCATTAATTAGCTATTGAACGTACATTTCAGATATGATCAAATCCTTATTCTATTTCATCATTGGGCCATCATTGAATTGTTTAATCTGTTATATGTTCTTTGAATTCGTTAAATTGCTGATTAGTTCAACTTAAAAGCCTGACTTGGATTTACCAAAACACATATGCTTTAGAAATGGATAAGTTAAGATTATATGATTCTTGAATTGTTCGCATACATGAGTTTTACTTTGAATATCTAAACATGCCTAGATCTTAACGAGATCGTATTGATTGTAAGACACAATATTTGAAACCTCTCTATGAGAACTCCTAATTGAAGAGAGTTCGTACTTAGGGTGTAACTAGACTGTTTGGAACATGAATAGACCCTCAATGTGGAGGTTATGCTTGGTGGCAGTTGATTTATGAGATTTACCATCTATGGAGTGACTTCACCTACCTGACTATGGAACGGACTTTGAGACAATTATTATCACTCCCATTTACTCGTATTTAAATCATACATACCGTCTCATTTTAATTCCACATTTAATGATTTCAATACTCCATTTCTAGTCAACATACAGTTGTACTTCCCTTGTATTGAGAATTGATTGGCCACATGTTGATGAGTTCTATACGCGCCCTAAGACGGTAGTCTCATGAGCCGGGGATGGTGGTATGAGACTTATGCCCGAGTTGTTGGCCTACGCTTACAACTAGCCCCTGTAGTGACCTTTGAACTTATTTAATTTGGTTGGTTGTAATTGGACTAATAACAGGTTGGCTAATCATACATACATAGCACAAACCAACATCTATTGCGTGATGTACATATATTGTCCGACTGGATGAGTTTTCCCATGTCGATGATTTCTTGGGTGACGAGCCCAACGTCCGCATGGATGAGCATCCCCGGGGCGATGATTGCATTCACGCATCCATGGACACAATAAGGCTGCATTTTACTATGTTTTGGGTTGCTTGGATGTTTTACGCTATTTCTTGTATAGGGCGGCGATGTGTAGTTTTGAGGGGAGATCATACTGAGCTGGCCACTTATTCATCAATGTTCAACCGTACAGAGGATACAAAAGCTGATGGACTCGCGGTGGATCCGGAGGCGGCTACGGTCGAGGATGAGCCTTACGATGAGGAGCCGTACCAGGAGGCAGCTACATATTATGGCCTCAACTAGTAGATTTCATATATGATAGTCTGTTTTGAATTATTACATTTGAGGATTTTGTAATTGGCTCCCAGCTGAGTGGGCCAGGATATTATTTCCTGTCTTGATCATACCTATGCTATGGTTGTTTTCCGTTACTTACACTTTGATTTCCATTAATTACCATTATTATTTAATTAACTCCTGGGTTTTTGGCATACGAGTCGTGTACTCGGGTTCTGAAAATTGGGGCGTTACATATGGATGACTTGGATTCCACATTATATGGACCAAGCACCAAGTATGAAGGTCCCCTTGCAGCGCATGTGCATCAGCCGCGCACTGAACAAAAGATTGTGTCAAACTTAGTTTGACCCGACAACTTCCATCTTCACCAGCGACGGACGATCGTCCGCAAGGATGATGGTGGGCCACCACCATCGTCCTGATGACTGATCCGAACCGTCCATCTTGTTCGGGAGATAAATTCGACCAAACCCATGTCATCTATACGAGTCCATGCACACGTGCATGTGCACAAACACGAGACAAAAGTGGTGAGTGCGATAGAGTTTTCCGGAAAATAGAAACCTCTGCTTTCTTGCGTATCCATCTATGCAACTACCTAAGAGAGACAACTAGATCCTTCTCAGAAAAGAAATAAGAAGAATCATCCACGACTTTGCTGGATTTCACGGATGTTTCCGCCGGTTTTCATGCAGTTGTGCGGAAAGATCATCCTTGCAACAACTTAATGATCTTACGGCTATCATAGATCCAATGGTCCAGGAAGCATCGGATGGCCAATCTGACCCACCCGTAGATGTCAGAAAGAAGAAAGATGGGCCAGACTTTAATCCACCATTGAAACAAGGACCACCTCCCACGCACAAACCGGTAGTCCAGCTGGTGTAAACTTGCACCAACGAGAGATTAGAGTTGTCCAGATGGTGGCCCACTCAAAACCGACCCAACTAATGCTAGAAAGAAACCCGAGAGACGAAGGCTAAGAACAGCTAAAGCAATGTCTGCTCCTTAGGTTCGCAAACAGAAATTTGCACAAAAGAAACCAACCCATTTTTGTGTTCGCACAAAACAAGGTTGTGTAAGGAAAAATCGGGGAATCCAGCAGGCTATAAAAGCCAATATCACCTAGCCGGAAGGAGAGAAAACGCAAAAGAGAGAGAGAGAAAAGAGAAAGAAAAGAGAAAGAAAAAGAAAAGAAAAGAAAAGAAAAAGAAAGAAGAAAGAAAGAAAAGAAAAGAAAGGAAAGGAGAAAATCCAGCACCCAACGGTTCAGCAATCTGCTGATTCTCCAAGGTAGGTCATTCCCAACCTTCCCCTTCTATGCTCCTTCTCTCCCTTCTTCCCATATCTTGATTTAAAATCAAGTCGATTAAACCAACTAGCCTAAACTGAATCTAACCATTTAAGAAAATTGTTAAACACTAGATTAAGGATTTAATCCTTAGACGCATACCTACCTTCAAGGAGGAAACAACAATTGAGCTGAGAGTTTTATTCCTTTAAGCTTACGGTACTTTAAGTTGATATGCTTTATCGTACTTGTTACATACTATGTTTTCATGTTACTCTTCATGGCCTTTCAGAATTGAAATGAAGGTTTTTCCTGATGTGAATTACTTTGTCATTTACATGCTCTCGTGATTTCTTTCCTGCAATTATTTAATTTATCATCAACAGATATCTCCCATTTTTTAGAATTACGATATGATGTCAATTACAAGTGATCCTTATGAATTTATGTGGAGCAATGGATACAAGCCTTGCCCTTGCCTTCATCAATTTGCTAAGTTAGCCCTTGCTACTCTTCTCTTTATTGAGTTCCCGTTGCTACTCTTCTTATTATTGAGTTGGCCATTGCCACTCTCCTATTTGTTGAGTTAGCCATTGCTACTCTCTTCTTTGTTGAGTTGACCATTGCCACTCTCTTCTATATTGAATTAACTATCACTACTCTCCTTTTCTAAGCCTTGTGCCATTTACCTTTGAGGCTTGGGCATGTGTCTTGATATTCTAGAACCTTCATGATTCGACTTTTATTCTCTATAAGTGTAGGTAATGTGTTAAGAGGTATCACAACTAGTAATTCAAAATTTTATCATGGACGTAATGCGCTCTGGGTAGAGACCCTCTTAGTCATCACGTAATTCTATGGGTTTTTGGGTAGTGGTGCACAAATTGATGTGTGTAATTCGCAAATGTAGTGTCACATCACTTTTAGGATTGGATCTCACAAATAGTCGCTCTATGAACAAATTGTGTCACGTAATTCATCCGACTCATGTGTTGTGTGCCTTAAGGTGTTCACGTAAATCCATGGTAGCGTTGACTATGCCGGTGAATATCCGTAGTTATGGGATGCGGGTCGAGTCAGATTTTCTATGAATCGTATTCCACATTGTGATGATCATTATGTATGGTGAGCCGCACACACTTTGCTAGGCATGCGTCTCATATAGATTGTTTGCGTATACTGATACTTCTTGTAGTAGTGGAGTACGTGAGGTACCAAAACCTTTACACCATTGCTTTTATGAATCTTTTGAATTATTGTTAATTGTGAGAATAACTATCACTATGAGTAGGGCATTGACTCTCTCCAACCGTGATGATGCAGGTGATGTACAAATTGAAGACCTTGAGGACCATCTCCCTATGAAAGACTATACTGAAAGAATAGGAAGGTAATTTTATGATTTAGTTTTCTACTATCGCTGCGAACTCGATAAATGTAATGAGCTCTTATTGAGAGGGCATTTGATTATTCTTTTACTGAGATGAAATAATCAATACAGTTGATTTTATTCTCGTTAATATTACCTTTATGAATGTATCTAGATGTGATCCAGATGAAAAAATAGAGTGCAATTTTTAAAGCATCTAATTTATACATTATTAACACTTGATTTTCTCGAGCACGAGTACAAACTTTGGCCGTGAAAATTCGGGATGTTACACCACGGGATGGCCGTCCAACTGATGATTGATTTTGATGGCGCTGTCACGCCTTGGACTTGGTGACTAGACTCACAAGGAACCTGATAGTCGGTTTCGGTCGCAACGACCTCCATAGTACGCCATTTTCGGCTCATGAGGCAGGTTCCGATCCTGGGATCCTACAAGGAGGATTTTCATATCATAAATCCGATTCAATCGAGCATACCTAAGATCATAGTAAGTAAATCTCAAAAAGTAATCATAGGAACGCATTGCAAAATCCACTAGAAATTTTAAGCTTTTACAGGTACATAAGGTTCAAAAGGACATACATAAGATAAGGAAGAAAGAAAAAAGTCTACAACGGGTCCTCAGCATGCTCCAATCGAATGCCCCACCGTTACTGGGCCGACCTAGAATCACCTGCACGCATCAATCGTGCATAAGCTTATAGAAGCTTAGAGGGGTGTAAGTGTGTGACAATGGTGCACAGATGCAGAAGAGAAACATGATCAATATCGAAGCCAACAACCATACTGAGGCTATACTATGAATGCAGAAAGCTGTACCAAGGCTGTGCAATGCAATATATGAGTATTGGACACTATACCGAGGCGATGCAAATAGAAAACTTATACAGTCGATGCAAATGCAATGCGAAGTAATATCAAGTACAATTCCATCATAAGGAATCCACTAGGGTTAAGTACACAGCCAGATGACTGCCGCTTTGCAAGACTCGCACAGTCAAACGAGTGTAGGAGACCTCACTACCCGCTTGTGGAAAGCCAAACACCAGTGAGGCTCGACGATAGCAGACCTACTCACGAGCTGGTCAGACTCAGCCTATCTATGCCCTCTCACTTAGGCGGGTAAGGCCAGTCCCCATCTCAATCGACCTCGCAACAGTGGGAGTCGCGACCTAGCGATATAAGGCACTCGGGCGCTCATATTTTTTACTCGGTCTCGGCGTTGAGGCGTCTCCTGGTACCATGAAGGTTTAGGGGCTTTCACCCAAGGACATCTATGTGCCCTAAATGCTCAAGTAAACATTTTCGGTGTCCAAAACTATCTATCCACTATATACTGTGGAGGCTACAACCCTGATAAAGCAAGGGGCGGATGTCAATGTGCTATGCAATGCCAGATGCATGAATCACACCAATCAATCATGGATCCAATCCTGCACATCCAGCGCGCCAAGTAGGGGACAACCCCATCACCCTGGGAGTCCCATAATGACCTGCCCAATGGCATAACCCATGACCAATTATGTAACATCCCGAATTTTTGCCACTTGGAATTAGACGTCCTTCGGCAATGGGTCAATCCTAACACCTGATTAATTTCTTGAACTCTCAATTTAAAGGTCTCAAATTTCTTCTTCAAACCATTTTTCTGAAAACCTTATTTTTCCTTTACAAATCTCATCTCTCACTATCTTATCCTTCAAACTTGTTTAAGTGCTTTCATGTTAGAAACAAATCTTGAAGTTTAGGTGAATATAACGACTCGAAAAAATTAGGTTATGAAATAACTAACCGAAAGCATGTTATAGGTTACCAAACTGCCGTAGACGAAAGCTTAGCGAATCCATCGACTCTGTTACGATTCTACGACAAAAGGTGCGGACTTTAGGTGTATAGGTTATGGTTTTCAACGCTTTCAATGTCATATAATGATAGATTCATGATCTGCATGCAATTGCACATGTACAAAGTGCTGTCTGTTTTCCGTTTCGATTAAAGATGAAAAATATGAAATTTTACATATTCTAGGTATTTGTAGAAAGTACTGTAACGTATAATCTTTGAAAATGTAATTGCCATGATTATTTGCTGTATGAATATATTATATATGGATAAAATACTCATTTTTGTATTTCCTGTTTATATGGTGCTTAATAACATGCTTTGTAACATGCTTTATGACATGTTTGTTAACATGCTTGAATTACTTTGTTTATTATGCTTTACTCCACATGCTTTGGAATATGGATTGATTGCTTTTGAGACTATGATTTTCATCCAGACAATCGGTACCGGACTTGAGATCGTGGTTGAGATTCATTTCGCCACGTAGGATGTGTTTGACGAATCCGAGTCGTACTTCATTTGGCGACAGTGGTTAGGCCACGCGAAGTGCTTATTCACTTCATGTCGTTCAATTGATTGTGTGCTCGAGCTAGTCAGGCTCGTCAAGTAACCTGATTTATCTAATGTATGTTCACCATGTTTGGACGCTACTGCTTGAACCTAGGGTACTAAATTTACCAGTGAAATCCCTTTTAACCATGGTACCTCGATCCGCTAAGACTCATGAGCCGGGCATGGTGGTATGGGACACCGTGGTGAGAGCTGTCGGTTTCACGCGGGGCCATGTGCCTCCCCGTAGTGACCAGTGAGCAACCAGACTCGTGAGCCGATTATGGTGGTATGAGACACTATATTCGTCTTTGTTGGCTTACATTGATAAGGTGATGGGGGAGTGGTGCAACGAATGCGAGCAACATCCCTGACAGCCCTTTGTAGTGACCTCGAGCATACTCTGAATTTGCGGTGAGGCGACGAGTTTTGCCGCAGTGTATAGAGTATGAACTAAGCCTGTATCTGTATAGTGATGAACCGTTAAAGAGGTGATGGGGGAGTGGTGTAACCATTGTGCGTAACAGCCCTGGTAGCCTCTGCAGTGACCTAGAAATACATTATCGTATGAGATTAACTAGGACTGACGACCCTAGAATGGATCATGTTTGGGAATGATACAAGAGAGGTACCTTAGTTTCCCAATACTGCTGTTTGAAATGAACTAATAACTACTCGGTAATCATGCTCATCATCACACCGCATGTGCCTGGTAAATGTGGAGCACTGAGGGAGGTATGCATCCACGAACGTAAGATGATGTCGCATGAGGGTGGTTTGGCAAGGGCATACATCATGACTGCATTCATACTTGCATTAATAAGAGTAGTTAGGAGTGTTTGATTTTACTGCTTTATCATTACTGCTTGACTGCATTGATAACATGTTAACCTATGCTTTATTGTTCCACTGAGTTGATTACTCACTCCCACGTTACGGGACGGTGTTGTACACACCAACCAGATTTGTTGAGTTTCAGGTGATGGCGATGCTTATGAAGTAGAGCCGGACTACTTCTATGATGATGAGGAGGAGTTCTCCTATCTGTATCTCTCTGGCAGGTTTATGAAGACCTGATATTGTATTGACGTGGCTATGGTAATTGGGATAGAAGACATTACACTTCCTCACATTAGGTATATTTTAGAATTGTACTTGTAATTAATTAACCTGGTAACATCATCACACTCTAGAGACCCACCATAGTTTATATATGTTATTTATCTATCACAGTTTTTCGCTTGCAATTTAACTGTCTCTGGAGTATGATATGCTGTTTTGGCTTAATCTCACTCATGTTCAATGCACGAATACAGTCAACATTCAATCATCATCCATTTTGTTGCATAAGTGACGTTTTGGAACTCGGGAGCTGAGTTTATGCTCGACCCCCGATTTTCAGAGCATTACAAGATGGTATCAGAGCATGATTTGGATTAAACCGGACCTGGGTTATGGTCACACGACGCACTCTGACGCACTCTAACTTAGGAGGGGGCGACGAAACATAGAAACCGACTTAGGATTTTCCAAATTCGCCGAACGGCGAAACCGACCGAAATCGATCGTTGAGATTGGGCCCGTACACACCCATGATTACGCGAAACGATCCCGAATGACTTCTAGACCGTCAGTCGACGGGTTTGAGTCGTTCCCTAGAAACGAATGTCCTTAGGTTGTGGGTCAACCACAACACCTTACACTTCATCTCAAAGCCTAAAACCCCTTTTATCCAATTCCTTCAAATTCTCTCCTTGCACCACTTCATTCTTTAATTTTTTCTAAATTCTTTCATATCAGATATAAATTCTAACATATAAATGATGAAGAATAATACTTAAACTAAAAAAAACAAATATTTACTATAAATAGTGAATATATGTAAAAATTGGACTTTTGACCATTCAAATTATGGAATCTCATGAAATAAATGGGTTAGTTGGATAGATTAGCACCTCCTACCCCAAAATCATATGCTACATATCATATAAATTCATTTCGGTTTATAAATTGGCCCCGAAAATGCCTTAAATGGAGTCGGGGGCCAAACGGAGCACTTGCAGGGGGACCCAGGGTGGGACCCATATTTTTTTTGGGGCCTAGGGGTCACGAGGACCTTACCCAAATGGTGAGTCATCACCAACCACTCCAAAAGTCGGTGAGGCCTCCCCGGGTTTCGGGCCCGGCCCGGCGGGCTGGTCGGTCTGATCATGTTTGGGGTCTAGGGGAACCCCCTGGTATATGGGCCGTCCCTTAAAACCTTTCCAAACTAGTACTTCTTTCACAAATTAGTACTCCCTTAAAACCTTCCCAACATCCCTTTCAATTGCCCATTCCACTGTTTTCTGTTAAAACCTACACCCCTCCATCGTTCATAGCAACACCTACCCTCTACCCTTTCCGTTTTTCCTCATTTAAGCTCCCACACCCCCTCATTTGAAGCTCAAAACCGTGTAAGCTCTCAACCCATCCTATTTCTTCATTTCCTTTGTTCAAACCCTATCTTTTGGGGCCTTTACAATCCCTGTTGAGGTTCAAACTCGTGGAGAATCAAAAGTTCCAACCCCTACGTTAGGATCTTTATGTTTTCATGTTGATGGAATGTGCCGAATGTTTGGTAAGTTAGAGTTGTACGCGACAATTGTGAATTCCTTCCACCCCTCTACCATTACTCCTCTTGGCCTCACCATTTCACACCCATATGAACACAAAATCCACATTTTTTTGTGTCCCATAACTTTCATAACCTCCGAATGTTAGGACGTTTAGGGCCCGTTCGGCCAATTGCATTAGGTAAGATTAAGGTGGCTAGAATTGTAAAAGTAACAATAAATGTATGTAAAATGTATGTGTAAGGTATGGTCCCTAGATTGGGTGTATCCCATGTTTTCCAATACCATGTTTGGAGTGTATGCAATTAAAAGTAAATTCTGAAATTCCCTTTCCAAGTACACTTAGAAATTCATTATCCTGGGATTTGGAAATCCCATCTCACACTTCCAACACAAGACTCATTTTCCAAAGCCTATAAAAAAAATTAATCCCCTCCCACCCTCCTACCAAACATGCCACTCCAAATCCTGAAGTGGGATTAGCAATGCAGTCCCATTTAAGATAATAGGCCCTAGAGTTTTGGACCTAGAGCGGTGCTCCTAGATTTCGACAGGCTTGATCGTGTAGGAAACCCAATAAATTTATAATGTGAACCTTAGGACCATCTTCGTTGGAATGAGCATATGTGAAATGCTCGAGTGTCAAGTACAGGCAACTCAGTTCCAATTAGACAACTTTGACCCTAGGTAATAAGACCCTTTCTGTATTAGAAATAGACTTTGGACTACACCTATGGATTTCCACTACTCCTAAATTAAGACTAGACCATCGGTTACATTAGAAAATGCCAGAGACCGATAGATGTAGCTAGGTCAAATCAATACACCCCTTTGATCTGGGTGACGCAGCGAAAGCGTGGTGGACCCTACCCCACTGGCCCAGGATCAAAACTGTGCTCGTTAAATACGAACATTATAGAAGCCCTAGCAACTTTTACTATGAGAAACCGTTTTAGGATGATCTAGTAAGATTTGATTCACCATTTCCTTGGACATAGATAATAACGAGGACTCTCTTAGACTAAAACCTAAAGGGCAACCTTAGAAATAGGCAATTTGAGCCTTTCAATGATGGACATTCCCTAAGTTTTCAGAGTGATCGGTCTACGAAGATATTGAAATAGCATTCACGGCTTGACCTAATTCTCAATCCTGGGCGACTACCAATGGACTCACTGCTTGGCCGAGCAGAAGACCAGGATCTACCAGGACTAGGAAGGGATACGATGAGCTTTCTACCTTGGCCCGATAGATGATCGATGTATCAGGATCAAGCCCACCATAAACGTCTCTCCGTGTTGGTTAAACAATGAAAATAGCTACCCTACTCTAAATAAGTGGGAATTGTCATCCAGACTTCAAATAGGTAAAGAAACAAATTGTAGCAAACCATCAGGGTATGAGCAATGGATAAAGAAATAAGTTTTAAGGGGGGTAGACTAAAATGAACCAGGCTAGTATAAACTTAGGCAAAAGAAATAAATAAATCTTTCCTTATTACCCTTAGGCAATTTCGGGGACGAAATTTTGTTTTAAGGGGGGTAGATTGTAACATCCCGGATTTTTGCCACTTGGAATTAGACGTCCTTCGGCAATGGGTCAATCCTAACACCTGATTAATTTCTTGAACACTCAATTTAAAGGTCTCAAATTTCTTCTTCAAACCATTTTCCTGAAAACCTCATTTTTCCTTTACAAATCTCATCTCTCAATATCTTATCCTTCAAACTTGTTTAAGTGCTTTCATGTTAGAAACAAATCTTGAAGTTTAGGTGAATATAACGACTCGGAAAAATTAAGTTATGAAATAACTAACCGAAAGCATGTTATAGGTTACCAAACTGCCGTATACGAAAGCTTAGCGAATCCATCGACTCCGTTACGATTCTACGACAAAAGGTGCGGACTTTAGGTGTATAGGTTATGGTTTTCAACACTTTCAATGTCATATAATGATAGATTCATGATCTGCATGCAATTGCACATGTACAAAGTGCTGTCTGTTTTCCGTTTCGATTAAAGATGAAGAATATGGAATTTTACATATTCTAGGTATTTGTAGAAAGTACCGTATACGTATAATCTTTGGAAATGTAATTGCCATGATTATTTGCTGTATGAATATATTATATATGGATAAAATACTCGTTTTTATATTTCCTGTTTATAACATGCTTTGTAACATGCTTTATGACATGTTTGTTAACATGCTTGACTTACTTTGTTTATTATGCTTTACTCCACATGCTTTGGAATATGGATTGATTGCTTTTGGGACTATGATTTTAGTCCAGACAATTGGTATCGGACTTGAGATCGTGGTTGAGATTCATTTCGCCACGTAGGATGTGTTTGACGAACCCGAGTCGTACTTCAATTGGCGACAGTAGTTAGGCCACGCGAAGTGCTTATGCACTTCATGTCGTTCAATTGATTGTGTGCTCGAGCTAGTCAGGTTCATCAAGTAACCCGATCTGTCTAATGTATGTTCACCATGTTTGGACGCTACTACTTGAATCTAGGGTACTAAACTTACCAGTGAAATTCCTTTTAACCATGGTACCTCGATCCGCTAAGACTCATGAGCCGGGCATGGTGGTATGGGACACTGTGGTCGAGCTGTCGGCCTACGCTGGGGCCATGTGCCTCCCCGTAGTGACCAGTGAGCAACCAGACTCGTGAGCCGATTATGGTGGTATGAGACACTATATTCGTGCTGTTGGCCTACATTGATAAGGTGATGGGGGAGTGGTGCAACGAATGCGAGCAATGCCACCGACCCTTTGTAGTGACCTCGAGCATACTCTGAATTTGCGGTGAGGCGACGAGTTTTACCGCAGTGAATAGAGTATGAACTAGGCCTGTATCTGTATAGTGATGAACCGTTAAAGAGGTGATGGGGGAGTGGTGTAACTATTGTGCGTAACAGCCCTGGCAACCTCTGCGAAGCAACCTAGAAATACATTATCGTATGAGATTAACTAGGACTGACGACCCTAGAATGGATCATGTTTGGGAATGATACAAGGGAGGTACCTTAGTTTCCCAATACTACTGTTTGAAATGGACTAATAACTACTCGGTAATCATGCTCATCATCGCACCGCATGTGCCTGGTAGATGTGGAGCATTGAGGGAGGTATGCATCCGCGAATATAAGATGATGTCGCATGAGGGTGGTTTGGCAAGGGCATACATCATGACTGCATTCATACTTGCATTAATAAGAGTAGTTAGGAGTGTTTGATTTTACTGCTTTATCATTACTGCTTGACTGCATTGATAACATGTTAACCTATGCTTTATTGTTCCACTGAGTTGATTACTCACTCCCACGTTACGGGACGGTGTTGTACACACCAACCAGATTTGTTGAGTTTCAGGTGATGGCGATGCTTATGAAGTAGAGCCGGACTACTTCTATGATGATGAGGAGGAGTTCTCCTATCTGTATCTCTCTGGCAGGTCTATGAAGACCTGGTATTGTATTGACGTGGCTATGGTACTTGGGATAGAAGACATTACACTTCCTCACATTAGGTATATTTTAGAATCGTACTTGTAATTAATTAACCTGGTAACATCATCACACTCTGGAGACCCACCATAGTTTATATTTGTTATTTATCTATCACAGTCTTCCGCTTGCAATTTAACTGTCTTTGGAGTATGATATGCTGTTTTGGCTTAATCTCACTCATGTTCAATGCACGAATACAGTCAGCATTCAATCATCATCCATTTTGTTGCATAAGTGATGTTCTGGAACTTGGGAGTTGAGTTTATGCTCGACCCCCGATTTTCAGGGTGTTACAAATTATATCTCAACCAAGCACACATATGATGCACATGGGAATGGGTCATGAAGATACCAAAGTATGCCATGCGGTGATGTTGTACTCTCATTTTAACAAGGTTAAGTCTAGATACTTAGACAGTTACTCAAAATGTAAGGATACCCACTACTAGTGGGGGTCCAAAAGTTTGGGGTAGCTCACTCGGCTAAGAAGGCAATGCTAAGGGCCTAAATGGTAAAGATGGGCTCAACAAAAGTCTAAGGCGGACATTCACCACTCTTAGAGAGAAATGGGCCTAAAGGGGGTCCCATAATGGGGTCATTTAACCTCCATTACCCAAAAGGTAATCCAACAAGAACCATAAAGATAGAAGGCCCAAGGCCCACATAAAAATACAATGGGTGGCCACATACACATATCCACATAAAGAGCCACAAGGAAATAGTCAATTCTACTTACAACAATATGGGTCAAAAAGAAACCATGACCCAAGAACAAGGCTACTAAATCCATGCATTTCATGAATCCAAGTACATGGCCCAAAACATGTCCAAGTTGGGTAAAAAGGGCCTCATAATATCAGCCCAAGAACTGGTAATACAAGTGGGCAAGTAAGGGCCCAATTTCACCCATAGCTCAGCCCATGAGTCCAACAAAATAGAGGTAACAGTCCATGCATAAGGCTGGGCCAAGAGTGGACGTCCAATGCTATATGGGCCTGCTGGATGGCCCAAAAAAAATCTGCCCTACTATGTCCCTCATAATCTTCCCAAAGGTGGGCCTCAAAAGACACTAATTAAGCCCAAAAATACCTCAGGAATAATGCAAGATATGTGTACAAAACACCCTCAAATCTGGTGGGTCATACAGCCCCAAAACAAACAACTATGGGCAGCAACTTTGGGCCCCTTGCTGGAATTCCAGCCCACCCACTTCATGGGTCTGCTGGAGTCCATAAATTAATTAATTTATATAAAATACTAGCTTCCTGGTGACCCACACATGTCATAGGGGGCCCTACCAGATGAAGGGAGAATATACAACCCATATATCAAGTGGGCCAGCTGCTGAACTGCAGGTCCAGCAGCAGTCCAATAAGACTGGGTGTCCCATGGGGGCCTAGACGGCTGCCCCTGATAAACACCAAGGTGGGCCCCACCTGTGGACGTCCCACCAGGGGGGTGGGCCGAGTCCAAGTGAGCCACACGGATGGAGGACGGTTGGATAAAATACTACATCAAGGTGGGCCAAATGGGGCGGACGGCCAGCCCATGGTTGGACGTCAGCCTAGCTGGAACGTCCAGTTATGGGCCGCCAGTCCAGCTGCAAAACTCCCCAAAATTGGGTGGAAAAGGTAGCCCACACACACCTGAGATGGGTCCATACATGATGGGACACAAGATGGGCCAAATGGGAGTCCATAACATCAAGCAATCATGAAATCAAAACATGGACAACAAGGTTGGAATGAAAAAAAATCTGCTGCATAAAAAGTTATTGTCCATACCAATGTACACCCATTAGAGTGGGTGTAATATCCTGAATTTTCACTGTTTTGGATTTCCAAAAAAAAAAAAATCCTTAAAATTTCTTTTTAATTAACTTATAAAATCACTTAATGACCATTAGCACTCAATGTTAGTTTATACTGCGGTGGACCAGTCTAGTTATAATGGGACCAAGTGCGGGTGCCACAAGCCGATGACTTTTACTTAACAATGACGTGTGGGCCCAATGGAGGAAGGTCAAAAAAATCTAAAAATTTAAGAAATCATAGATCTCACTGGGCTTGTGGTCCATCGCGGACTGCGGACCCAGTGGACACTCAGAAGTGGGATCTGACATAGACCCAATGCACCCCACCAATGCCAGAATTGAGATCTGGCACTTGTCAATGAAATTGAAATGTGAGACGTTCCAGCCGTTGGATTTCTTCCGAATTTATGATGACGGTTTGATATATTTTTCAATGCCCGTTCACCAAATCTGGGGCCCGATTATGGCACGGTGACCGTTGATCGCAAATCGGACCCGTGCGATCAAACCCTATATCCGATCGCTCTCAAATTTTGTATGGCCCTTCATCGGGCCATGGATCACCTAACCTATAAGTTTCATGGCCAGAGGACCACCAGAACCATTACAATCACCGAAATGGGCCCCACAGGGCCACTTAAAGGTCGGAAACGCCTTCTCAGATCATATATCCGTTCATCCGTTCGTCCTCAATTTTTACATGGACCCTAGTCGGGTCATAATACACTTACACGCTGAATTTGGTGGCCTGAGGGGTGTTAGGGCCACCTCAACACCAATAGGAGTCCCATAGGTCTATTTTGGAAAAACTTGATAACATAGGGCCAAGAGGCCCAACTCTATGGAAATAAGCCCTAGCCCCTTTTCATAAACCCCTTTCACTCTCTCAACAATAACCCTCTCTCCCTCCTAACTCTCCCTTCAACTCCCAACAACCCATTCCTCTTCTTCTTAATTTCCTTCAAATCTCCAACAATCAATCTCTCCCTCATAACCCTCACTACCTTACAACAACAAGGCTCCCCCTTTCGTGGCTTCCACCCTTCTCCAACGATCAAGGAGAGTGAAGAAAGAAGGAAGAGAAGGCAAAGAAGTGTGGTGGACCCTAAATCGAGTTGGGGCCCAAGAGAATCGACCCTTCAACACCCTATCCCTTCCTAAAAGGGAAAACTCTCCACCGCCACCCCAAAAAATCGTCCGTGGGCCATCTTGGTAAGATCCCTCACTCTTTTTCTCTTGAAATCCTTGTATTGAATAAGAAATGGTATGAATTTCTCTCATGCTTGAATTGTTTTAGGGATTCCAGCCGGCCAACCTCCAAAACCCTCACCTCTAGGTCGTTTCCAAGCCTCCAACGAATCCGAAGGTGCGGACTATTATTCTTAGGTGGCCTAGCACCAATTCTAGTATGTGTTTAATGATTTTGGTTGCTTGAATGTTATGTTTGGAGAACCTAGAGAAACCCTAGGACTTTCATGTTTGTTAAAATTGTATGTTTGGCTCCCACATGATGTTGCTCTTGCCTTTCACATGATTTTGTGTATGGACGATTATATGCCCACGCCTTGTTTGATCTTTTCATATGATGTGCCTCATAATATGTATGATTCCTTGATGTTAGTGTATTTTAGTTCTAAGGGAGGTAGGAAGTGCTTAACTTCCTCACTAACTCACACCACACACACACTTCTTGTTCATAATATTAGTAGCTTTACAGGTTGGTAGAAATTTAGCATTGTTTGTTGAGAAGCATGAGAACATGATGTCATTTATATTAGACGATGCATTGATACTTGGCATGTTATGGATCCCCTTCACCCTTTTTGGGTTGGTCAGGAACATGATGAGAGACGGTAGTCCCGTTAGTAGGACTATGCTAGGGTTGGACCCGTGGGTTTGGGCGGGTGTGTTCAGGTAGCTGTAGTTCGACTACATGGGTCCCTCGTGCCCAAGGTCATTCGTCTCACGCTCGCTTAACTCGTGCGGTCTAGCTTACTACCTGACTAACCCTGTTTGTTAACCCTGTGTGCTCACCTATATATGGAACCTGAACCACCCTACAACCGTTGTAGCCCATCAATAACCCACTTGAAACTAGTCCACAGCCTCGTGGGCCGGGCATGGTGGAATGGGACACTGTGGCCGAGCTGTCGTCCTACGCTGGGGTACCGCGCCTCCCCGTAGTGACCGCGAGCGATCCCTTCCTTTCGACACTCCTCATGTGCTTGGAGTCGGGGATGAGGAACCCGACGGGATCACGGACCGCGGGGCCTCGGTCTCACGCATTGGGGGGTCTTAGCCTCGCAACCAGTTTAGGGCAGTGATACGTAGGGTGAATCAGAATCCCCAACCTGCTGGATGAATGGACTTAACTCATAACTTGGCTAACACGATCACATTGTATTGCATTAGTTAGGGTGACGACTCGGCAGTTGAGATCGCTCTGAGGGAGTGTTGTCATATGCGATCGTTAGATGGAGTCGCTTGAGGGAGCGTTGTGGCGAGGGCATGCATCATATCATCCCGCATGCATGCATTTAAATAAGAGTCGCTAGTTGTTGATGATTGTCCGCTTTTCATTAAGTTCATATTATAATTGATGCTTGTTAAAACTTGAGACCAATAATTCACATTGAGTTGATCACTCACTCCCACTCTGGGACGGTGTTTTAAAACACCAACCAGACTCTCTCATAGATGCAGGGGATGCAGAGCAGATGGAGCGTGGCAATGCTACTCTCGATGAGGAGGAGGAGCTGTCATACTTCCAGTTGATGGACAGCTCTCAGTCAGCTGGAGAGGCGGGATCGGATCGCTAAGTGTAGGCTCAACTCTAATCTTTGAATCCACTATTCTTTTGCGATTTTGTTGGGTAACACTTGGGGCGGCCCGTACACATTCTTTTGGACTTGTTCATATATACACATACATCTTCTTCATTTCAGTAGACTTGTGTGACCGTGTTTCATGCTCCAGGATATTCCAAATTGCGCATTTAAGCTTGATTAACCCTAAAACTATAAAATGTATGATAAGTGACACTCGGGAACTCGAGAGGCGAGCGTATGCATGACCCCCGATTTTCCGGGGCGTTACAGTGGGCCCAGACTTGTTTAAAAGGCGAAAGATGAGTGACCAATAATTTTTCTGAAAAATATAGCAAGGTGGGGTCCACAAAAGTGGCCCACCACTCAAGAAAACAAGCTGGTAATTGTGTTTCCCCGTCCTTCAACATGGCTGGACGGTCCAGAAAATTGGACTGTCCACCCCTACGGGCCTACTCCTTTGAGTGCCTTATCAAGGACAGATGGAAGTAGGGTCCGACATACTTTAAGATGGGGTCCGCTCCTCTAAGAAATGCCTAAAAAAATCAGAGTGAAAGGTTCAACAAATAGGGCCTACATGCCAAACATTACAACAACATAACAGAAATTCCAACAATATGGACAGCAACATGTGCTATCCAAACCGGCCCAAAAGATAACTAAAAGGGAAATAAATCATCGATTCCTCAAAGTGGGGTCCACCCAGATGGGTCATACAACTCTTAAACCCCAGCTCCTTCCAAGATCAACCATAAAAAAAATCAAGCCCAAAGGCTATCCAAAACAACCAACAACATGGGGCCACAAGGTTGGGCCTGGACGTCCCAACCACTTGGGGGCCTAGTTGCATGGCACATCAGGTGGGACACACATACATCGGATCCACCACAAGGAAAGGAAAAAAATGGAGAAGGGACATAATCCGGCCATAGGGAGGGCTCCGCCACTATGAGCTCTCCACAAATAAGGAAATAACATGTACATGCAAGATGATTATGGGTCCCATACATGCATGGGCCCCACAAAACCACATCTAGGGTGGGGAGGCCATCCCCACCAGAGTTCCAAGGTCTAGATGACCCAATCTTATCATGAAATTAAAAAAAAAAAACTACCATGATGGGGTCCATAGAAAAAGGCCCCATGCATGAATTATGCATGCACATGGTGCGCCATTGGCCACACCCGAGGGATTTTGTAGGATCTCCACCATTGATTGGGGGTCCTACATGTCCCTCATGAAAGAAAGGAGATGATCTAAGCATAGAAATCAAATTTCTATCCTAAAGAAGCACCCACCTCTTGGATCTCCACTAAACTTCAACTTCAAGCTTCTTAGGCACCAAGGAAGCAAGATCAATGGCCAAGATCAGTTTGTGATGGAAGGATGGAGGGAAAATAAGAGAAAGGAGGGCTGGAATGGGAGAGCAAGGTGTGGACGTCCAAGCTCTTGCAATAGAGAGGGAGAGAGAGAGAGAGAGAGAGAGAGAGAGGGAGAGAGAGAGAGAGATGAGGGAGAAAGGAGAGAAGAGAGTGGTTTGTAGGAAGGTCATCATGACAAGAGGGCTTGGTAAGAGAAAAGAAATGATGTTTTCTCTAGAAAAGGGAGGCATTGGTTAGAGAAATCTCATCATTAGCTAGCAAATGTGGGGTATGTGGTGGCTATAGGTTAGGTGTAGGTAGTGAGGCTAGGTATAGGTTGTGTAGGCTAGGGAAAATGTGCAATAGAGTGGGCCACATTGGCGAACGTGCACACCACCCTAGGTGGGCCCCACAATCATACTAAATGGTCCATCATGATGTATGCTCCATATCTCATGATTTAGAACTCGGATGAACGCACGAGACGCAGCGTTGGAACTGCGACGACGATGCGGTCACAATGGCATAGGTTTCAGGTCGATCTGAGTCGGGTCTACGTGACCGAACTTGAGGACGACTGAAAATACTATCCGTAGGTGGCGGGTGGCCGAAATTTGACCGGTAAGACCGCGAGACCTAAAAGAAAGACATGCACACTTGGGTTAGGGTCTTACAGTGCTATGCTCAAATACATCACATAAGAACTCAACGACGATGCTAATGAGATTGCGTAGATTGTGGCAAGATTCAGATTGCCAGAAGGTCTGTCCAGAAGTGTAACACCTCGAACTTTATAATACCCGAGTATTGAAAGTTCTCGAGTGTTACCGTTAAATTTAACTTATTATGTACATGTGTATGATGTCAATCTAGTTATCCTAACTTTACATCCATTCTTCAACATGAATTGGACCGTTGGGAATGATCTCCATCCATAAATGAAGCCATCCCTTAGTTTTTTTTTTTTGTTTGCTTTTTAGTACACCTACTGTCAGTTCACACTTCATTGTTAGCCACCCCCACTAGGGAATCGATACTAAGACCTCAGTGAAGCCATCCATTAGTTGGTCTGTGGTATGAACCATCGCACCACTATGGCACCATTACTAAGGGATCTAAATTATGGGGAATCAGATCACACTAAGGATCACATGATAGTCTATTTGAACAAGTAAACCGTGCACAACCATCTTTAGGATTTGAGCCAACAAATCCACACATTAGGAGTTGTCTTCGTTCACAGAGTAAGTCAATCAAACCATCCATCCTAAGTTCTAGGCCTGGATTGATAGATCCATCGTTTCATCTATCTTAAAAAAAACTCCCATAGATGTACATCACTAAATCATTACGATTAGGCTACTTGATTTCTAAACTTACCAATGATTTTCACCTAAATTAGGCTGAGAACCCTAGGGATCATCAATGATCACATTTAGTAATGATCTGATCGTTAGATCTCCACAAATCATAAAATAACCCTAGTATTTAGAAAGCATGGCCCACCTAAGCTTTGGACCTGCCTGATTTGTGGCCAGAGGTCTCACTTGGACCTATTGAAGCTGATGAGCGGATTAGATTTTATGAGAACCTCGCTGTGGACCCCACCTGTGATGCATGCGCACAACCTGCGCGTGCACTCGTGTTGCATCGCACCCAAGCCTCAGTCAAACCGGGTTTGATCCGTACGCGCCCGAAAAAGGAGGCGTCCTCCTGCCTTCCCGCTAGCGAATGATTTGAAACAAACAATGTCTGTTTGACAGCAATGTGGCCCAACTTGATCGTCTGGCTGGGTGATCCAAACCATCCACCTTGTAGAGAAACTGAAGCCGATCAATCCCTACCCATTTTCAACCTTTGGATCGCACGTGTGTGCACATAAGCTTGCGTGAAATCTGGTTGCGCGCGGCTGTTTTCAACCTTTGGATCGCACGTGTGTGCACATAAGCTTGCGTGAAATCTGGTTGCGTGCGGCTGCTCCTTCTCCAGAAAGGATTCCGATTCTTCTCCTTCTTGCACTCGCACACGCAACTGTTGTCTTGCATTTCCACTGATCAAATCCCGCTAGGGGAGATCCGATCCCAACCGAGAATGCCAAGAAATTCAGGAGATCTCCACGATTCCGTAAACAGGGGACTTCTCTGCAAACCCGAAAAATCTGCCGCACCTCAGCCTCCGCCGCGAAACAACATCTAATCCATCCAGAAACACGGCGCCAATATGAGTCGTTCATTCCTTAGAGATGGGAATTCC
This sequence comes from Magnolia changhungtana, assembly GCA_030180095.1. Taxonomy (NCBI): domain Eukaryota; kingdom Viridiplantae; phylum Streptophyta; class Magnoliopsida; order Magnoliales; family Magnoliaceae; genus Magnolia; species Magnolia changhungtana. The sequence goes on from JASAUF010000248.1 coordinate 5,178,979, forward strand.
GACCAAGTCCACGTCGGCAACGAAGGTAGAAAAGATTTCGGAGTGGTTGATACTCCCTGATTTCCACGTACGTAGCCGCAAAACTTGGTAATTACGTTCGAATGGAGCTCTTGGCAAGGACATCGTTGATCGATCTTGCACTCAAGAAACACAATCACAGCCTTCCATCTGTGGGCCTGTCCAAGGAAGACCCAATGTCGTCCAGATCCGACCTGATCTGAAGAAGAAAGAAGAGGTAACGCAGAAGAATACAGCCAGATGTAGACAGCGGTTATGTTGTTTCGCTCGTTGCGCAAAACAGGGGTGCGTAAGAAGTTTCCTCCGGTCTCCTTGCTGCGCAAACGGAGATTCGCAGGAGAGTCTGGAGACCCTCATGCCTATAAAATCCCCTTGTCCGACGATGGGAGAAGAGAAAAAGAAAGCACAACAAAATGAGTAAAAGAGAGAGAGAGAGATCAAGAGGAAAGACGAGAGGATGGTGTGACTCACCGAGTCAAACGAGGTGTGTCGAGTTCTAATCCCTTACTGGATGTATTCTGGAGTAGGAAGAAGAAAGAAAGAAAGGAAGAAAATAAGAGAAGAAAGAAGGGAAAAGAAGGAGAAAGAAAAGGAGGGAGAGAGAGAAAGAGAGACGATGGGAATTGAGTTAACTCAGTTTGGTTCTGCTGGCTACGCCCAGGCTCTCTACCCGACTAGTGATTTAATTATTATATCATGGACGTAATGTGCTCTAGGTAGAGATCCTCTTGGTCGATGCATAATTTCATAGGTTTTTGGGTAGCAGTGCGCAAATCAATGTAAGTAATTCGCAATACGTGTTACATCACTTCCGGGATTGGATGTCGCAAATAGTCGCACCATAAACAAATTGTGTCACGTAATTCATCTAACTCATGTGTTGTGCCGCCTCGAGGTGTTCACGTAGATCCACGGTAGCATTGGACATGTCGGCGAATATCCGTAGTGTGAGAATGCGGGTCGAGTCGAGTTTTCTATGAATTACATTTCACATTGTGATGATCACTACGTATGATGAGCCGCACATACTATGCTAGGCATGCATCTCATGTAGGTTGTTTGCACATACTGATATCCCTCGTAGTAGTGGAGTACGAGACGTATCAGAACCCTTACATTACCTTTATGAATCTCTTGAATTATTGTTAATCTTAAAGGATAACCATCCCTATGAGTGGGGCGTTGACCCTCTCCAACCGTACAAATGATGCAGGTGATGCATAAATTGAAGATATAGAAGACCATCTCCTTATGGAAGATTATACTGAATGAATAAGAAGATAGTTTTATGATTTAGTTTTATATTTTCGCTGCGAACTTGATAATGTTATAAGCTCTCATTGAGAGGACATTTGATAATTTGTTGAATTCTTTTATTCTAATGAAATAATAAATGCAGTTTATTTTATTCTCGTGATTGATTACCTTTATGAATGTAACTGGATGTGATTATGATGAAAAAATAAGGGGCGATTTTTGAAGCATCTAATTTATAGATCATTAACACCCGATTTTCTGGACACAAGTATAAACTTTGGCTATGAAAATTTGGAATGTTACAAGAAGACTTCTCACTATCCATACTTAATGAGGCCAAGTACCAGAACTAACCAAACTATTAGAAGGATTGCGCCACACTACTTGATCTTAGATGAAAACCTATACAAAAAGGGAGTTGATTGCCTATTACTTAAATGTTTAGAAAAGGACAAGGCCATGATCATCATGGGAGAAGTATATGAAGGTATCTGTTGAGCCCACCAAGCCGGTTAGAAGGTGCGCTGATTGATGTGGAAGCATGATTATTATTGGTCGACCGTTTGGAATGACTGCATGAAGTATGTGAAAAGGTGGCCATTGCAATATGTGCTCACATCAAAATTTTACCCGATTGTGAAGCCATAGCCATTCCGAGGTTAAAACATAGATATTGTCGGCAAAATCTACTTACCATCCTTAAAGCACATAGCTTCATCGTTATGATGACCAATTATTTTACAAAGCTGGTAGAAGCACAGCCACTAGAAGGAGTTAGCGAGGTGGAAGTCATAGATTTCATCAAGGAACACATTATACATCAGTTTGACATTCCTGGTACCATTATAATGGATAAAGGAGTTGTAACAACCCAAGATATTGGAGTGCATCCATACACGTGCATGCATGCATACTACATTGATCTAAGCATACATGCATAAATCTATCCATTCATCCATGCATTCATGCATATTCACATCCATAAATTTTTACAAGGAGTGACCATTGATATGTGTTACATCTTCTTACTTTTAGCCATCAATTTTTATAATTAATGAATATATGACTCTGTGTATATATATATAAATATATATATGTATATGTTCACTTTTGCCTCTAATGCACTCAAAATTGACTGTTCATTCATAAATTCACCCAATTCTAACACATCTTAAACTCACTCGATCATCCACCTTTAGGTGATCAAAATATGTGACTAACTGCTTGTCCATCCATTTGTATAATCATTAGGGGTGTACATCGAGTCGAGCTAGCCTCAGCTTGACTCAGCTCGACCACTAGTTGACCTCAGCTCGAACTTAGCTCGGCTCGGTCCTCAAGCCTAACTGGCTAGCTCGGCTTGGTTCGGTCAGCATCTCGGGCCAGTTCGAGCCGAGTTCAAGCCAAGATCGAGCCGAGTTCGCCATTGCAGCATTTTCACAAACACCTAGACTACACCTTTAAAATCTCATTGTATTTGAGACAACAACAATGGTTTTACAGGTATTTTATCAAACACCTTCTAAGCAACATAAAAATCAAGAAAAAAAGGGTATTGGTTTCATATACATACCTTCCTTGCCACCAGCCACACTTCTTTGAGGCATTGCATCAAACACTGGGTGAGCAACATCAATATCAAAGTAACTGAGTCACCGAACTGGTTCGATTCGAGCTAGGTTCGATCTGAGTCGAGTCGAGCTGGGGTCAGCTCGAACTCGGCTCGAACTCATTTTCGAACTAAAAAAATCAACTCGACTCAGCTCGAACTCAGCTTCGAACCGAGTCGAATCGAGCTTTTTCAAGTCAAGTCGAGCAAGCTAACCGAGCTAGCTCGGTTCGTGTACACCTTTAATAATCATAAGTTTAGTCACCTGATCAATATTCTAAGTCGTTCATTCCGTGAACCATCGGACTAATCCATCTCAACCCACTTTATATTTATTCATTCGTAAAAATGATTGTTCATTCACCCATCGATATGATTAAGTTTCTAACTGTCTAATTATTTTACTGCATCCAATCATCTAACTGTACATAACACTTATATCCTCCAAGTAGATGACCTAAATACCAAAATAAACCATCAACTTCATAGATCATATGGTGAAATTTTAATCCAACTATTAGTTTCCATATGAGATACCTATGCGCGTCACATATGACCATACATAAAAAGGACACTATTAAAATTTATTTCTGACCACTGTTAAGGATCATGGATTAATATTTGAATTGGATAGAGCACATCAAGCTGAGGTGGGGCGTCAAGTTTTACCCCAATTGAACGGTTCAATCTCGAACTATGCATGATTTAAATCTGTATGCTAGAGGAGTTGAGAAGGAAATCGAACATCCCTGAATTCTGTCCTATGACATTAGCTCTCAACAAACATAATAAAATAAAATAAAATGAAATAATAACCATGAAAGAAAAGTTATGTGCGAGGGGATGTGGGGCCACAACTCTAGCCCATGATTTAAATCATCCAAATTCTATCTACCTATCCCATTGCAAAATCTAACCACTCAAATTATACAAATATCAACCAAAATTTTGAGACCAGCCCCACTCAAAATCAAACGGCCCAAGCTTCGACCATCCATTCGTAAAAACTCAAAATTCAAACCATCTATCAAACCTCACATCTTAGTTGTGCACTAATATCGCCGTTCAAATAATCAAGTTAGACCATCTAGCCAACATGATGACAATTCAAGTGCCATTGGTACACAACCCAATTGAGTTTCAAATCTGCTCACCTTACATTAATTTTAAACCATCCAACAAGGCGCCAGCTGATCATTCACCCTAGACCATCCAAATTCCCCACACTCCACACGTGCCATGGAGATTTAAACGGTGGGCATTTCCCTCACCTTTTGATTTCAGTTAGGGGCCCACTGAAGGATGGATTTCTCACAAACATCTTAGTACCAGGCCTGCTGATCTGAACCAAAAAAAAGAAGAGCTTGAGCAAATGCACGCGCGTTATCGTCTCCAATAATGTGTGGGGCTGAGGGGCAGAAACCACCACTCCACGTTCTTTCCTTCTTCTTCCATACATTGTAGTGGTGTGGATCTCGACCTCGCCATCAACGATGTCAATGAAGCCCACATCTAATCCAAACCGTCTGTAATGGTGGACCTCACCTAATTTTTCAATTGCAGAAAGATCCTAAGAAAGCTTCCGCAAGCGTACCACTCGCCAGCCTCTCCGTCTTCTTCTTTTTTATCTTTTCTGATTTCTTCTCCTATTTCTTCTCTAACTTCTATTGTGATGCGTCAGGAATCTTCAATCCATTAATCGGAACCGTCAATCAGATGCCCCAATTGAAACCCGTTATCCATTGCCAAGAATATAGATCCAAAACCAACAAACACACGTAGCCAAGAAAACCATTACCATGATTTCAGTTTCAAACCGCCATGCAACCGAGGTTTGTATCCCACTACAAATCTAGACCATCAATTAAGATCAATCATTCAACCGTACATCATCCAACATCAACTGTCCATCTCATCCACCCAGTACCCGACCAATCCAACAGGCTAAACCCAAGGCAACCATCAAAATCTATCCACCAATCATGCATCACGAGGCCCATTTGTCCGTTTCGTCGAGCGTCCCAACCACCCATCTTTTTAATCTAATCCATTTACAATGGTCACTCTCAACTGTCCATCAACCCATCAAGTTTAAATACCAAACCACCGTGAAGTGTATATGCATTATGAGTAGATAAACCATACATGCGTCTGTGAGTTTAGGAAGGTGGCAATTTGTTGAATTATAGAAAGAAAAGGCGTATCAATGGAACATCTATAATCCTTATAGGGTTTTGATTTTCTACCATTAGTTTGAGAGGAAAAAAAGTTAAAAAAGAAAAGAAAAGAAGCTGAAGATAGAGATAACTCGTGGGTGCAGTGGTAAGGTTGAGCGTGGGTCCTGCGTGTAACGACGGGGCTTTGGATGTTGAGTTTGAGCGTATTCAACAACCTATGATCAGGTGGGTGATCCAATTGTAAGTGTAAACTTTTTAGATACTTATTTATTTATATATGTATTTTAGATCTTTTTATTTTCCCTTTAAATTTTTTTAGAAATTCATATTTATTTGCTAAATATATTTTGTTGATGAGAATATGAAAATATAATGATCATATTAATCTATTTGGAATAAATGGAAATTCTGGATTATATATTAATTTGTGAAGTAATGAATTTATTTAAATTAGTAAATTTAAATTAATTCCAAAATATTCTTAATTAATGATTACATTAATTATTAAATTTGTCCGTGTAATTGATCCAAATTATTTAAAATAAAAATTCATGTTACAAAGTAACCCAAAGTTTAAATTCCAATAATTTATAATACTTATAATTAATTATAATTATAAAAAAAGTAAAATTTGAATATGTAAAAATAATAATATCTAAAGTCCAAATTAATAATTTTATTTAACTTACTAAATTTAGATACAAAAACTAGATAAAACTATGAATTTGGAATATTTGATTTAAAATAATTACATTGAAATTTTTAATTTAATTTAAGATAGTTTAACTTAAATTATTAAATAATAATTTAATTACATTGTTAAATTTATGAATTTATGGAATTAGTGTAATTTTAATTCTAAAATTTTAAAGAGTTAATTAATTTAAAGTTTTAAATGAACTCAAGTTTAGGAAAAATTCTAAAATTTTGGAATTAAAATTAAATTTGTTAGATTTTTATATTTGGAATTTTAGTGATTAATATATTTTTATAACTTTATTAGATTGAAATTTTAATAAAGTATAATATTAAATTTAAAACATATAAATTTTCTCCTTTTAGTTTAAAATTTTTGGTTTAAATTTAAATTTAAATTAATTTAATGATTAAACCTAGATAGACATTCTCAATGAATTATCAAAGAGAAATTATTATTTTTATATGAAATAATTAGTTATTGTCAAGCCCCAGACTCGGTAACCAGACTCACAAGGAACCCGATGGTTGGTTCTGACCGCAACAGCCTCCGTAAAACCCCATTCTCGGCTCTTGATGCAGGTTCCGATCCTGAGATTCCACAAGGAGGATTTCCGAAACAATGTAATCATTCCAATACGAGCATCCCTAAGATCACAACAAATATATCTGAGAATAACAAAGACACACATCATAAAATCTACTAAGAATTTGAACTTTTATAAGTATCCATAAGGTTCAAAAGGACATACATAAGATGATAGAAAAGGGGAGAAAAGTCGGCAACACTGGAGCCCTCAAGCTCAGCTCTACTCCAAGCTCTGCTGCTACGACACCCGCCTAGGATCACCTGCACGCATCAATCGTGCATAAGCTTATAGAAGCTTAAAGGGTGGTGTAAGTGTGTGACAATGGTGCACAGAAGAATAGTAGAGATACAAGGAAAGAAACATGCTCAATGAGAATATCACTAGCCTTACCAAGGCTAATCATGAATACGATGCAATGAGTACTGGACGCCATACCAAGGCAATGCATGAAGGGGGCTTACACAGCCAATGCTAATGTGATGCAAGTAATGCCAGTGCTCATATTCAAACCATATGTCAAGTACATTTCCAATCATAAGGAAATCACCAGGGTCCATTACACTGCTGACTGACTGACGCTCTATAGACCCCGCACAGTCAAACGAGCATAAGAGACCTTACTGATGGATTTTTTTTGACCCGTTGTCCTTTCGCAACTGGGATGCGCAAAGTCCTTTCGCAACTGGGATGCACAAGTCCTTTCGCAACTAGGATGCGCAAGTCCTTTCGCAACTTGGATGCGCAAGTCCTTTTGTAACTAGGATGTGGAAAGGAGTTTCCTAAAACTATAAAAAAGGGTCCCTAGGATTTTTCTACGGATGTTGTGTTGATGAGAAAAATACAAGAGGGCTATTAAAGGTGAGAGAGAGGGAGAAAGAGAGAGAGGAAGCTTATAGAAGGGACGTTCTGCTCGTGGAGGTTTTTCTACTTTGCAATTTATAACTCAGCGCTTCTATATCCTCATAATCGGTTAGATCTCTTCGTTTTCTCTATTTCTCTTATTGTTTATCCACTCCTGCGTAAGTGAAGAAGATTGTAACGTTCTACTTCATAGTGGTTTGTTGATCTGGACGAGGTCCCGTGGTTTTTACCTCTTTGAGGGTTTTTCACGTAAAAATCTCTTGTGTGGTGTGTGATTGATGCTTTAATTTATTTCATTGCTTTATTATCCATAATTCTGGTTTGTTTCGGGAGGCTAGATCCTAAGGTTTGTGCAAGGCATCCTAACAAAGTGGTATCGAGCTAAGTTCATTGAATGGGTAGGATCGGTTTTGAATTATGGAAGGTGGCTCAGGATGATCCTCAATGGTTCTAATGGACCATATGGAAGGCTAAGATGGAGGACTTGCTTTATGTCATAGGACTTATATTCTCCAATCTTAGGCATATCAACAAAATATAAGGATATGACTGATGATGATTGGAAGAAGACGGACCGAAAGGCGGTGGGGTTTATTAGACAATGGTTGGATGATTCTGTGTTCCACCATGTGTCTCTGAGAAACCTCACCGCAAGCTTTTATGGCTAAAATTATAATTTGTATGAGAGGAAGGCAGTGGTAATAAGATATTTCGATAAGGCGACTTGTGAATCTCAAGTTCAAGGATGGTGGTTCTGTGGCCGAGCACATGAATGAGGTCAGCAATATAGTGAACCAACTCACCTCTATGAAGATGGTCCTGGATGATGAATTGCAGGCTTTACTATTCCTTAGTTCATTACCTGACAGTTGGAAGACATTGGTGGTGTCTCTAAGTAACTCCGCGCCAGACGGAAAGATATCCATGGAACAGGTAACCAGTTGTCTCTTCAATGAGAAGACAAGGAGGAAGTCTCATGGGTCTACTCAAGAAGAGGCTCTTGTGACGCAGAACGGGGAGAGAAAGAACAGGAAGGGCGGGAAGGCCCGAGATAAATCAAGAGGCAAGTCGAGTAACAGAAAAGATGTTGAATGCTAGAATTGTGGCAAGAAGGGCCACTACAAGCATGAATGTCATGGTAAGAAAAATGACAAGAAAGGAAAAGGGAAGGAAGATGAATCTGATTCCACTGCGGTCGCTTCAGATGGCGACATGGTAGTTATTCTTTTTACAGATCATGACGTATGTCTCACGGCTACGAGTTAGAACACTGATTGGGTGATAGACTCAGGAGCTTCTTTTCATGCGACTCCACACAGGGACTCCTTCACAAGCTATAAGTCAGGTGACTATGGGATTGTGAAGATGGGAAATTCTGGCGTATCAAAGATCGTGGGAGTCGGTGATATTTGTATGAAAACTGATGTGGGCTGCACATTGGTTCTCAGGGATGTGAGGCATATCCCAGATCTTCGCCTCAACTTGATGTCGATGGGAAGGCTGGATGATGATGGCTATGAAAGCTGGTTTGCTGATGGGCGATGAAAGCTCATCAAGAGTTCGTTGATCATGGCTAGAGGAAAGAAATGTTGCACCCTTTACAAGGCAAGTGTCAGTATGTGCAAGGGTGGATTGAACGCAACGAAAGATTCAGCTATTGACATGTGGCACAGGCGTCTAGGCCACATGAGTGAAAAAGGGTTTAGCTACTAGCGAGGAAGCAGCTCCTTGCAGACGTGACAGGTACACCTCTCAAAACCTGTCTTAATTGTTTATCAGGGAAACAACATAGATTTCATTTGTTAAAACTGCTTCTCATGTTAATAAAGTGCATGCATTAGATTTGGCTTATTCTGATGTTTGTGGTCCTATGAGGACAAAAACCTTGGGTGGGGCATTGTATTTTGTCACTTTTATAGATGATGCATCTAGGAGGTTTTGGGTTTATGCTTTGAAATTCAAGGACGAGGTCTTTGGTGTGTTTAAATTGTTTCGTGCTATGGTCGAGAGAGAGACAGGTAGACCATTGAAGTGCATCCGCACTGACAATGGTGGTGAATACATTGGCGACTTTCATGAGTACTGCAAGTCCTTGGGTATACGACATGAACAGACGGTTCCCAAGACCCCCAGCATAATGGTGTAGCTAAGCGAATGAATCGTACCATTGTTGAGAGAATCAGATGCATGTTATCCCATGCGAAGTTGCCCAAGATGTTCTGGGGAGAAGCAATGCACACGGCGGTGTATTTGATAAATATGTCTCCATCAGCCTCGTTGAATGGAGAAGTACCTGAGAAGGTGTGGACTGAACATGATCCATCGTACAGTCATCTCAAGGTGTTTGGATGCGGGGCATCCATTCACGTACCAAAGGATGAGAGGTCCAAGCTCGATATGAAGATCAGGCAGTGTATATTCTTAGGGTACGGTGATGAAAATTTCGGTTATAAATTGTGAGATCCGACCGAGAGGAAGCTCGTCAGGAGCAGAGATGTGGTTTTCTTTGAAGATCAGTGTATAGAAGACATTGGTAAGCCAGAGAAGAATTAGCCTAGTTCAGGTGAGCTAGAGGACATGGATCCGATTATTCCTCCTATGATGCCTGATGACAGGGGAGTACAGCAAGGTGCAGAGGACGAGAGAGTTCCTTCAGAAGATGGACCAGGGGAGCAGCCCCCACTTGATCCACCTGTTGAGCCACAGGTGAGGAGGTCATCTAGGGATAGACAGCCGTCCAAGAGGTACTCGCCACATGAGTACATTATGCTGACTGATGGGGGAGAGCCAGAAGATTATTCTAAGGCCCTAGCTGACGAGCATAAGGGGGAGTGGTTGAAAGCTATACAAGAGGAGATGGAATCCTTGCATAAGAACAACACCTATGATATGGTGAAACTGCCTAAGGGCAAGAAAGCTTTGAGCAACAAGTGGGTGTTCAGAAAGAAGGTTGAGCAGAAGAATTCACAGACGAGGTTCAAGGCCAGACTTGTGGTGAAAGGGTTTGGTCAGAGGAAAGGAATAGACTTCGAAGAGATATTCTCATCAGTGGTGAAGATGACATCCATACGGATGTTGCTTGGGATGGCGGCTAACATGGATCTGAAGATAGAGCAGTTAGATGTTAAAACTGCCTTTCTCCATGGTGACCTGGAAGAAGAGATCTACATGCACCAACCAGAGGGGTTCGAAGTCAAGGGCAAGGAGCATATGATGTGTAGGTTGAGGAAGAGCTTGTATGGGCTGAAACAAGCTCCACGGCAATGGTACAAGAAGTTCGACTCGTTTATGTTGAAACATGGGTATGACAGAACAGAGTCGGACCACTGTGTGTTCACGCGCAAGTTCTCGATGGTGATTTCTTAGTTCTGCTGTTATATGTTGATGACATGCTCATCATGGGAAAAGACATCAAGAAGATTGACAGGCTGAAACAGGAGTTGGGCAAGTCTTTTGCAATGAAAGACTTGGGCCCGGTTTGACAGATCCTAGGAATGGAGATAACCCATGACAGAAGCAGCAGGAAGCTTTGGCTGTCACAAGAGCTGTATATTGAGAAAGTCCTAGAGTGGTTCAATATGAATGCAGTGAAGCTGGTCAGTACTCCACTGGATGGTCACTTCAGATTGAGCGACAGGCAATGTCCCAAGACGAAGGCAGAGGTGGAAGAGATGCAGAAAATACCTTACGCGTCAGCTGTAGGAAGTTTGATATATGCTATGGTGTATACACGCCCAGACATAGCATATGCGGTTGGTGTAGTCAGCCGGTACCTTGCTAATCCTGACAAAGAGCATTGGGCAGCGGTGAAATGGATACTACAGTATCTAAGAGGCTCATCTAGGTTGAGCCTATGCTATGTGATGGTGAAAACTTGTGTTGAGGGCTACACGAGATGCAGATATGGCGGGTGACATGACTCGGAAGTCTACATCGGGGTTCATGTTCACGTTTGTGGGGAGCGGTTTTTTCGCGCAGCAAGCTATAGAAGGTTGTAGCATTGTCAACTATAGAAGCCGAGTACATTGCAGTCACAGAGGCATGTAAAGAAATGTTTTGCATGAAGAGGTTCCTACAGGAACTTAGCCTGAAGCAGGAGGAGCACGTGGTCTATTGCGATAGTCAGAGTGCTATACACTTGAGCAAGAATCCAAGTCTGCATTCCAAGTCAAAGCACATAGAGATTCGGTATCACTAGATCAACGATACTTTGGAAAAGAAGGTGTTACAACTTGAGAAGGTCCATATGGACGATAATGGGTCAGATATGATGACCAAGGCCTTGCTTAAGGGCAAGTTTGAGGTTTGTAGAAACCTGACTGGCTTAAAGAAGGTAAATCCCTCCTGGGTCAAAAAGGGGGAGATTTGATGGATTTTTTCTGACCCGTTGTCCTTTCGCAACTGGGATGCACAAAGTCCTTTCGCAACTGGGATGCGCAAGTCCTTTCACAACTGGGATGCGTAAGTCCTTTCGCAACTAGGATGCGGAAAAGAGTTTCCTAAAACTATAAAAAAGGGTCCCTAGGATTTTTCTACGGATGTTGTGTTATGAGAAAAATACAAGAGGGCTATCAAAGGTGAGAGAGAGGGAGAAAGAGAGAGAGGAAGCTTATAGAAGGGACGTTCTGCTCATGGAGGTTTTTCTACTTTGCAATTTATATCTCAGCGCTTCTATGTCCTCATAATCGGTTAGATCTCTTCGTTTTCTCTATTTCTCTTATTGTTTATCCACTCCTGCGTGAGTGAAGAAGATTGTAACGTTCTACTTCATAGTGGTTTGTTGATCTGGACGAGGTCCCGTGGTTTTTACCTCTTTGAGGGTTTTCCACGTAAAAATCTCTTGTGTGGTGTGTGATTGATGCTTTGATTTATTTCATTGCTTTATTATCCATAATTCTGGTTTATTTCGGGAGGTTAGATCTTAAGGTTTGTGCAAGGCATCCCAACACTTACTACCCGCCTGTAGACAACCAATCGGACTCATTTACGAGCTGGTTAGACTCAACCTAGCAATGCCTCTTCACACCAAGCAGGTAAGGTCACACCCCTATCTAACCAACTACACGACAGTGGGAGTCGCGGCCTAACGGTATAAGGCCCTCGTGCGCTCATAGTTTCCACTCGGTCATGGCGTTGGAGCAGATCCTTGGTACCATGGAAGTTTTGGAAATTTCACCCATGGGCATCCTATGCACCCGATATGCTCAAGTAATATTTTCAGTTTCCACATGTACGGCCATCCACGAATGTCCCTGTGGAGGTAAGGCCCTGATGAAGCAAGGGCAGTATCATCATGAAATGCGATGCTAATGCAAGAGTCACACATACAATCATGCACTAGCTGCAGGCACACAATGTGCATGAGGGGAGAAACTCCATCCCTTAATGACCACCATACAATGCAATCAATTCATACAGATGATGCATATGGGTCATAATAATGTAAGTGCACTACCCTTAGAATATGGAATCCTTCGTCCTAAGGAGGGTCAAGGACAAGATATACAGACAAATACTCTAAGGGAAAATAAAGTTCTCTTAAATGGGGGCCCAACAATTTGGGATAACCCACAAGCAAGGAGAGTCCTAAAACCTCAAGGAGGAAACGAGCCTAACAAGGTCCAAGGTGGGCCTTCAACCACCTATAAGGGCCTTAGGGGCCTACCTTAGGGCTACCAAGGAGGACATCTAACCTCAACTGGATCCCAAAAAGGGTAGCCTGCTACGAATGAAAGGAAAAGTCCAAGGCCCAAATCAATCCATGGCCTAGTGGGCCATACACTAAGCCTAATGTATAGGCAACCTGATAGGCCCTTAAGCAAGGTTAAGGCCCAACCATAAGGGTCATGGGCTCACTCATTGTGGTGGGCCTAATGGGCAGCCCATTATCCCAACATATGAGAAATCCTTATATTTAACACAAGTTGGGCCTCACATCTTGGCCCAAGCATGGATTTATTATAGTGGGCAAGCAAGGGCCCAACTACTTGAGTATTTGGCTCATAAGACCCATCACAATGGCGTAGTAAATATAGGACTCAAGGGTCCAACGGGCCTATCAAAAGTTCCAGCCTAACCAAGGCTATAAGGCCCATTAATTAACTAAAAGACTAGCCCAAGAAGAATCCAATTAGAATGGGCCTCTAATCTTGCATTAATTAAGCCCAAAAATAAAATTAGAATGGTAAGATAACTGACTTAAATCCTTCTCAAATCTAGTGGGCCATACTGCTCCAAAACAACATTTACAGGCAACAATTTTTGGGCTCCTTGCCAGATTCCAGCCCACCCACTTTCTGGGTTGTTGAAGTTCAACAATTTAATTAATTTATAGTACATTTATTTTCTGATGGCTCACATACATTACTGTGGGTCCCACAAGATGAGAGGGGGATGCACAACATATATTATAAGTGGGCCATGCTGCTGGAATACAGGCCCAACAACAGCCTAAGGTAGGGGCGTCCCATGGTGGGTAGTTCTACGGGCCTAGGTATATGGCCTAAAAATTACCCAAATTTGCAGGCCATACCACGGTCAGCTCAAATATACATTGGGTTTGAAATTTTGTAGGATGACACTTCCATAGGTGGACCACATCTCCAAAAGTTTCAGAAAATTTGAATATCTGTAAATATTTTAATTAATTTAAATATAATAGTCTATCCAGAAAAATCGGACTGACCTGGACGTCCCAACATGGTGGGCTAGTCCGGCCCTTGTCATGGTGTGCACAGGGGTCCATTGGACCTGAAATTTGGAAGGTGGGTCCTAACATAGGTTTAACACACCTCTACAAAATTTCAGAATTTTTGAATATGTAAAAATATTTTAATTTATTTAAAGAAATCAATCTATCCTGAAAAATCGGACTGATCTAGACACGACATTATACTGGGCCGGTCCAGCCACCACCATGGTGTGTACAGGTATCCATTGGCCCCAAAATTTTGTAGGTGGGTCCTAATATGGGTGGAACACCTCTCTGTAAAATTTTAGGATTTTTTGATACTAAAAAGTATTTTAATAAATTTCAGAATTACAATCTGTCCAAGAAGAAATGTTGCTGGAAATGTAACTGCACTGAATTTGAGCCATCCAAATGGGTGGGTTCTGGGCCTCTAAATTTCCTAAAATTTGGACCCAAGGTCCCTCATCAAACCTAAAACAAGGTGGAACCTAAAATTATGGCACAACTTTTGAGAAAATATTTTTAAAATTTTGTTTTCATGGGACTATGCTGCTGGACTGCACAACAGTAATTCCTGGCAGTCCATAAAGTTGGCCCACCTCTTTTGGATGTCCAAATGGGGTCCAATGGGGCTGAAATTTGGTATAGTTGTAGGTGGGCCATAAGGTTACAAGAATCATATATTATTGTTTTAATATTCCCACCAAAGATTAAGAAATCAGGCCCTAAGGTAGCCCAAAATCAATCCAGTCAGATTTGGACAACAATATGTACTTCAAAAAATAAATTGCAACCATAAGTTAAATGGGGATCGAGCTCCTGAAAATCATGGTGTGGTCCACCCAAGTGGACCCCACAAATATCCAAACCATCCCATCGCCAAAACAAGCTTGCATGCACCCATTTTTGTGAATTTAGGGGCCACATGTTCAATGGGAGGGACTTGTGAAAACATCCATGGATGGTTGGGATCTTGTTGGTCCACAAGGTGGGTCACACACTCATGATCAGCACTCTCAACAAGAAAAGGAAGAGCATCCGGCCATCGAGGAAGGGCTCCTCCACTATTGAGTCGTCCACACACAATCATCACCACAAACAACATTACAAACACATGTACAACCTAGATCTTGTGATGCATGGCCTAGATATTTGAGATGAAGGGTTGGGACGCCATCTCAGCCACAGGCATTGGTGTAGATGACCCATCATACTTAGGAAAATAGGGAAAATCCCCATGCAAGGGGTCCATCAAGGGAGAAATCCCATTCATGGTCATGCATGAACAAGATGGGCCCATTGGCCACATCCAAAGGGTTAGATGGGATCCCCGCCATGGATTAGTGGGTCCCACTTGTTTCCTACATGAAGAAACAAAAGAACTAAGAGAGGGAAGGGAGATTAGCATTTGTGAAAAATACCCACCTTGAATCTTCAAGCTACCACCAACACTAAGTACTCCAAGCTCCAAGCTTTAAGGTTCAATGGTTAAGATGAGTTTGTGGTGGCTAGATGGAGGAAGAAAGGAAGGAGAAATTGCTGAAAATTGGGAGAGGGAGGGCTGGACATTCCACCATGGAAGAGGAAAATGAGAGAAATGAAGGAGGAGAGAGAGAGAGGAAGGGAGGGTTGTAAGAATGAAATGATGAATTTGGGAGAAGGAGCTAGCTAGGGAAGAGGAATTCAGTGTGGTGAACATATCGCCGATTATGCACACACACCTAGGTCCTTACTCATGCCTTCATGGTAGATTCAAAATAGTTTCAATACAAGGTCACGAGTTCAAGTACCCATTGTACCCGTAAGCGACTCTGGTGTGTGAGTGTGTGTTAAAAGAAAAAGAAAAAAAGAAAATGCTAATTTATCTTTTTAGGTTGAGCCTAATGGTACTTGGTGATTTCTCATTAGTGTAGGTTTAGGTTTAGGTTATAGGTTTAGGTTAAGGTAATAGGTCTAGGTTAAGGGTGTGGTCCCTGCAAATACAGATATAAACACGGCCTGTTCAAATGGTCAGGTCACTCCAATGCTGTCCATAGGAAATGACAGCTTCATCATAGTCATAACAGCGGTTCCCACCTTCCAGGGACCCCGCTCATCCGGATAGCTCCGATGCACCTCCGGGTCTGCTCCATTAGTTTTGAGCAAATACATAAACACGGCCTGTCCAAATGGTCATGCCACTCCAATGCTGTCCATAGGAATTGGATAGCTTCATCATGGTCATAACAGCGGTTCCCACCTTCCAGGGACTCCCACTTATCCGGATAGCTTCGACGCACATCTAAGTCTGCTCTATTAATTTCGAGCAAATACATAAATACGGTCTGTCCAAATGGCCAGGCCACTTCAATGTTGTCCATAGGAATTGGGCATTGGCTACCAACACATATAACATGACCAACAAGAAAGTTCATAAGTAAAGTCAATCTCATTCAGCATCATTTCAAAAGTAAAATTTGCAACTCAATATTTAACAAGTACCTGAAGATGTGAAGCAGTTGCTGCAGCTTGAGTCACCTAGAAATAAAGCTTGCCTTCTTACTATTTTCGCTGTCCAAAACAGATAATTGTATTAAGATCTAAATCATCCTAAATTAGAATCCATAGAGAGTGGACAGCTAAGATTTCTGCAAACCCAACTCAACCTAACCCTAAGAAATATACCCCATCTCAAAAAGAAGCTAGTATTTATCAGAAAATCTCTCTTGACACTAGCTAGTAATGCACATTAAAAGGAGAAAGAAAATGACAATATTTCACAGTTCACAGAATCTCACTTCCAAACATCTTAACAACTAGTCCATTTGAATGTCACGTATGCAACTTGTAAGCAGTTTCTAAGCGCATGCATATCATCAATCACACTCTGCCAGAGTATCAAATTAAAATTCCAAATGAAATCAGAATTCTAAAGAAAGCCCAATTCAGTTACAAATTATAGATTGTTGTCATTCCAAAATTACAATTGGATATTAACTTACAAAAACAATAAGCAGCATAAAAGAAAGCCAATGCTTACATGCTAAGGCAATGCAACTGTCACCCTGCACTAGTGGACATGGCTCGTATGCAAATGGGGTGACACAAGGCTTGATGCAATGTCTAGCAAGAATGCCAAATGGTGAGATGGATTTGTTGGTGGAAGGAGGGCTCAGGTTCTAAAGCCTTCAAGATTAGAATTCAACATGCAGCTTCAGCAATCTACAACATGAGAAATCAATCATTTAGGTTGATTGGTTAGAAGTACCTTAGAATAGGAACAATTCATAAAGAACTCACATTCAACAAAAAAAGTAAAAAAAGAAAAGCCTATAAAATAGTGGCATGGCTCTGGATCATTTGGTTTTTATGATTTCGAACATATGAAGTATCCACAGTTAGGTATAATAGATGAACGGTATGGATCTCATACATATGTGCCTTACGTACCTGACATAATTAAGATATTAGTATCTAGCATTGGATACTTGATGATTCATACAACAATGAAGCACTTTGGCATCTGTAAAAAACAAATTGACAAGTGAAATTCTGCATATTAATGGTTTGCATTGGAACAAATAACTAACCAAATGGACTATAAAATGAAAATTAAAGAATGAAACACATTAAAAGAATAATTTTTCATTAGTCAGAGGTTAAAACTTACAATTTCCCAAACAATCTTAATTTGAGGCCCTGCCCCGTCTAAAGATGGGCCCATGGTTTGAGTTTGGAACAGTGCATGTATGCCCATGATTTGAGCCTTACTTGTATTAGGTTGAAGTGTCCTGTTACCTGTTACAAGTGTGGCCAGTAGTTGTGAGATATAAACTTTAATTTGATAAGCTCTGTCAAAGAATATAGAATATAAATATCAATTGTTTAGGAAAAAGATGGACAACGATTAGATGGTAAGGTACACCCAATTAGATTTGGTTGGGTTATGGCAATAAGAGAACTTATAAATTCCTAGATGGCTAAAGAGAACTTAGATGGTAAGGTACACCCAACCAGTTTCTCATAAAGAATTTATTTCTAGAAAATAAATTCTTTAGCAACTTATAAATTCCTAGTTTCCAAACAACCCAAAATACAGATTCGTTACATCACATATGGATAAGGAATAGAAGATTATAACCAACTAATGTAATAAACGGATAGACAATAAGAGGACTTTTTTTTTAAAGGATAGAACATACATATAGAACAAAATAACATACAACCGATGTACATATAGAAATATATAAAGAAAGCAAAAGAGGACTTTTTTTAAAAGGATAGAAAGAGGACAAAATAACAACAACCGATGTAATAAATGGATAGACAATAAGCAAATGATTGGAAGCACTATGAAATCAAATTGCAGTTAGTATTCCACTAATGAGGAAAGAGAACTCACCTGCAACACTCCCAGTGGTAAAGGGTGCTCTTAGCCATAGAATTATAAAGAAACATGGAAAGAACAAGAGTCGCATTCCAGGTTGGCATGTTTTCCATGAATTACCACTTCAACCTCTCCATTGATTTTATTAATTAGATATTAATAAAGTACAATCAGCAAAAAATAAAAAAAATAGAACAGTTGTACATGGGATGGGTACACACCTCGAAATACTGTCCACAGATTGAATGCTTGCCTCCAATTCCTCTTCCTCCATCTGTTCTTCCTCTTCCTCTTCTTCCTCCTCTTCTTCCTCCAAATCACCCCAATGCTTGCTCCTATCAACAGGCTCTTCCTGATTTTGGAAGCAACACAAACTAACACATAAGTTTGGGAAAGCAAATTGATAGAAAATATTGATCACAAGCTGATGACGCTTTAATATTTTGCTTAGAAATAGTAGGACTAAAGCTGAATAAGCATTAACAAGTTGAACCTGAATAATGAATCGAAGTCTTCTTCTATTGAATTTTGGGGAGAAGTAGAAAAGAGATGTGAAAATACCTCATAGTTGAGTTGTTCATGTTGTTGGACACCAAATACATCTTCGTATAAAGGACGCCCATACTGTTTAGCACAAAATGGAATTTCAGGGGATAAACAGATATAGAAAGAAACATATCACATTTGATAGAAAACTATGGCATGTTAAGTACTCATGAAAGTAAAATTAACAACTCACTTCATCAACAGGAGGTTTACCCCAGCCTCCAGGATGATAACCAAAGCTAGCTCTAAGAGGGATCGGAGCATTCAAGCTAACAATTTTGAGATGCAGATAAGAAGGTGGAGGACCATATCTCTGATAAAAGATAAAATATGTTAGTCCAATTAAAACTGGAAGGTAGAAAGTCGTCAAATAGAACATCTGCCGGTTATTTGCTCATCCTACTTGCATGTTGATAAGCCAGGGAGGAGGGGCACCATCTGGCATACGAAGAGCTTCTTTTAGTTCCTGTGACAAGACACCTGGCTTCATCTCCCTAAGCTTCACCTGTAACACCAGAAAAGATAGTACTATGAATTGCTAATGATTCCAAGCTTGCAATCAGCATTTCCCAACCAGAATAAAGTTATTATCTACACTAGCGTACTAAGATTTCACATGTTGCTGATACTGAAGGCAGAGAAAATACTAAAAGCAGAGGAAGCGAATTTTTAAGGCCCCTCTTGAAACTGACAATGTGCTGGCATTTTTCCATAATTGGTTACAAATAACCAGCCTACAAGTGGGTCCTTACTCTTACTTGGGTGGTAGACTCTCAGGAGTTTCAACACCCGGTCAAGGGTTCGAGTACCCATGGGTGGTGAAATTCCACTAGCGTGAGTGTCTAGGGTGTGTGTGAGTGTGAGTGTGTAAAATAAATAAAATAATAAAAAAAAACCCAGCCTACAAGCAACCCTTAGAAGCACAATCCAAACATGGCCACAAACAGAAACACAAAATCAGCACTACAACACAATTGGTGGCAATCCCATAGGAAACCATCTCAACTCCTTGTTGGCCAATAAAAAGAATCACTTAAAATTGGAGAAATTAGAAATTTTACTTGTCCCAGTTGATTTCCCTATGACTAATGGATTGACTTGGAGGAGGAGAAAATCTACGGATGACAAAATAAAATTTTGCTGAAATTTTTTAGTAGATAACACAAAGATAGCTGCAACTTACAGTTAATATATTGGAAATGCACATCCTACGATCATATCCCATAAAAATTAAAATTAAAATTAAAATTAAAAAAAAAAAGAGAACATATTAGAGATAATCTGCCACCAACCTGTGATTTTCAAGCGGCATCTTTCATTTCTTCTTTACACAATAGGCAATGCAGGCCATGTGATTTTCAGCCTCAAAATGAATGGTCAAAAGTGTAACAGCCAACAGTCCATATACAATTGGAATATGTTCACTGATTGTGTGGGACTAGATGGAGAAGTGTTTGGATGCACAATCAAATTGAATTGAAATAATTAGTTCAATAGAGTAGAAATTAACAAAATTGCAATTGTTTAAGGTAGTCTTCAAATTGTGATTACAACTATTTCAAATTAACAAAATAGCTTCCATGTCCCTGAGTACACATGGCAGGGGGATGTTGAATCTTGATATGCCTTATAGTGTCGTTTAATGTGAATGGCCCACGGATCCAAACACCACATCAATCAGGGAAAAAAAGGATTAATGTAGCCGACCCCAATTAGTTGGGATAAGGCTTAATGATGATGATGTTGATGATTGAGATGACAGAGTATGAACTTCCATCTCAAGCAGACCTCATCTCAAGCAGACCTCATACATAGAGGAAGCCAATAGTTAATACTGCAAGCCCTAAATTCTTGCCACCTCCACCCTTTAAAGAATGCTTTCCGAAGAGCACAAAAGAATGCAGGAATCAAGCAATGCAGTGTGTGGCCCATCATACCAATGGCCTAGATCACGGGAAAGCATAAAGATAACAAATCATGAGAGTGATATAGCATTTTTTTGAAGAATTTAAAAGGGTCAGCCTGACTCTACATACATCTATCATGAGGAGTACTGGTCAGCTGAAGCATTTGGCCAACAACCCTAATGCCTAAAAAAATCACTAGAATTAAATGCTTATATTTTAGCATTGAAACAAGAGTTCTAGAATGCAAAAATCCGAGGATAGAAGAAGAATCGGTTCTCTATGAATTTGATTATCGAGAAATCCCAAATCCCTTCATCTCCATAAAAATGCTATAAAAAAAATCATAAAATCAACAGATTTCCAGCAAAAAAGGGGGGAAAAAGTGAAGATTGAAGGGATCTGACTGTCTCTATCCTTCTCAAACATGCTAAAGGCCTCCTTAAACTCAGAGATCTGATCATCCTCAAACTCACCCCTATCAGCGTCGATGTCGGCGTGGATGGCAAACCGACCATCTTCAACGAAAGAGATCGAGAGAGAGAGAGAGAGAGAGAGAGAGAGAGAGAGAGAGAGAGAGAGAGAGAGAGAGAGAGAGAGAGAGAGAGAGAGAGGGAATCGAGACCGAGAGCAAGAGAGGAAAAGTTGATTGAGGAGAAGACGATGGAGAGATAAGGTATTTTGTGGAGAAGACGAGCGATTGGGTTTTTTTTTTAGGGAGAAATGGTTAGCCGGTGGGTATTTTAGGGAGGAGACGAGAGAGAGAGAGAGGTGAGGCGATTTGGGGTTCCAGGACTTTTGCAACATATTTGTGACCGCAGGTCATTCACGGGAAATATCCGTCAGCCACTTGTAAAAAAGCGCCAGTTATTCCAACATTTCTTGTAGTGACAAAAATGGATTAAATTAAATTCATACAATAAGATGGCTGATGGCTCATCTAGAATACTGTCGAAAATTTACCATTATATTTAGAGACTTCAAATTTACAACACCAAAGTGATAATAGATTGAAATAGCTTAGAGATTGCTTTAAATCTTGGCAATAGCCAAAACTAATCCCTGCAGGTTTACCACAACATGGACAAGTTATCATGGTAAAGAATCAAATAATGCAATGTGTGTGTAAGTTTTGTGCACAATACTTTGGTTTCACGGATTTTCTATTTTTAGAACATAAAGTGGTTTTTTTTTCTTTCTTTCAGGATATGAGGGCTTGTTCACTAACCTAGGGTAGGGACTTAAATAAAACTGACCCCAAATAGTTGGGACAAGGCTATGATGATGATGAAGTTGTGATGCTAGTGATTCTATTAGCAGCTAACAAGGACCATATTTGACCAAAGGTAGTTAGAGCCGAAAAAAGAAAATATGGAAGTTTGTAAACCAGATGCCCCACAATGTGGAATGGCCAGAAAATGCTGGTTTGGATGCAAATCACAATCCAGTTACTTACAATTTCAACTTGAAATGAATATAATTGTATTTGGGTCATCTCGTCTTGATAGAACCGATTGTTCACAATTCAATTCAGTTATGTGTCCAAACAAGACCCAAGCAAGAATAAAAGCCACATTCTGTTACTAGAAAAAAAATCGACAAAGCTCCTCCGCAAAACAGAAATGGGACTGATGGGATTCATTAAGCTTGGATGACTCAATTTTGAAATAGGACTGTAACTTCTGGCAAAATTAAAGATACAACCAACTACAAAAGCCAGTGGCCATGAACTCAAGAAACTATGCCATTGAAAAAGCCCATCAAAATGAATTGAAATTTTAGTCTCTTTGATTTTGCTGAAAGTGATGAAAAAATTGTAGCTGTGTTGGATGCACAAAGTGATTTGAATTGCAGACATTCAAATTAACAAAAAGTAGTGATCTTCCAACTTGAAAGTAACATAATTTCAATTAGGCTAGCCATTGCAATCTGACTCGATTGTACATCCATAAAGTAGTAGAAACATGTGGGCAGCCACTCAGGCTGAGGAAATCGAAAACATGTTTGAAATAACAAAGACAATCATGGGAAGGCCCCACCAATATCAGAGATGGAATTCAAAAAAGGCAATCACTAAAAATTTGAAATGAGTCCCTCAAAACTGTAACTTGAGAGATGAAAATTTTAGGTAAAATCAATCAATCTAAAAGAGATGAACCCACAAATCAAACACTCCAAGAAGGCAAATATGATCTAAAACTACACTGAAAAAATAATAAAAAAATAAAAATAAAAATAGGAATAAAAGAAATGCTATTGTATTAGAGAAAGCCAATCTATTTAAAATTTTAAAAGGTAACCAAAGCAGAATACCAAGGAAAAGCATATGAGCCCAAAAATAGAAAAGGAAGTCACTATTAACACCCACCCTTTTGATTTGCATGCACCCATTTTCAACTTTTGTGAATTGCAGTACAAAAATGTGGTATTTAAAAATGGAAAAATGGGTGCATGAAAATCAATCAATTAGGGGTTTATATCCTTTCCCCAAGGGGAAAAAACACATCAAGAGCAATTCCAATTCCCAAAACCTAACCTAAAATGGGTGCTTAAAAATCCACCAGGGTGGATGCAAATATCATTTCCAAAATACAAGGTAATATCAATAAAGATGAAATCCACGATATCCATATCAAAAATCCAAAATTTTAAAAATTAAAAGAAAAAAAAACCAGCATGCTTGGAGAGATGATGTGCTTATGCAGCCTCCCATTACCCAAACTGTTCTCCACACTTATGGCAACTCACAATAGAAGAAGATCCATTTGAATCAGCCTCATGAGAAGCTGTTGGAGCTAATGAAACAGCAGCAACTCCACCACCACCACCACTAGAAATAACATTTGAAATAGCAGAACCTCCAAAGTTAGGGACTTCTCTATCTGAAAGGAAGCCAGGAGTAGCCGTCCAATAGGAAAAAGAGAGATCGATGGCAGAGGATTTCTCTGATCGGAGAAAAGAGGGATTTGGCAGTGCGGCTTGTATTCCATAAATCGCTGATAGGAGAAAAGAGGGTCGGGCGAGAGAGAGAGAGAGAGAGAGAGAGAGAGAGAGAGGGTTTGGGAGAGGGGTGGGCGAGAGAGGTTTGAGGGATTTGGGTTTTGGGAGGGGCGGGTGGGCGGGCACGAGATTTGGGTTTTGGGAGGGGCTTAGTTTTTAAGAAACGGATTGGCTACTCCCCCTGCCACGAGCCATTGGCTGGCGGTCGGTGCTGTGTGGGCTCCACTATGATGTATGTGTTTCATCCATTCCGTCCATATATTTTTATAGATCATTTTATAGCATGAAAGAAAAAATGAGTTATATCTCAATCTCAAGTGGACCACATTACAAGAAACAGTGTTTAATGAACATTGACCATTAAAGACGTTTTGGGGGCCATAAAAGTTTTGGATCAAGCTGATATTTATTTTTTCCCTATATCTGGGTATTTATGACCTAATCAATAGATTGGATGTCAAATAAATAGTACATTAGGCCTTAGGAGGATTTTAATAGTGGATATCCAATCATTATTTTTTTTCCTATGATGTGGTCCACCTAAGATTTATATCCCTATAATTCTTTTTCGTAAATTACTAAAATGATCTGTAAAAATGGATGAACGGAATGGATGAAACACATACATCATGGTGGGCCCCATGGAGCACCGACCACCAGCCACGGGGCGGGTGTCAGAGGGAGTAGCCAATCCGTCTCCTAGTTTTTAAGTCTTGTGGGGCCCACTGTGATGTATGTTATTTATCCACTCTGTCCATTCATTTTAACGGATTATTTTAACATTTTATCTAAAAAAAGAGTCAGATTTGAGTTCGAGCCGAGTTAAGTTTATTTTTTAGCTTGAAAAAATTTCGAACCGAGTTCAAGCTTTTATTTTATTTTTTATTTTTTATTTTTTTTAAAGTTTGTTAGTACACCCATGGTCAGTTCACACTTCATTGTCAGTTCAAGCTTGCCCGAGCTTGACTCGACTCGGATCGAACTCAACTCAAATCGAACCAGTTCGGTGACTCGGTTACTTTGATATTGTTGTTGCTCACCAAGTGTTTGATGAAATGACTCGATGAGGTGTGGCTGGTGGCAAGGACGGTACGTATATGAAAAAATACCATTTTTCTTGATTTTTATGTTGCTTACAAGATGTTTTAAATCACATACTACCTTAACTTTTTATGATCACATTCTAATGTATCATATGGACATCATTGTGGAACTATATAGGCCCCACCTAAATGACTACAGCTGTGACCATTGTTTCCTGTGGTATGGTCCACCAAAGTCTCCTATCTGCCTCCTTTTTGGTATCATAACCTAAAATGATCTATCAAAATAGATGGAAAGAGTGGAGGTGTAGGATTTGCACGCGGTTTGGCGAGTGACCCCAACACCAGCAATCCACGAGTCAAAGCCCTATAGGCTACGATGATGTATGTGTTTTATCCACATCGTCCATCCATTTTTCTATATAAAGTTAGGGCATGGGATCAGAAATGAGTTAGATTAAAATCTCAAGTGGACCACATTGCAGGAAAACAATGATGATCGAACGTCAACATTTAAAAACTTCCCATGGCCTACTGTAATGTTTATTTCTTATCCAACCTGTTGATAACATCACATGCATGGATGAAAGGAAAACACATATATCAGCATGATCCATAATTTTTGTGGCCCCAAAAAGTTTCCATAATTTTCCAGAGATTTGGATCTGCCCTATTTTTGGCCTCATTGGCTAAAATAAGTTGGCAAAATGGATGGACAGGGTAAATAAGACACACGCATCATGGTAGGGCCCACATAGCTTTAACACCAGCTAGCTGGCTAGCCTTGGGTGCACTAGTCAAACTGCCTATTGATTTTCAACAAACATCAGGTACGCCCCAGTCAAGGATTGCGTACTGAGTAACCCAGTTAGATTACTATACTGATTACACCCTATTGAGCCCACTTTGAATGTGTGTATCTTATCCACACTGTCCATCTGGTACTTCAACTAATTTTAGTGGTTAATATCATATGTAGTATGATCGGGGGGAGTAACTAGTCAAATTAAGGGTAATGATCAGTAAAATAGAGTGAATGGACCAGACATGTAAAATTGGACAAATATTCTTGTCAAAATTGTGACCCAACTTATTGACCTCGTGAGAACCTAAGAATTAATGTTAGTAAGTTTTGTGGGCCCCATCATGATGTGTGTCGAACATCAACGCCGTGGATTTGATGTGTTCCCTTTAGGTTATGAGATATCTTAAAAATCATCGGTAAACGAAACTCAAATGGGCCATGCCATCTAAAACTATGTGAAGACATCTTAAAAAATATAAAAGCACTTGGTGGGGCCCACACCATTCATCCATTTTTGGATCAAGCTGATGTTTGTGTTTTCTCTTCATTTATATCTTTTTAATATTATGAACATGTTGGATGTCAAATAAACATTATTATGGGCCCAATGAAGGTATCAATGGTGGAAATCATTATTCCACACTATTTCGCATGGCATGGTACACTTGAGTTTTGAATTTACCGAAAATTTGGGATCAACCCACATCGTTCATCCATTTTTCAAGATAATTTTAGAGAACTATCCAAAACATGAATCATATCCAAAGATTAAATGGACCACACCACAATAAATGGAATGGATTGACTACTCCTCCTAACACCATCCAATGGTTGGTGGTTGGTGCTCTGTGAGCCCTACCATGATGTATGTGTTTAATCCATGTCGTCTATCTATTCTTAAAGATCATCTTACGGTATGAGACCAAAAATAAGATATATCCAACTCTTAAGTGGACCACATTTCAGGAAACAGTGTTGAATGAGTGTCAACCATTAAAAAACATTTTGGGGCCATAAAAGTTTTGGATCAAACTAATTTTTGTTTTTCTCCTTCATCTGGCCCTGTATGGCCTAATCAACATATTGGATGTCAAATAAATAGTACAGTGGCCCTTAGGAGGATTCTAATGATGGATATATAATAATTTTATAATTTATTTTATTTATATATATATGTATGTATGTATGTATGTATGTATGTATGGGAATAGGTTCCGTACGGTCGAGCTCATGGGAACTTGTCATACAGTTGAGCTGTGTGGGCCCCACCGTGATGGGTGTCGAACATCTACCTAATCAATCATATGCACCATTCCATGGTGGGCCCGGGGCTTAAAAATCACAAGCCAATCTGTGACTTTTTTGGGCCACACCACATACAAAAGTTGAGAGGGGTTACCCTCCATTAAAATATTCATAATCATTTTTTTGGGATCACCGAGATATGGTTCACAAATCTAGCCCATCCATTTTGTGTGTCCCACTTGGATGAGGAGTCAGACCAAGTTTCATATGCATCAAAATTTCAGGTGGGCCCCACCAAGTGATTTTATATGTTTTAGGCATTTCTTCACATGATTTTAGATGGTATGTCCCACCTAAGTTCCATATACGGATGATTTTTGGGATATCCCATAATTTAAAGGGGGCCCATCAATTGCACGGTGTTGATGGTTGACACGCATCACAGTGGGGCCATAGAGCCCTACCAGATCCAATCATCAAGTAGTTTTTTATTTTATTTTATGGTAAATGTGTGTGAGTTTTGCATTTGCTCTAAATTTGTGGTGACTCATTTATAGAAATAGTGGTAATGATATAGGGTTATCCAGACCAACCAAATAATGGTTCTAGTTGTAGATGGATAATATGTATATATTTTCTTATATAAAACTATCTTAACCATCCAGTAAATGGTCCCTTACATGTACGGCGGTTAATATGGTGTATGCTATAAATGATAGTAAACGCACAATATTCAGATTTGAAAGTATTTTCTTTCTTTTTTTGTTTTTTTTTTTCACTAAAAACGCCCTAACCCTTGGTCTCTCTCTCTCTCTCTCTCTCTCTCTCTCTCTCTCTCTCGCTGTTTTTGCCGCTCGACCTCTCGATTTCCTGCATTCACGGCGCAGACGATCCCTCTCAATCTCTCTCATTTAGACATTTCTCCCCCTCCAAAAACCCTCTCTGCTGCATTGCGCCCATCTCACTCGATCGTGGAGACTGTGGCAACCCCTCGCCGTTGATGTTCGACGGTTCCATTGGGAGTAATGGTTTCCGTCAAGTCCCGTCGGCTATTAACATGGAGCCTACGGTGAATCGCGAGACGGAAGAGGTGGCGTTCGCAGTGGCAGTGACAGAGGGGAGGGATTCGAAGGGGTGTTACAACAATAATGGCGTCATTGCCGGGATTCTTTACAAGTGGGCGAATATGGGAAGGGGTGGCGGTCGCGGTGGTTTGTGCTGTAGGATGGGGTGCTCTCATACTACAAGATCCATGGGCTTGATAAGATCTCGGTGGGGGCCGTGAGCGAGAAGGGCGTCTGGGTGTTCCATGGGCCTGACATGAGGAAGCATGCTATGCATGCGTCCACCAAGCGGTGGAAACCTTTCGGCGAGATCCATCTTAAGGTTCAATTTTTGGATTTTTTTTTCTTCCTTTCTTTTGGTTTTATTTTTATTTTCTGTTGATTTGAATGCTTGATGTGAAGGAAATGTGAGGAATTTAATTTAATGGAAGGAAAGAGGGTGCTGGTTGGTTTTTGTTCTGTATTGTTTCTAAGAAATGGGAATTGATATTCACATCCACCATCTTTTGGTATATGCACCTTTTTTTTCTAGACTTATTTTGGCAATAAATGGTACAATGCACATGAGCTAACTAGCTACTTCAACTCAATTAGGGCAATAACAAAGAATTTTATGATTCTCTAGCTGAAAGTTCATACAATACTGTTCACGTTTTCGGTCTGTTCAAGTGGGACACATTCTTCAGTGATACAAAATTGTAAATATTACATGAACAAGTATGGTGGTCCATGCACAAAAATCTTCCAGATGAAAAAAATCCTAAACATTTAAACAGGTGGCTAGAATAAAAAACATTTTTTTTTTTGAAAACAAAAACACCTTGATGAAAACAAAAAAACCTAAACCTAAACTTGAAAACCGAAACCTAAACCCGAACCCGAACCCGATTTCCTAAACCTAAACCTTAACCTATTCTCAATTCCCTAAAGCTATAACCTACAACCTAAACCTAAACCTAAACCTAACCTAAACCCATAACCTTAACCTAATCCTAAAACCTAAACCCAAACCTAAAACCTAAATGTATTCTCAAATCCTTAAACCTAAACCTACACTTAATCCTAATCTCAACTAATTAACCTAAACCTAAACTTGAAAACCCAAACCTAAACCCGATCCTGAACCCGAACCTGATTTCCTAAACCTAAACCTTAACTTATTCTCAATTCCCTAATGCTATAACCTATAACCTATAAGCTAAACCTAAACCTTTACTATAACCTAAACTTATGTAACCTATAACCTAACCTTAACCTAAACCTAAAACCTAAAACTAAAACCTAAACTTAAACCTATAAATTAAAACCTAAACCTAAACCTAAAACCTAAATATATTCTCAAATCCCTAAACCTAAGCCTACACCTAATCCTAATCTCAACTCCTTAGCCTAAACCTAAACTTGAAAACCCAAACCTAAACCCCAACCCGAACCCGATTTCCTAAACCTAAACCTTAACCTATTCTCAATTCCCTAAACCTTAACCTATAACCTAACTTAAACCTAAACCTATAACCTAAAACCTAAACCTAAACCTAAAACCTAAATGTATTCTCAAATCCTTAAACCTGAACCTACACCTAATCCTAATGTCAACTCCTTAACCTAAAGCTAAACCTAAACTTGAAAACCGAAACCTAAACCTGATACCGAACCCGAACCCGAACCCGATTTCCTAAACCTAAACCTTAACCTATTCTCAATTCCCTAAAGCTATAACTTATAACCTATAACCTATAACCTATAATCTAAACTTTAACCTAAACCTATAACCTAAACCTTAACCTATAACCTAAACTTATAACTTATAACCTAACCTTAACCTAAACCTAAACCTATAACCTAAACCTATAAACTAAATCCTAAACCTAAACCTAAAACCTAAATGTATTCTCAAATCCCTAAACTTAAACCTACACCTAATCCTAATCTCAACTCCCTAACCTAAACCTAAACCTAAACTTGAAAACCCAAACCTAAACCCGATCCCGAACCCGAACCCGATTTCCTAAACCTAAACCTTAACCTATTCTCAAGTCCTAAAGCTATAACCTATAACCTAAACCTAAAACTAAACCAAAACCTATAACCTTAACCTTAACTAAAACCTATAACCTAAACTAATCTATAACCTAAACTTATAACCTATAACCTAACCTTAACCTAAACTTAAACCTAAACCTATAACCTAAAACTATAAACTAAAACCTAAACCTAAACCTAAAACCTAAATGTATTCTCAAATCCTAAACTTATAACCTATAACCTAACCTGAACCGTAACCTAAACCTAAAACCTAAACCTAAAACCTAAATGTATTCTCAAATCCCTAAACCTAAACCTACACCTAATCCTAATCTCAAGTCCCTAACCTAAACCAAAACCTAAACTTGAAAACCCAAACCTAAACCCGATCCCGAACCCGAACCTGAACCGATTTCCTAAGCCTAAACCTTAACCTATTCTCAATTCCTTAAAGCTATAACTTATAACCTAAACCTATAACCTAAACCTAAACCTTAACCTAAACTAAAACTAAAACCTATGACCTAAACCTTAACCTATAACCTATAACCTAAACTTATATCCTATAACCTAACCTTAACCTTTACCTTAACCTAAACCTAAAACCTAAACGTTAACCTAAAACCTAAAACCTAAACCTAAACCTAAACCTAAACCTAAAACCTAAAACCTAAATTTATTCTCAAATCCCTAAACCTAAACCTACACCTAATCCTAATCTCAACTCCCTAACCTAAACCTAAACCTAAACTTGAAAACCCAAAACTAAACCCGATCCCGAACCCGATTTCCTAAACCTAAACCTTAACCTATTCTCAATTCCCTAACGCTATAAATAATTTTTTGTATTTTATTTATGATGTTAAACTAATATGTATTTATGGGTGGATGAATATCATGTGGAAAAGATTGTTTGTGTTTGGATGGATGTAGTTTATGTTTGGATGGATTTACGTAGTTTGGGTTTAGATGGATGTGAATGTGAATATGATGAAATATATTATATAACGAGTGTATATCAGGAAGAATATGATGAACTATATTGTAACAGGTGTATATCAGGAATTTTGAGCTGAAAAATTAAAAAAATAAGAGAGACTTTTACCTACGAAATATTTCGTAGGTAAAGGTTTAATTCACATTTTTTACCTACAAAATATTTCGTAGGTAAAATTCTGAATATTATATTTTTACCTACGAACTATTTCGTAGGTAAAAGTCTGATACACGTTTTTTACCTGCAAACATTTTCGTAGGAAAAGGCCTCAACTATGTTTGAAATTTAAGTTAAAGATTATATTTTTACCTACGAACCATTGCGTAGGTAAGTCTCAAACACATTTTTTAGCTATGAAATCTTTCCTAGGTAAAAGTCTCAAGCAAAAGTCTCATATATGTTTTTACCTACGAAACTAGTCATAGGTAAAAGGCTCATACACGTTTTTTTTACCTACGAAACTGTTGATAGGTAAAAGTAAATTTTTTGATTTTTGGTTTTTTCAAAAATCCAAAACACCCTTTATTTACGAAAATTTTCGTAGGTAAAGTAAACTTTTCAAGTTTTTGTTTTTTTGAAAAATTCAAAACACCCTTTACCTACGAACATTGTCATAGGTAAAGATGACTTTTACCTACGAAATTTAATTTTGTCGGTAAAAGTAAACTTTTCAATTTTTTGTTTTTTTCAAAAATTCAAAACACCCTTTACCGAGGAATATATTCGTAGGTAAAGGTAGCTTTTACCTACAAAATGTAAAAGTAAACTTTTCGGTTATTGAATTGAAAACACCCTTTACCTACGAACATTTTCGTAGGTTCTATTTTTTTGAAAAATTTAAAACACCCTTTACCTACAAAAATATTCGTAGGTAAAGATGGCTTTTACTTACGAAATTATCTTTCGTAGGTAAAAGTAAACTTTTCGTTCCCTTTACCTACGAAATTAAATTTCGTTGGTAAAAGTAAACTTTTCAATTTTTAATGTTTTTGTAAAATTCAGACTTTTTGTTTGTTAAATTGAAAACACCCTTTACTTACGAAGCGGTTCGTAGGTAAAGATGACTTTTACCTACGAAATTTAATTTTGTCCGTAAAAGTAAACTTTTTGACTTTTTGATTCAAAACACCCTTTACCTACGAAAATTTTCATAGGTAAAGATGGCTTTTACCTACGAAAATAGATTTCGTAGGTAAAAGTAAACTTTTCATTTGTTTGTAATTGAAAACACCCTTTACCTACGAAAATTAGTTTTGTAGGTAAAAGTTTCGTTGGTAAAACCATATTTCTTGTAGTGATGACACATGGGAGAAGCAACCAAGATCTCATGATTACTCTCTAGAAAAGAGACGCAATCATAACTAGGCTATAGGTAGCTAGTAATAAGTGGATAGCATGGGAACGAGAGAGCACTAGGTGGGCCCACAAGGGAAAATGTGCCCATAAGTCTAGGTGGGTCCCACATGCATGATCAAGGGCCAAGAATGGTGGGATCCATATCTCAAAATGTACATGATGAAATCGTGCATGAGAAGCGGCATTGGAACCGCGGCGATGATGCGGACGCAATGACATAGGTCTCGGGTCAATCCGAGTCGGGTCTACGTGACCGGACTCAAGGATGACCGCAAACATAATCCAAGGGTCGCGGGTCGCCGAAATTTGACTAGTAGGACCACGGGACCAAAATGGATGGAATGCACACTCACACACACACATGCACACATGCGAACTCGGGTCGAGTCTCACAGTTATTTCGATATATATAATTGAATTAATTAAAAAAATCAGAATTTTGTGACTTAAATATAATTTTCAACAAGTTAGGAGGCTTTGGCATAAATTCCCATACTGTTATGAAATACATCTCGCACCTTAAGAAAATAGAAAATTTACAGTCTGGTATAGAAAATAACCTAATTTTTCAGACAATTTTAATGACTAAATTTTAACAACATTGAATTTTTACAAATTTTGTATAGAACCTGTATTATTGTAGGGAAATATGATTTATTGAATCGCTTCATTTCTAATTTTGGAATCATTCATAATATACATGCATCTCTATTTATTATGAAATTGTGGAGGAAAAAGGAAAAGAAATGAAAGACAAAGAGAATTATATCAGCAATTAGGCCAATCATGTCATTTGGATAAAAGATCTTATAGCTAGCAAGTAGGGTAATTCTATCCGTTGGGTGAGAGACCCTAAAGCCAGTAAGTAGGGCAATCATATATCTTAGGTGAAAGACCCTAGAACCTGATGGATCCTTGAGACTCTCCTTGTGTATGGTGTATGAGTACAATAGTGTGCGCGGATATACATTAGGGGTACAACTGGAGCAGTAGTCTGACCAGCTAACGTATAAATGGGTCCCTGACCACAAGGTGTTGGTACGTTGACGTTAATTCAACGTGGCTATCTACTTGGGTATGGTGTTGTATGAGATGA
Source organism: Magnolia changhungtana (assembly GCA_030180095.1). NCBI lineage: Eukaryota > Viridiplantae > Streptophyta > Magnoliopsida > Magnoliales > Magnoliaceae > Magnolia > Magnolia changhungtana. The sequence continues at coordinate 5,212,325 of JASAUF010000248.1, forward strand.
CGATTATTTAATTTTATTATTTATGAAATTCATCGAAGTGTGACCTTCAAAGTATCTTTACGATTTTAACATTGTATTCATATCATCTTCAATATTTAGTATTTTGATTCTAGCTTTGAATTTTAAAGGAATTACTTTTATTATTTATTCGTTTGACATAAATCTAGAAATTTCACATTTGGGTTCGATATGATCACATGAGTTGTCATGTTCATACCCATAATAACATCGTTTTAGGGCTCAAAGTTTAGTTAGGGTGAAGCAGAGCGAAGATCTACCCATCAGCATAGTTGTAGTTATCGTTCTATTGTATCCAAAAAAGTTTTTAATAGAAACTTAAGAGTTGAATCTAGACTGTTATAGTTAAGCATTGTATTGGATGGATGTTTGTTTATTGTAATATATATATATTAATTAAATGTGGTTGTGAATGTTTAAAATTAAATCATAACCTGGGATTCAGAGTCGGGTCTGACTAACTCGTGTACTAAATTTCGGGGTGTGACAGGCTGCATTCTCAGGGCCTCAGATCTATGTTTTCGCAGATGCTTATATGTTTAAGATGGTTTATTTTATATTGTATTACGCTCATGCCAATGATGAGTCAACCAATAAAAATTTTGAAGAATATCATCAAATGGATGGTAAATGACCGCCCTCGGTTATGGTTGTTAAGACTCAAATATTGCTTATTTAACCCTTGAATTACATTAGTTTTCCTGACATTTAATTGATAGTTTGATTTAATTATATACGTTTTTGTCATGCGACGTGATTCGGAAGTCTAAGATGAATATGCACTTAAAAGGATGGATTTAGAGCTAAAAAGAAAATAATGAAGAATTAGAGATTTGAAAGTCATTAATGAAAAATTCACATACCAAAGATACAAGGAAACCAAATGAGGAATGAATGAAATCGGAGGTTTGAAGTGAAGAAACCAAGGAAAATGAACTCTTAAAAATTCACGGCCGAAAAAATCATATTCTGAAATTCTAGGGCCAAAAAAACATAGTTCTGAAAAATTACAGAAATAGACTTTGATGCCATTTAAGTAAGTTTCGATGACATCAAAGCTAACTTTGATTTCATCGAAGCCAATTCGATCACATCAAGAAAATCATGAATTTTCTCAGTTTGTTGCTGGACAGATTCATGCATTTCTCGATGTCATTGAAGGAACTTTGATTTTATCGAAGGTACCTTTGATTTTATCGAAGGTGCCATCGAAGGAGTTTCAATGTCATTTAAGGTGTCATCGAAGCAGTGGTAACTGCGTAAATTCAAAGGTAGTTTACAAACTTTTCCAAGGTGGTGTGAAAGATTGAGATGCAAAACTATTTAAAGGAGTCTTTGGGCTATTCCAAATAATCTTCTAGGGTTTGGAAAGAGAGAGAAGGCCTAATTAGAGTGCCGACAACGTTCTTCTACTTCGATTTCTTCATGGGTTCTAGTAGATCTTTTATTTTTTCTTTTATTTTTGAGTTAGCTACGAGTAGCTAATTTCTTAGCTAAGGCTAAGAGATGGAGGTTGTATTTATTCTTAATGTTTAGTTTGCTTTGATTCAAGTTATTTGGTTTATATATTGCATAATTCATAGTTTATGTTTTAATTTAAGAAGTATTTTTGAATTACTTTGATCTATCATCGACTTCGGGCACGGTAGATGCTTAGGAATTTCCTGAATGCTTTCTTCTCTATTTTATGATTATTTGATTTGTAGAATTCTCTGATCTACCATTAACTAAGGGCTTGGTGGATACTTTGAACTCTCTACAATCAATTCAACTAGACGGTTATATTGGAACCAATACTATGAATGTTCAGAATCTATTTTGAATTGTTTATGATGTTTTAACTGTCTTATCATTCGGTTGGATAGATTAGGACTTCGATTCCAATTGAGTTATCCATTAAATCAGTGAATTAAATATTGATATTGCTATGAGTGGATTCCTGAATCATTAGTCTTTTTATTTATTTATTCAAAAACTCTTTTTATCCGGTGGATTAAAAACCCAGACACATAATTAGACTTAGATTAGTTCTAGGCTGTGTTCTCCATTCCCCGTTGATTTGACCTCGGTCTCACCGAGTTATTACTACATTGCAGTCCCGCACTTGGGGTACTAAACAAGTTTTTAGCGTCATTACTGGGAAGTGGCATTGAACATGATTAGGTTTAGGTTTTTTAGGTTAGTTTTTTCTTATTTTCTTAATATTTCTAATTTAGGATTTTTAGAATATTTTGATTTTCAAATTTTTTTTAGGATTTATCTTAATTTTTTTTTTCTAACATTACTAACATTGTTTATTGTTTATGGTTTATAGGATTTTTACTCTAGTTTCTCTCTTTTGATAACATCTTCCCTTACTCCACTTACTTATTTTCTGTATTGCTGTAGGATTTTTTCTATAGGAATTTATTTTAGGATTAGATCTAAAATTAGAGTTTCATCATGTTCATGAAAGAGTGGACACATGAATACTTTAATCTACTTCTAGAAGATGAGAGATACGTTGAAGGGATGTCAGATGATTATGTTAGAAAAAAACCTGTCTAAAATTTTTACTAAAACCATGATTGAGAACCAACTAGGATATGATTTCACTGTTTAAGAAGTCCATACGTGATCATATGAGGGAGAACAATTATACTCAACTGATTAAGAAATCATTAAGTGATTATATAAGAGAGAATAATTATCATCCACAAGTTAAGAAAATAATGTGTGATTACATTATAGGTGATAATGCTTACCAACAACCATTAAATACTCCCACATATGATCCGTATGACTTTAACAACACAATTTAAATTGGAGAGGTGTACTAACCATGGATTCTAGTGACTATCCTCTTGGATCCCCTAATGAGATCAAACCATAAACAATCCAAGATGATTCACTTCAGAAATACATGGAAGCTCAAGAAGAATTCAACCAACAAGTCACGCAATCATTCACAGAAATTAGAAAATCATTAGAGTTAATTGAATCATACATTCAAGAAATTCAGTAGCACCTTATTGATGAGGAAGATGATAATTTATCCCAGCCTTAGCCTAATCTAGAAACACAATGTGATGGGAGTGATCCCAACTTGTTTGTGGAGTATACTGAATTTGAGAATGAGGAGTTGGATTATGATCATGAGTATACAATTCAGTTTTTAGAAGAGTCGATCTCAATGACAGTCCAAGTTAATGATCGAGAGACACATGTAATTTTCAAACATAGTGATAATGCTCTACTCCACCTACATGACATGCTTGACCTCAATGTGGAGGATGAGTCCCTTTCAACTGAATGTCTCGACTCTTTAGAAGTTTGCTTGACATACTTTACAAATTCAAATGATCCTATGATTATAAAAATAATGGATGCCTTACAAGACAACACCTCGATAGTTGTTACTGACTGATGAAATCATTGTTTTGAAGAACTCCCTTCAACAGATCCAAAATGTTTACCGTTAAAAGATGAGCTAGAATTTGAACCAAAGTCTGAAATTTCAGAATGTGTTAAGACTACACTGGTTAATGAGAATTTTTCTAAATTTCACTTGTAGTCTCTAATTCACCATGGTGTAGTAACATTAAAAAATTTTCTGCCACATGTGAATATTATCTACTTTAGAAATCACAGGGGATTAAACAGAGATTTTTTGTTGAGGGTCATAAATTTCTCTGGACATTTATGCTACAGGGCATCCAAGTCTACTGCAAATTGGGCTTTTGGATGATTTTGTTGAGAAATCTATTGAGAAATTTATCGAGATACTGGCCAGAGGCAGATCCTTGCTGACATAATGAGTAGTTTTCCCTTGCTTTCTTAGTTTAGGATTAAGAAATTATTGCTTTCCACGGATTAGTTTGTTTTATTAGGTTTAATATAGTTGTTGAAACAACTTTAGATAGGAAGATCGCACTAGCCCATTTGTCATCGCTTTCCTGGTACTCTTCATCTACTCCCATTTATTTCATTGCTCTTAGTTTTACTCTTATTACGTATGTTATACATTGAGGACAATGTAGATTTTAGGTTAGGGGTAGGTTTTCTTACGGAAATTATTTGAATTTGATCAAAATTGTTAAATTTATGAGCTATTAAAAAAATGTTAATTTAAGTGATTTTAAAGATAATCCAGAGATTAGAATGATAAGATACGTGTTGTTAAGGATTGTTAAAATCTGAATTTTAGTTACTTAGATTTCTAAAATTAAGTTTGAAGTTTTTAATATTTGAATTATAAGTTTTTAAACATTAATTGAGTCATGATTTCACATATCACATTTAGCTTACATCTCTAAAAGTTTTAGTTAATACTGGAATTGTTAACTTGACAATTATTAAGAATAACAAGAACTAAACCTGGGGAATTTATCTATCATGTTAAATAAAAAGAATTGAAAAAAAGGAGAGAACTAATATCGAGCAAAAAAATATTTGTCATCGAAAATGGCTACTTATCGAAGTTCCTTAAAAGCACTATTATGAAAAATTAAAAGAAGAAAAAGATGAAAATAGTGTGAAAGTCTTCGATAGAAAAATCAAAAGTTAGAAGAATAGAGTGTTGAACTGTAAGGCAAGTTTTGGTTTAAGTTTTGATAATCTTGAACTCTTTTGATTATCAATGTTATCATGAAAGTAGAGAACTAAACATTTGGTTGTGATAAGTCTAAACTTCACTATGCACCTATGGAACTCGATGTTTAAAATTTTTTTAATTATAGGATTAATACTTTAAACTTGATTTGAACATTTACGAAATGCTAGATTTTAGGAGAAAGTAGTTCTCAACATTTATATATTTTAGATTTCTCTAATATGAATTGTTTTTAGAACCGCTTGAACTTATGGAAATCATTCTTTTGTTTTTAAAATATCTTTCACATACTTTGTTTATGACTAATAAAATGCTGGGGGGTGTTGAAACTAAAATATTGCATATTTAACCCTTCAATTACATTAGTTTTTCTGGTGTTTAATTGATAATTTGATCTAATTATATACATTTTTATCATGCGAGGTAATTCAAAAGTTTAAAATGAGTATGCACTTAAAAGGATGGATTTAGAGTTCAAAAGAAGATAATGAAGAATTAGAGATTTGAAAGTCATTAATGAAGAATTCACGTGTCAAAGATATCCAAGAAAGCCAAGTAAGGAATGAAGGAGTCAAATGTTTGAAGTGAAGAAACCATGGAAAATGAATTCTGAAAATTTAAGGAAAAAAATCATATTCTGAAATTCTGGGGCCAAAAAAATATAGTTATGAAAAATTATAGAAATAAACTTCGATGCCATCGAAGTAAGTTTCAATGACATCAAAGTCACGTTAATCATATCGAGAAAATCATGAATTTTCTCAGTTTGTTGTTGGAAAGATTCATGCATTTTTTGATGTCATCGAAGGAACTTTGATGTCATTGAAGGTGTCATCGAAGCCGTGGTAACTACATAAATTTAAAGACGGTTTGCAAACTTTTCTAAGGCGGTGCGAAAGATTGAGATGCAAAACTATTTAAAAGAGTCTCTAGGCTATTCTAAATCATCTTATAGGGTTTGAAAACGGAGACAAGGCCTAAGTGGAGCACTGATAATGTTTTTCTACTTTGATTTCTTCACAGGTTCTAGTAGATCTTTTAGTTTTTCTTTTATTTTTGAGTTAGCTATGATTAGTTAATTTCTTAGCTAAGGCTAAAGGATGAAACTTGTAGTTATTCTTAATGTTTAGTTTGCTTTGATTCAAGTTATTTGATTTATATGTTGCATAATTCATGGTTTATAGTTTAATTTAAGAAGTATTTTTGAATTACTTTGATTTATTGTCGACTTTGGGCACGGTAGTTGCTTAAGAATTTTCTGAATGCTTTCCTCTCTATTTTGTGATTATTTGATCTGTAGAATTCTTTGATCTACCATTGACTAAGGGCTTAGTGGATACTTTGAACTCTCTACAATTAATTCAACTAGATGGTTATATGAGAACCAATGCTTTGAATATTCAGAATTTGTTTTGAATTGTTTATGATGTTTTAACCCATCATCCGGTTGGATAGATTAGGACTTTGATTCCAATCAAGTTATCCATTGAATCAGTAAATTAAATATTAAGATTGTTATGAGTGGATTCCTGAATCCCTAGTCCTTTTATTTATTTATTCAAAAACTCTTTTTACCTAGTGGATTAAAAACCTAAACACATCATTAGACTTAGATTAGTTCTAGGCCGTGTTCCCCATTCCCCGTGGATTTGACCTCGGTCTCACTGAGTTATTACTACATCACAACCTCACACTTGGGGTTGTGAATAGTGCCATATGACATTATCAAAGCGGTTATGGGCCTATCAGATATCCTAGAAGATAAGCGTCAGAATTACTATTCATCCTAACTTATGAGCAAGTTGTTGTCCTACCCGTAGAAGTGAATATCGCCTCACTTGGGGTTGTGTTCTAGAACTAATCCTCAAGAGTTCACCGAAGCAATGCTAATGGAGCTTGAGGAGGTTGGTAATGTCATATTGTAGGCTTTTGACGTGTTGAAGGTGAATAAGGCTAAACTTGGAAAGGCTTATAATAAGAAGGTGTAAGGGAAGGCTTTCGGCTAAGGAGAAATGGTTTGGAAGATTGTTCTTCCTATTGACAACAAAGAATATAAGTTTCAAGTGGCTCCAACATGAGAAGGGCAACTAGTGAGAAAAAGAGTGTTGAACGAAGGTACATACTTGTTACAAGACATGAGCAACCAAGTACGTAGGAATCTCATAAATGGTCATTATAAGAAGAAATACTACCTAGCCCTGTGGAAATTCGTGCAGAGAGAAGGCGAATCAACCACTGAATTAACTGATATGACAAAGAATAAAAGAAAGAAAAAGACGAAAAAAGAAGTTTTTTTTTTTTTTTTCATTTTAATCCTATTAATTAGTTGTTATAGAGACTGATTATAAAAACTCTCTTTATATAAAAAATGCATGTAAATATAAGAGAGAAAATAAATCTCTAGCCGATTGTCCTCTGGAGAGCTGGTCCTTTATCAATTTTCTTTTATAAAATAATGGCCAAGTGTTTGAACTTTGGCCTCTACCCCATAAAGCGCATCATTCTTCCAAGGGCCTCCATCCCTTGAATTAAAGAGAAAGTAAAGGGTACCATGGTAGAAGCTTCAAGGAGATGGAGGAATTGGGTGGTGAGCAAGTACAATAATAAGCTTTATTTATAGTCAATCATGATTAATTGTTGAAGCTCTTACCTCAGTGCATGTATTTATCTTTTATTTCCTTGGCCTTTTTTATTTTCACGGTGATTGTATTGAGTTCATTATAAATTAATAAAATTGACAATCAACCTTTATTTTTAATTCTTTTAATCCATTAATACATTATTAAAAACATCTAAAGCCTGCAATCATCATTCAAAGAAAAGTTTCTAGTTCAAAGTTAAAAGAATTCATTGAGAAGAACTAACCATTCCCTTCTTCTATTCTAAATTACTTGATCACTGCTATTCTAATAAACTCGAGTTGAATGCCATTATAGCACTGTGGGACTTAATCTATATGCGGAATAGGCCCACAGATCTGTCTGTGCATGGGACATGGCGATCAGGGGTCGGATAGCTTACCTAGCGAGACGTCGTCGTGGAAGCCGGATAAGAATACCAGAATACCTGTAGAGCTTAGGATCTTCCTCTCCTTCACACCCTTTCTGCAATTCATAAGATGGGACTCGAATTTCTGCTATGGTGTAGGTCTTTTATAAAGACTGTGGAGGGAGAGTTTGAAACTCATCAAAACTCCCTCTCCCACGTTCCACATTGCTGTCCTAGTTCGACTCAAACTGCTGTCTGCGCAAACAGCCATAACATTCCAGCCCTAATACGCACTACTGCGCAATCAGAATTGCGCAGTGAATCACATGAAGTGGGGCCCACTGGTCTACTCAATCATCCAAGTCCAACTGAATGATAATCCAGATCATCGATCAGTAAGGCCCACTAAATAGAGTTCTTACATTCTTCCACTTGGGCCTCATTGAGCAACGTCAATGATAGTCATATGGAATAGTTTTGAAAATAAGTTTTGATCTTTTAAGAAAATATCCAAATGGTTAACCAATGAAATAGTTAGACAATATAAGTAATGCTATTCAATCTGGTCCATTAAGACTGTTAGTATTAAAACGCGGTAGTCATCACAACATTTAATTTAGGTGAAGTGAGATTATGCACAATAACATGTACTTTCAATCATAACGACATAGATCACGAACTAGGAAATGTGGTATAAGAATTACACACTTTAGTGTAATGATATGTGCCTATCCTTAAGAGGTCCTGAAGCTTTTACATGTCTCCAACGAGACACGGCTGTAGTTCTACTTACTCAAAATTTGTGCATATATATAGAGAAGCAGAAGTAAATCTTTATATCAAAATCATCCAAACAAACTGTATAAAACGAGATCTCTAAGTGTGTGAAAATCAAAATATGCTCAACTCCCACTAATTGAAAACATTTGTGGGATCAATGACTCCCATGGATGTTACATGCTCCTAAAATGACATGATAGGGAGCCCTTTAGTGAGCGGATCTGTAATCATCTGCTTAGTGATGATGAATTCCACGGACACTTAATGATTTCGAACCCTTTCCTTTACAACAAGTACTTGATGTCGATATGCCTCGACCTTGACGAATGCTTGTTGTTACTAGAAAAGGAAATAACAGCCGAATTATTATAAAATATTCTCAATGGTTTTGGGATATGCTCCAGTACCCGCAAACCTGAGAAGAAACTCTGTAACCATAGTGCCTACTCAGATGCCTCATGGCAGGCAATAAATTCAGCTTTCATAGTGGATGAGACTGTGGTAGATTATTTCACGCTTTTCCATGACATAACTCCTCCCACCATCATGAAGATGTATCCTGAAGTAGACTTCTTAGTGTCAATGCAGCCTGCGAAGTCTGCGTCTGAATATCCGATCAACTTCAACTGATCAGATCTTTTGTATGTGAGTCCGAAGTCTTTTGTTCTCTGAACATACCGTATACTTTCTTCGCAACTATCCAATGTTGCATTCTTGGATTAGATAGATATCTTCCCAACATTCTAGTGATAAAGGCAATGTTCGGTCACGTACAAACTTGAGCATATATGATGCTCCCTATTACTGATGCGTACGGAAATTGCTTCATTCGATTCTTTTTTAAATCATTCTTTGGACACTGAAACAGACCAAATTTGTCACCCTTCACAATGGGTGACTTTCCTAAAGCACAATTTTGCATACCATACCTTTAATATAGGCCCTCTGTGATAGGTTGAGTAGTCTAAGTGTTCTGTCACGGCGAATCTCAATGCCGATGACGTAAGAATCTTCACCAAGGTTTTTTATTTCAAACCTTTGAGGTAAGAATTTCTTGGTGTCGCTTAACATCTTGGTATCACTGGTAGCCAACAGAATGCCATCAACATACAAAATCATCATAACGAACTTACTCCCACGAGTTTTAATGTAGATGCATTCATCTGCAATGTTTTCTACAAAGCCGTATGAGGAAATTACTTCATGAAACTTAAGGTACCACTGTCACGATGCCTGTTTCAACCCATAGATGGACTTCTTAAGTTTGCAAACCAAATGTTTTAAGCCAGTAGCTACAAAACCTTTGGGCTGTAAAATGTATACATTCCACTTAGATCCCATTGAGAAATGCAGTCTTTACATCCATCTGATGTAACTCTAAATCTATATGAGCTACAAGAGCCATTATGATCCTGAAGGAGTCTTTCTTAGATATTGGTGAGAAAGTTTCCTTAAAATTAATGCCCTCATGTTGGTTAAAACCCTTGGCAACAAGTCTGGCTTTATATCGTTCGACATTACCTTTAGAGTCCCGTTTGGTTTTAAATATCCATTTAGAACCAATCGGCCTTATTGCAGTAGGTAGCTCTACAAAATCTTATACTTTATTGTCCTGCATGGATTTCAACTCATCTTTCATGACATCAAACCAACGAGAAGGATCAGTACTTTGTTTGACTTGTGTAAAGGATTCAGGATCGTTTTCCACCCCTATGTCAAAGTCGTGCTCCTATAAGTATACGATGTAATCGTCTCGATTTACAGGCCTTCTCTCTCTTTCAGATCTTCTCAATGGTTCAGTTTGTTGGGTCTGATCTTGATTTTCCTCATCAGTAGTTTGTATATGAGGTTCTACGTAGTGTTCTGCAGTGACTGCAAAATCGACTGCATTATTAATATCCACATGATCTGGATTGACTATGACTAGAGTCACAGTCCTTTGTTCCTCAAATGCAAAATTTCTTATATTTGTACTCCCACTGTTTATAGTGTCCTCAATGAATCTGGCATTCCCAGTCTCAACAATCCTGATGGAGTGGGAAGGACAGTAGAATCGATAGCCTTTTGATCTTTCTGGGTATCCAATGAAGAAACAACTTACAGTTCTAGGATCAAGCTTTTTTTCATGCGGGTTATAAACTTTAGCCTCAGCAGGACAACCCCAAACATGTAGATATCGAAGACTTGGTTTTCTTCCATTCCACAACTCAAAAGAATTTTTGCTTACTACTTTGTTGGGAACTCTGTTTAGTATATGAACTGCGGTTTTGATCACATCACCCCACAGAGATTCTGACAATGTCGAATTGCTGACCATGCTTCACACTATATCCATAAGGGTGCGATTGCATCTCTCAACCACTCCATTCTGCTTTGGAGTACCAGACATAGTGTACTGAGCGACAATGCCACAATCCTTTAAGTATTTAGCGAATGACCCTGGATTACATCCTGATTTATCATATCTGCCATAGTATTCACCACCATGGTCAGATCTGAAACTTTAATTCTCTTATCGAGTTGATTTTCAACCTCGGCCTTATAGATTTTAAAAGCATCCAGGGCATCTGATTTCTCACTGATAAGGTATAGGTACCCGAAGTGAGAGTAGTCATCTATAAAGGTAATAAAATATTTGTAGCCACTCCATGTGGCTGTAGGGAATGGTCCACAGATATCTGTATGTATAACCTCTAATAGATCTACACTCCTGGTTGCACATTTCTTTCTCGTTCTAGTCTGTTTCCCTTTTATGTAATCAATGCATACTTTATAATCAGAGAAGTCTAGAGAATGTAAAATTTCTTCTTGCGCAAGCCTATCTAATCTCTCACGAGATATATGACATAACCGCTTGTGCCACAACATGGAGGAATTCTCATAGTCTAGTCTTCGCTTGGATCCCACTACATTTCCATGCAAGGAATTATTGTTGTAGACGTGAGAGACAATCAAGTCTAATTGGTATAAGTTATATACTAAAGAGCCGGTTCCAACTTTAATCGAATTAAAGTAAATACTAAAACTTTTATTTCCAAAGTGGAATGAATATCCCAACTTATCCAAACAGAAAATTGAAACTAAATTGCGCCTTATAGACGACACATAGAATGTATCTACTAAATTCAAAAAATGACCAGACTTAAACTTAAGCCTATAGACTCCTATTGCCTCCACGTCAACCTTGACACCATTGCCTACGTATATTGAACGCTCCGCATTAGTTGGTGGCCTGACCTATAGTAATTTCTGCATAGAAGTACATATGTGAATAATAGTTCTTGAATCTATCCACTAGGAATCCGTTGACACATCGGTCAAATTAGATTCAAAACAGACAAGAACAGAATGATTACCTTTCTTTATGAGCCAATTCTGGAAACCTTCGCAGTCTTTCTTTAGATGACTCGCCTTTTTACAAAAAAAGGATGGTTTACCTTTAACCCGTTTGCATTTAGATCTATTTCTAGATTGATTCTCATGGTTTCTAAATGGAGGACTAGAGAATCCTTTATTAGAACCTTGTTTCCTTTTCCTTTTACCTTTATTCCCTTGCTCATGCCCTTATCCTGAAGTCACCATTTTAACATTTTGAACTTTTACCATCTGCCTGATCCTGTCTTCTTCTTGGACGCACTAAGTGATGAGTTCATCCAATGTCCACATGTCCTTTAGAGTGTTATAGTTTACCAGGAACGTGGCAAATTGAGGAGGTAGGTTGTTTATGATTAAATGAACCAGTTGATCATCAATGAGTACAAGCCCTAGAGTACGGATCTTAGAAACAACTTCAATTTATTCTACAATGTATTCACAGATGTTGCCTTTTCCATCGTAGGACGAGCGAGTCAATTTATTCAGAAGAATGCCCACTTCAGATTTATCAGATTTCTTGAATCGTTTTTCCATTTCAGTCAGGAAAACTTTGGACTTGTCTGTTTTAGGCATGACACCCTTCATCAATTCAGAAATTGAATACTTAATAACTTTTAGGCATGTATCATTTGATCTAAACCATGCAACCCATCGATTATATTCAGCTTTAGTGACATTATCAGATGACTTTGACGGTTCTGGTGTTATCAGGGCAAGATCTAATTAAAGACAGCCCAGTACAACTTCAATGGCGTTCTTCCATTGAGCGTAATTAGATCCATTAAGGGCAGGGACTTAATTCTGATTAGTTGGAATTGAGACTGAAATAAAAGAGATACATATATACTCACATTAGTTTATAGTTTCACAAATCAATTTCGTGAATATAAACAAAATTATCAGGCAAAGTTAATCAATTTAGTTGCTAAGGGAGGCATCAACTGAATCATCCAAGATGCAAATGGGCCCAACCATCACATCCTGGTGAGAATCTATTACATCATCATCATTCCTCTTGTGGGAAGTAATAATAACATGTTAGTGATCCTCCTGAACATGAAGCTAAGTGATGTCAGTCATGTAAATATGAGACACTCAACATCTGCGGGTGAGATGAGTCTTTCAGCTTTACATCACCAACACCATTTACTTCACCTGTTCACGTGTTTGCCAAACGGTAATCATTTATGTTTTTGTTATCGTACGCATGAAAACGTGATTGCAACTGTATGCAATCCTCCTGATCCCAATGTTACAAGTCTGTACTTGTAAAGTTTTCATCGATTGAGGTCACTATGGTGGCTAACACAACCGAATCCAAAACTACAAACATAGACTTTAGGATTGCTATTATAATCCTACCTCTCTATGGATTATATCTTAATTAGTCCGATGCAGCCCACAAGATGGTCGGTATTGATCATTGACAAATTTATGAACCTTAAAGTGATACATGCGGATAATTTTCATACCATATATTCCAATGGTCTATATCAACTCTTAAGGATGGGTGATGGGCCCATAATAGGGCCGAATTAGAACTCTTATTTGATCTGTATTGGTTCAAATGAGCATAACTAAATCCAGCTCCTGTCATTCTCATGATAGAATGATAGAATGGACTATGTAACTTGATGGGTATATCCATGTATGGTTGTCCATCAGTTGAACAATTAAGTTCAAAGTCTTAATATATATGAAAATTCACGATCAAAGTAATTAGATGGTCCATGTCCTCCTGAATGAGTCAGACTATATGCTCATGATGGAACAAATACAGTGCCCAGATCAACGATTAAGTGTGGAAATAAATCCAACGGTCTAAAAACTTGAACAATGGGCTCATATAATAGGCCAGGGCCCACCATTATTAATCAATGGTCGATAGCGGGTCCGAAATTCGTCAATCGGGTCCGCTGACCTAATGGATTAAAATATCCAACGCTCGAGCTAAGAGAAAAAAACCCAAATCCTGATTTCTCTCTCTCTCTCTCTCTGCCATCGTTCGGATGCTGGAACCGCGAGAAACCAGGTCGTTTACGACCTAATGTAACAGCGTCTGAAAGAGGGAGAGAAAAATCCCCAATGGAAGCAGTGTCTGGAAAGAGGGAGGAAGAGAGACGAAGTCTGAGCTGTTCTTGGCGTCTGCCTCATGCAACGAGAAGAAATTGGGTTTCTTTCATCTCTATAAACATCATCGGAAGCATCAGTTACGGATGGGGTATCAGTTGCCATTGACGAATGTGAAATCTCGAGACACTGGTAATGGCTACCGGTCCAACAGATCAAGGTAAGGGATTTGGGGTTTTTTAGATTCCTAAATCCCTAATTTTCCCCAATTTAGGGTTTTGAGATCTGGATCCCCAATATTCGAATTTGAGATTTGAAATCCCTAATTCAAATATGCACGGGATACCTTAATTAAATGTTTCTGGATTGAGGGATTTGGAAATCTGTAATTAACTGATTAGGGTTTCAGTTTCGAAATTCCCAATTTGGGATTTGGGATTTGAAATCCCTAATTGCTGTATTTGGGATTAAAATCCCTAATTTTCTCAATTTGGGGATTCAAATCTGAAAGCCCTAAATTCACAATTTTGGGGATTACGAATTGAAAACCCCAATAGACATCTGGATTTGGGAATTCGAATTCGAAATCCCTAATTCAAATAGTTGTCTTTGGGGTTTTCAAAATTCAAATCCCTGATCTGAAAATTTCTGGATTCAGGGATTCAGAAATCCTTGATCACAACTGTTTCAGGAATTCGAAAATCCCTGATATGATCAGATATAGTTGGATGTGATCATCCATACCTATGCACAGATTACTCTGATACCAACTGTGAGACTTAATCTATATGTGAAATAGGCCCACGGATCTGTCTGTGCATGCGTGGGACATGACGATCAGGGGTCGGATAGCTTACCTAGCTGAGATGCCGCCATGGAAGCCGGATAATAATACCAGAATACCTGTAGAGCTTAGGATCTTCCTCTCCTTCACACCTTTTCTGCAATTCGCAAGATGAGACTCGAATTTCTGCGGTGGTGTAGGATCGGGGACCTAACTCTCTTTTATAGAGATTGTGGAGGGGAGTTTAAAACCCATCAAAACTCCCTCCCCCACGCTCCACATTGTTGTGTCCTAGTTCGATTCAAACTGCTGTCTGTGTAAACAGTCATAGCGTTTCAGCCCTAATACGCACTGCTGCGCAATCAGAATTGCGCAATGAATCACACGAAGTGGGGCCCACTGGTCTACTCAATCATCCAACTCCAGTTGAATGACAATCTGGATCGTTAATTAGTAAGGCCCACTAAATAGAGTTCTTACAAGCACACCTAACACTATAGTAATTACACTTGTTTGGGCGCACAGGAATACACACATACGTGTGGACTAGCGTTTGATTGAATAACAGGTACTTAGTTGATTATTATATGCCCCTCAAAAGAAGGTCAGAAATGAAAACAGTAAGCGGTCTACGTTCAGCTCGGAAAACTTCCTTTTGGGCGGCCTCCCCTTTTTTTTTAAATTATTTAATTTAAATGTAGGTTCAAATGATTGGCGACTAATGTATGTTAGTAATCTCTTCTAATAAAAGAAAAAACTCCTAATAAAACCAACGGTTGTGATTGGATCCTGCCCATGTGATTTTCAATTGTGGTATTTACGACGAGACACACCAGATATACAGTTTGGATCTGCTGCCACCATAAACCTTATGCCATGTATTGGCGAGGATCCCGTGCCTGCCAGGCCCATGGTCTGGTGATCCAAACTGGCGATGGGTCCTAGGGAATCCACCGTAAAAAAAGGAGTGGATCCGAACTGTCACAGATTGGAAGATTCAAACCCTGCAATATGCTGGCGTGCAAATAGACCGCTAAGATGGAAAATACACCAATGGTCCATAAGAAAGGAGGGAAGGCCAAATACCAGAAGGATTAGCATCTCTTAACATAGGAGACTTGTGGCCAACGCCCATCGTAGGTGGAGCCCATCAGAGCAACCGTTTAGATCAATGATAGGTCCCGTCAACATGATGGGCCCACCGTGGATTGGATGGAGTATCTCTTGCTAAAATTTTTAGTTAGCTGATCCTATCCATCTCACCATGACTGTTATCTTGGGCAGTTGAGTTGTTTCATCTCTAATTGTTTATCGATGGTGTCAAATCAAAGGGCTGGAAACGTTCGATCTGGGTTATTTTTATATCCATCGCCCATCCATTGCGGTTCCATTGAGAACAATGGCCAGGATCTCTGAACATCACGACACTTTCATGTTATGAGCAGCCCATCCATTGCGGTTCCATTGAGAACAACGGCCAGGATCTCTGAACATAACGACACTTTCATGTTATGAGCATCCGGACCCTATAATTCTTCCATCTACTATGGACGAAAAACAGTTGCATTATTCAGGTTTTCAACGTGATCACAAAGCATGTAAAGCTCGACCATGCGTGCACTTCACGTGCCTTTCACCAACGGCCACCACCGTCCTTGTTGTGTCGTATAATGTAATACAGAGGCATTATACGACGTGTGGGTTTTTCAATCTAGCAAGTGGAGTCCATTTTTCAGTAATCTAGACCACTCATCTATTTTTCCCCACTGTGGATGGACTATTCTACGAAAATCTTCTTATTATGACAACTGTAGCTTTTTTATTTTGAGGCCTGAAAAATGTACGGTTAAGATGATAAATATAGCAGCGGCCGGTATTTAACCGGAAATCTCGCAAGATGGATTCTGGAATCTTTTATGAATTGTTTTACTTTGATGAGCAACGGTCTGGATCACTATATCATTTAACCCACTTGTCTAGATTTGAAACACGTGTATACTGTTCAAAGATGTGGACTATGAATCATGTCTTCTTTTCCATAGAACTCATCCAATCCGTGTCAATGTCGCGACAAAGGGTAAAGTGTGTGTCGCCACAACATAGGTGCTCCGATGATTTGGATCGTTGATTCTTTATCTAGTACAACAGATAAGCTATTATCCTATAATCAAGCTTCAGTGATGATGATAGCCTTTGATTTTGAGCTTAACAAGATCCGTTGAAAATCTTTCTTCCATTGTGCTAAATTCATCTCCGAAAAACCATGTTTAAATATATCCATTCAGCTTGAATTTATTAAGACAGACGATATATCATTGATTCCACAGAGTGGACGGTTCTGATCACTGATTCGATCAGCACGTGGCCCCAACAATCGGCAACAGAGGTTAGATTCTATGTTGCGACGGATGCAAAATGAACTCTACATAAAATATATCCATTCAGCTTGAATTTATTAAGACAGACGATATATCATTGATTCCACAGAGTGGACGGTTCTGATCACTGATTCGATCAGCACGTGGCCCCAACAATCGGCAACAGAGGTTAGATTCTATGTTGCGACGGATGCAAAATGAACTCTACATAAAGAGAAATTTACGACCGTGGGCCCACCATTTATCCATTGGATATTCTTAAAGCAATACAAACTTAATATAAGCACTTAGACCTCCTCATACGGACAACAAATTTCAGGACGAAAATACCCCTCCTCATGGAAGCGGATTGGCAACTCCCCTTGCCACCCGTTAACTGCGGATCGTCGGTGTCTGTGGGCCCCACCATGATGTATTCTTTTCATCCATGCCGTTCATATATTTTTTCAGATCATTTTATGGTATGAGACCAAAAATGAGGTATATCGAAATCTCAACTGTACCACATTGCAGAAACAGTGTTGAATGAGCGTCAACCATTAGAAATCCTCCCCGTCTAAGTTGGGGCGCACTGTGATGTTTGTGAGAAATCCTCCCTGTCTAAGTTCATTTATAGGGTCACAAAGACCTGGATAAAGAGGAAAAACAAATTTCATAATGATCCAAAACTTTTGTAACCCCTAAAAGTGTTTCAATGGTAGACGTTTCAATGGTCCACTTGATAATTAGATTTGTCTTATTTTTCATCTCAAGCCTTAATACGAGTTCGTCAAATAGATGAATGGTTTGGATATAACACATACCTCATAATGGGACCCACAAAAATCGGTGGGGATTACAACAGAGAAAAAGGAAAAAAAAAATGTCGGGTCAGAGATTGTCCTATGGCTACGGATTATAGCCGTAGCCATAACTGTAGTACTATGTACTTTTTTCTCTTTTTTATTTTTATTTTTATTTTTTACATGGAGAAATTTTTCCGCCTTACATTTTTCTCTAATACATAATTATGTAAATATGTATATAAAAATATTTTTCTATCTTTTAATTAATTTTTTATCTATTTATTTAACAAGCATATCTCCTAAACTAGAATAATTTACTTAACTTACCACATATGATTTTGGGGTGGGAGAAGCTAATTTAGCCAACCAACCTAGTTATTTTTCAAAATTCCATCGAGTCTATGGTTGAAAATCCATTTCATTTAGTTCGTGGTGAATTTCAATCACTTCGCGGTCAAACTAGAAATTGAGCGGGGCAAACTAGAAATTCAGCGGGGCAAACATGAAATTCAGCAGGGCAAACATGAAATTAGGGCTGAAAGTTGGGTGGGTTGGTTCTGGTTGGTGCTTAAACTAACCAAACCCAAGGTTCCTATACCTTAACCTTGACCCAACCCAACCTAACCTAATCTTGGGTTGCGAATTCTCAACCCAATCCCAACCCAAGAGGGCTCGACGAGTTGATTGGGTTGGTCGGGTGTATACGTGCTAATATTTTCGTTATTACATTAGTTTATCATATTTCAATATAGGACTTATTTTTTGTATCTATGATTTTATAAATTATATACGTGATTATTCATCATAAAGAACTTCATTTTTTTCTTTAAAAAAACAAGCTAAAAGGTTGGGTTGGGCAACCTGAGACTTCAACCCAAGTTTTATCGGGTTGGTGTTTGTATAGCCCAAGCTTGAGATCGGACCCGATATATCCTGTCCGAGCCTAAACCAATGTCGGGTCGGTCAGGTTGAACCTGCCCAACTTTCAGCCGTACATGAAATTGAGCGGAGCAAACTAGAAATTGAGCGGGGCAAACATGAAATTGAGGAGGGCAAACTAGAAAATCAGAGGGGCAAACTACAAACTCAGCGGGGCAAACAAAAAAATCAGCGGGGCTAGTATGAAATTGAGCAGGGGAAACTAGAAAATCAACGGGACAAACTGGAAAATCAGCGAGGCAAACATGAAATTGAGAGGGGGAAACTAGAAATTCAGCGGGGCAAACTAAGAAATCAGCGGGGCAAACATGAAAATGAGCGGGGCAAACATGAAATTCAACGGGACAAACTAGACAATCAGCGGGGCAAACTTAACAAATAATTTCATGTCTTGAGCTGAAAAATCTAAATGTATCCAATGTTCGAATGGACCACACCACATGAAATTTTGAATTGAACTTCTAATGTTGATAATTTCTTAGGGGCCACAGAAGTTTTAGATCAAGCTTATAATTGTGTTTTCTTTTAATACATTTCTGTATGATCTTATGAATAGGTTTCATAACAAACAAACATCACTGTTGGGCCGACTATGGTTTAGCCCCAAATTGAATCATATCAAAAGATCAAGTGGATCATACCACGGGAAATAGTGGGCATAATGATTTCCACCGTTGAGACCATAGTTGGCCCAACAGTGATGTTTGTTTGTTATCAAACCTATTCATAAGATCATACAGACATGGATTAAAAGAAAACACAATTATAAGCTTGATCCATAACTTCTGTGGCCCTTAAGAAATGATCAACATTAGAAGTTTAATTCAAAATTTCATGTGGTGTGGTCCATTCGAACATTGGATACGTTTGAATTTTTTGGCTCAAGCCATGAAATTATTTGTTAAGTTTGCTCCGTTGATTGTTTAGTTTGCCCCGCGGAATTTCATGTTTGCACCGCTCATTTTCATGTTTGCCCTGTTGATTTCCTAGTTTGCCCCATTGATTTTCTAGTTTGCCCTGCTGATTTTCTAGTTTCCCCCGTTCAATTTCATGTTTGCCCCGCCCTCCTGATTTTTTAGTTTGCTCCGCTCAATTTCATGCTTGCCCCACTGATTTTTTAGTTTGCCCCGCTGAATTTGTAGTTTGCCTAGCTGATTTTCTAGTTTACCCTCTTCAATTTCATGTTTGCCCCGCTCAATTTCTAGTTTGCCCCGCTCAATTTCATGTATGGCTGAAAGTTGGGCGGGTTCAACCCGACCGACCCGTGACCTACCCGACATTGGTTTGGGCTCGGGTAGGATATATTTGGTCCGATCTCAAGCTTGGGCTATACAAACACCAACTCGATAAAACTTGGGTTGGGCTTGGGTTAAGGTCTCAGGTTGCCCGACCCAACTCGAACCCGATCAATATATTAGTTACTTATAAATTATAATTGAGTGTGGATTGTTTGTGTAGAAGGTACACGAGTGATGTTGGGTCTCGTACACTAGTGATGTTGGGTCTCATTTGTCCACGTCATTTCCAAGGACTCAAGCTAACAAGATATGCCAGATTTCTCTCTCCCAAATAGATTGCGTGCTATGCTACTTGACTTTTTAAAGGAGTAGTCTTATATTTTAGCTTGCTTTTTTAAAGAAAAAATGAAGTTCTTTATGATGAATAATCACGTAAAATCATAGATACAAAAAATAAGTCCCATATTGAAATATAATAAACTAATGTAATAACGAAAATATTAGCACGTATACACCTGACCAACCCAATCAACTCGTCGAGCCCTCTTGGGTTAGGCTTAGGTTGAGAATTCGCAACCTAAGATTAGGTTGGGTTGAGTCAAGGTTAAGGTATAGGAACCTTGGGTTGGGTTAGGGTTAAGCACCAACCTGAACCAACCCGCCCGACTTTCAGCCCTAATTTCATGTTTGCTCTGCTCAATTTCGTGTTTGCCCCGCTGAATTTCTAGTTTGCCCCGCTCAATTTCATGTTTGCCCTGCTCAATTTCCAGTTTGACCGCGAAGTGATTGAAATTGACCACGAACTGAATGAAATGGATTTTCGACCATAGACCCGATGGAATCTTGGAAAATAACTAGGTTGGTTGGCTAAATTAGCTTTTCCTACCCCAAAATCATATGTGGTAAGTTAAGTAAATCATTCTAATTTAGGAGATATGCTTGTTATATAAATGATAAAGAAATGAATTAAAAGATAGAAAAATATTTTTATATACTTATATATACATATTTACATAATTATGTATTAGAGAAAAATGTAAGGCGGAAAAAGTTCTCCATGTAGAAAATAAAAAATAAAAAATAAAAAGAAAAAAGAAAAAAAGTGCATAGCACTACAGTTATGACTACGGTTATAAGCCGTAGCCATAGGCAAATCTCTGACCCAACTCGCTGGCTTCTTTTTTTTTTTTTTGCTGTTGTAATCCCCACTGATTTTTGTGGGTCCCATTATAAGGTATGTATTATATCCAAACCGTTCATCTATTTGGCGAACTCGTATTAAGGCTTGAGATGAAAAATAAGACAGATCTAGTTATCAATGGACCACACTGTAAAAGGCGGTGGGGAATTGAACGTCTACCATTGAAACATTTTTTGGGGTTACTGAAGTTTTGGATCATTATGAAATTTGTTTTTCCTCTTCATCCAGGTCTTTGTGACCCTATGAATGAACTTAGACGGGGAGGATTTCTCACAAACATCACAGTGGCCCCAACTTAGATGGGGAAGATTTCTAATGGTTGACGCTCATTCAACACTGTTTCCTGTAATGTGGTACAGTTGAGATTTCGATATACCTCATTTTTGGTCTCATACCATAAAATGATCTGAAAAAATATATGGACGGCATGGATGAAAAGAATACATCATGGTGGGGCCCACAGACTACCGACAATCTGCCGTTAGCGGGTGGTATTTTCGTTCTGAAATTTGTCGTCCATACGAGGAGGTCTAAGTCAATCTGTTAAGTTTGTATTGCTTCAAGAATATCCAATGGATAAAAGGTGGGGTCCACAGTCGTAAATTTCTCCTACATAAATACCCCACCACTTCGAAGGTATTCCTCCCCTCAAACAACCACCCAAACCACCATCCATGGATATTCAACAACACCCTCCTCCAAATCCAACCTCTATCACCACCCTCCAATCGTCCATACAAAATCTCATCACAAATTGGAACCGACGGCAGAGATTGCACCGGTTCGTCTTCCATTGCACCATCAAACAAGAACAACAGCAACATGTTTCAAGGAGAGCACCATGGAGGGCCCACCTCGCGAGCTTCCTCGAATCAACGCCAGCCCACCTCTTCTTTCTCTCCCTTCTCCTATTAAACCTCATCCTCACCGTCCTCGAACTATCCTCCTCGCTCCTAACTTGCAACAAGAAGAACAAGGGTGCAACCTAGGTGTTGTTGTACCACTGGGGTGGGATCGCAATCCTGACCGTTCTTTTGGTCAGGACGCTGGCTCTATTTGTTGCGCTGGGCTGTTCCTTCTTCGGGCAACCGGGTCGCGTCGTGGATGGCCTGGTGTTGATCGGAGCGTTGATCCTGGAAGTATTGGTGGAGGGCCAGGCTAGTGGGCTGCTGGTGGTGGTGAGCCTGTGGCGCGTCGTGAGGGTGGTGGAGAGCGCTTTCGAGCTCAGCGATGAGGCTATCGAGGCCCAGATCGATGGGATAGTGTGCCAGTTCGAGGTGATCCGAAATGAGAATGAACGGCTGTGGGAGGCGGTTGCTGAGAGAGATGAATGGATTGCGGAGCTTGAGGAAGAGCTGGCTCGGCGAGGGGATGGTTGCTTACACGGGCACCATCTGATGTCTCAGTCTTTGGTGGAAAATTAGTATAGTATAAGACTCTTATCAGGTGGGCGATATAGATTTAGATCCGACTATTAGATTATTAAAATTGATTGATTGAGTGAGTCTTGCTACCATTGTGATAATTGTAAATAGGTTTTGGGCGGGACGCTTGAACAGTGGTCCCTACGTACGGTTATTAAGCCGGATATGAAACCTACGGTGAGGAGATCTTTTAGTAATTTTTCAGAAATTTGACCGCACCAGCCTCGAAGTATGGTCAAATTCCCTAAAGAGATTCAACCTTCCAAATATTCCGAAGGTGACCTTCTGACAAGCTTTGAAAAATCTTTTGAACGAAAATGCCCTTGTCCTTGGTTCAGTAGTTATACTGTTTTTGAGTGAATAAGAAGTTACATCATATTTAATGCTGAGAGGGTCCTTACTCTTGCTCCGGTGGTTGACTCTCAAGAGTTTCAACACCTGGTCAAGGGTTCGAGTACCCATAGGTGGTGAAATCCCACTACGGCGTGAGTGTGTGGGGGTGTGTGTGCATGTGTGTTTTAAAAAAATATATATTTAAAGCTGAGAAAGTGATGTGGACGGAAACCTTTTTCGGGTGTGGGCAAGGCCTAACTCGTGGGGCCCACATTAATGTATGTGTATAATCCATGCCGCCCATCCTTTTTGCCATGTCATTTTAGGGCTAGGGCTCAAATATTAGCTTGATCTAGTTCTCGTGTGGGCCACATAATAGAAAATAATGGTCACACTGGCATCCACTGTTGAAACTTTTTATGTTTACTGTGATGTTTGTTAGAAGTGGACACTGCCCAAGTCGGGACTTTTTTACCCCACGACGAGCTGGCTGACAAGGTAGACGGAATGAATCACCCCATTATGGGCCTCGACTCATATTATTTGAAAATAATCAAGTTATTAATTACATCAACCTGACAACCACGACCCTTACTACATTAAAACCACGACCCTTACCACATTACGACCATGACCTTTACCATGTTATATGGGGTCGTAGTTGTCTTGTTATATGGGTCGTAGTTGTCATGTTATATGGGTTGTAGTTGTCCTGTTATATGGGTCGTAATTGTCCTATTATATGGGTTACAATTGTCCTGTTATATGGGTCGCAATTGTCATGTTATATGGGTCGCAATTGTCCTGTTATATTGGTTGCAATTGTATGGGTCGCAGTTGTCATGTTATATGGGTCGCAGTTGTCTAGTTGTATGGATCGCAGTTGTCATGTTATATGGGTCACAATTTTCTTGTTATATGGGTCGCAGTTGTATGGATCGCAGTTGTTCTGTTATATGGGTTGCAGTTATCTGTTATATGGGTCGTGGTTGTCATGGGTCGTGGTTATCATGTTATATGGGTCATGGTTGTAATGTGACATGCGAAATTCATAAGCGTGGAGGTTGCCATGTGACGTGGACCCCACCTTAATGTATATGTTTAATCCACGCCGTCCACCACCTTCTCCATGTTATTTTAGGCTATGAGCCAAAAAATAAGAGAGATCCGAGTCTCGAGTGGACCACACTGAGGGAAATAAAGTCCCACTGTTGGAACTTTCTAAGGCCTATCGTTGTGTATGTATGTGATGGAATTACCCAACATTGGACTCCTTTGGTCCACAAAGAGCCGGCTAACATAATAGATGTAAGACCCGTATCCTAAGCCGTACCGTTCTGTAGGCTTTAGCGGTCCTCCCGGTCGAATTCCGACGATCTGTGTTCTGTTATCTGGGTTTGCGCGTAACCCTGAGTCCTGTCCCGTATTTCAGAGTTGGCTTGACCTAAGACTTGTACCCATGCGACCGCGCTGTCGCCGTGTCTCGTGCACCAAGGCGATACCCTGACCAGGAGATGTGGGCCTGCATTTAGTTCGAGGAAAAATACCACGCATTGTAAAACCGAAGAGAACATCACATCAAATTCCATCAATCTCATCAATCAAGTACACACCACCTCACATGTCAAAGTACAACCCTATCCCCAAGCAACCCTAAAGTTAAACTTTCTCTTACACCCAAGTACACCCATCACCCATCACCCATCTCTCACCCCATCCATCACCCATCCCTCTCTCTCTTACATCTCTCTCTCTCTCTTCTCTATTCCTCATTTTCTCCCAAGCAAGAAATTTGTTCATGAGAGATCCATGAGAGGGAGCTTTGTGTGGCCCACTTCTTATCTCCCATCTCCACCATCCAAGTGTGATCCCAACCGTTGAAATTGTTCATTTGGAGCTCTAGCAGGCATTGGCAGAAAAAGGAAGGAGAAGTCTAAGGTGGGTGCTTGTCTCTCTCTCCTTCTCATTTTTATGTGATGTGTGGCCCATCACCCATCACCCATATCTCACCCCATCCATCACCCATCCCTCTCTTTCTTACATCTCTCTCTCTCTCTCTCTCTCTCTCTCTCTTCTCTATTCCTCATTTTCTCCCAAGCAAGAAATTTGTTCATGAGAGATCCATGAGAGGGAGCTTTGTGTGGCCCACTTCTTATCTCCCATCTCCACCATCCAAGTGTGATCCCAACCATTGAAATTGTTTATTTGGAGCTCTAGCAGGCATTGGCGGAAAAAGGAAGGAGAAGTCTAAGGTGGGTACTTGTCTCTCTCTCCTTCTCATTTTTATGTGATGTGTGGCCCACTTGGATCGACCCCACCTTGATGTATGTTTATCCAAACCGTCCAAGTCATGTGGACCTTACCTTATGGTGGTGGAAACACACAAGTATCAGATTGATTTAAATTAGGTGGGCCACATTCATGTGGGACCCACCTTGATAAAATGTGGGCCATGTCCTTGTGGGACCCACCACTGTGTTTATCCATGCCGTCCAGCGTCCCTGGACGACGCTGGACTTGAGGGTGGCTAATGTGAAGTGCGTGTACTGACATGGGTGTGTACTAACAAGCTAACAAAAATAAAAATAATAATAAAATAATATATTAATGTCAGTTGCATTTTTAGATTTTTGGGTGGGCTGCTCATGCAGGCCCCACCATGATATATGTTTCTAATCCAAGCCGTCCATTCCGTTCCCCAGCTCATTTTAGGCGTTGAACCGAAAAACGAAGCCAATCCAGTTCTCTGGTAGGCCACACCATCAAAATTCATGTGAAGACATGCTAAATCATATAAAAGTACTTGCTGGGGCCCACTTGAAATTTTTATGCATTTGAAACTTGGACTGACCCCTCCACTACGTGGGACACACACAACAGATGGACTGGATCGTCCTGTTATGGGCCCCATATATGAAAAATAAAATAAAAAAATAAAAATAAATAAAACAAGCTGACTTTCTTCTTCTTTATTCTTGACAGAGAGAGAGGACGTGGCGCCCTGCTGCCGGCGGGCGGACGACCGAGGGACCACGGTCCCGGCGTGGCCCCACCATGATGTGTATTCTTCATCCACGCCGTTCATGTGGTGGGCCCCTTCTTGCAGTGGGCCCCCTCCAAAGCTCAGGCCAATCTGACACTCAGGTGGCACACATCATAGGAAACAATGTTGATTGAACGTCTGCCCTTGGAACCCCTTTGGGCCACCACAGAAGTTTTGGAATCAATATGAAATTTGTTTTTGCTCTTCATCCAGGTATCCATGACCTTGTGAACGGGTTGGATGGCATAGAAACACTATGGTGGGCCCCACAGTGATGTATGTATTTCATTCGCATCGTCCAGGCGGACGGTGGAGCCCACTTTCATGTATGTGTTTTATCCCACCGTCCACAGCATGGGACGGTGGAACCCACCATGGTGCATGTGTTTTGTCCACACCGTCCACATCACTGGACGGTGGGACCTCAATGATGTATGTGTCCCTCCATGCCGTCCATCTGTTTGATGGTGGGACCCACTACCATATGATGACAACAAGTGCTGTGGGTCCCACTACTAAATAATATTATATATTATATATTATATACTATATAATATATGCATGGTGGAGGGCCTTACGTGGTACCCACCTTTGCCTTCCTAAGTGCAGCTAGCTGCCTGTGTAACAGCCATCTAGCTGCTCTTTTGTTGGCAGCAGGCCCCACGTTGATGTATATCGACACCGTCCACTATTTGAACATGTGGGCAGATTGTTCACCTTGATGTATTTTTTTTGTAGTCCATCCGTGAGGCCCATTTGATATATTTTGTGGCCCATCTGTAAGGTCCACCTTGATGTACTTTGTGGCCCATTTGTCGGGCCCACTTTGATGTATTTTGTGGTCTAATCGAGAGGCCCACTTTGATATACATGAGATTCATCATGGTGTATCTTTGACCCATGAGCGGGGCCCATCTGTTGCGTGTTTCAAGGCCCAGGTGCAGGGCCCACCTGTTATGTATTTAAGGCCCGTGTGATGAGGCCCATTGTGATGTATTAGGGCTCATGGGTTGAGGCCCATTGTGATATATTTCCGGCCCATTTGGTAAAGCCCATTATAGTGTATTTAGGGCCCATAAGTTAAGGCCCATTATGATGTATTAGGGCCCATGGGTTGAGACCCATTGTGATGTATTGGGGCTCGTGAGTTAAGGCCCATTGTAATGTATTTGGAACTCGTGAGCAGAGCCCACCTGATATGTTCCATCCTAACCGTCCAGGTCATATAGGGCCAGCCTCGATGTATGTTTTATTCACAACGTCCGTGGGATGTGTGACCCACTAGATGTATGCATTCTATATCCATACTAACCATCTGGTAGGGCCCATCTGCTGCATGTACAGGGCCTACCTATTGTGCATTAGTACGGCCCATTTATGCAAGGCTCGTGATGATATGTTAGAGGCCCATGGTTGAGGCCCATTAGGATGTGTTTATGGCCCATTTGGTAAGGCCCACTGAGATGTATTTTCAGCCCATGGGTCGAGGCCCATTGTGATGTATTCCTGGCCCCTATGTCGTGGCCCATTGTGATATGTTTTCAGCCTAGTTATCGAGGCCCAACTTGATGTGTATAAGACCCATTAGTGCGGCTCATTGATGCGGCCCACTTGTTGAATATGAGGCTCATTAGTGCGGCCCATTGATCAACCCACTTGATGTGTATGAGACCCATTAGTGTGACCCATTGCTATATATTGAGTTTCATGGGTCGTAGCTCATTATGGTGTATTTATGGCCAGGTGGTAAGGCCCATGCAATGTATTATAGCCCTTTAGGATGTATATTAGGCCTTTGTGTGAAGCCATGGCCCCACTATACATTTGGCTTTATGTGGGCCATTCCTTGGGAGTAATGATGGTTAAATGTCCACATTGTTGGGTAGTGATGGTTAGATTTTACATTGTGACTTTTCCTTAGGCCTGATAAGACACATCCTCATCATTCTCTAGTGGGTTAACCCAAACGAATGAGCCCCATTGATATTGCTTGGTCCATCATCGGTCGTCCACATATGGACCCCGCCTTGCGACCGAGGCCGATTATCATGACTGATTATCGAGACCTATATGATGTATATGCGACCCGTAGTGAAGTGTATTCGGCCTGTGTGATGTATATGCAGCCTGTGTTTAAGGCCTAATGTGAGAAAAAAA
The DNA here is from genome assembly GCA_030180095.1 of Magnolia changhungtana. Classification (NCBI taxonomy): domain Eukaryota; kingdom Viridiplantae; phylum Streptophyta; class Magnoliopsida; order Magnoliales; family Magnoliaceae; genus Magnolia; species Magnolia changhungtana. The sequence continues at coordinate 5,240,429 of JASAUF010000248.1, forward strand.
AGGTCTATGTGAAGATGCCCATTATGATTTATTCGTGGCCTATGGGCAAGGCCCATTGTGATATGTATTCGGCCCATGATGCATGACCCATTTGATGTATTCAAGACCCATGTGCAGGGCCCATATGTCATGTATTTAAGGCCCATGGGCAAGGCCCATTATGATGTATTCATGGCCCATGGGCAAGGCCCATTGTGATGTATTCATGGCCTATGGGCAAGGCCCGTTGTGATATAAATTAGGCCCATGAGCAGGGTCCACCTGTTGTGTATATGTGGCCCTTGAGTAAGGCCCCTCGTGTTGTATATTAGGCCTTTGTGTGAGGCCGTGGGCCCATTATATGTTTAACTTTATGTGGGCCATTCCTTGGGGGCAATATTGGTTAAATGTCCACATTGTCGAGGCCAATCGTTGATACCAATTATGAGTATATGACACCATAGCATCATGATACATGCCCACACGCATCATCGATCTACATGTTTGTTATGAGATATGATTGACCATTGCATATGTCATTGGGCATGATGATATGAGACTCCTTGATAGGCGGAGTTATCTCACATGAGCGCACGACATGCACATGATTGATGCATGACTGGATTGTATGACTCATGCATCTTGCATTATGATTACTGTACGCCCTAGCAACATCAAGGCCGTAGCCTCCACAGACATATCGTGGATGGCCAGACGGGGCACCGAAAATTTGTTCTAGCATCGAGCTGCCATAGATGGCCCTGGGTGAAAATCCCTAAAACCCTCTTGGTACCAGAGGACGCCCCAACGTTGAGACCGAGTGAATACATGAGCGCCCGAGTACCAAATATCAGGAGGCCGCGTCTCCCACGGTGTCATGGTCGGTTGGGAGGGGGTGTGGCCTTACCCGCCCGAGTGTAGGGGGCATTGCTAGGCTGAGTCTGACAAGCTCAAGGAATGGGTCCGCTATCGACGTGCCAAATAGGTATTGACAGACTATTGGCTAGGCGGATAGTGAGGTTTCTTATGCTCACTTGGACTGTGCGGCCGGGAGAGCGGTAGTGCCATTTGGAGTGTACTAAACCCCGGTGATGATCTCAGAGATGAATAGTACTAATATGTGGACTTATTGAGCAGGCTTTGCATACTCATTCATTCATTCATTCACTATCCACTCGGGCTGGTAGTGCTCAACTATTTGTTATGTGAACTTTCTTAATGGCCAAGATTTCGGTTGGGGCGCACGACTAGCCTGAGATCAGGAGTTTACCACATTGAGTCTGACTATCCAAATTTAGGTATGAGACTAGTTTGGATAGAAGTCCCTTGTGATGAACCTCATAGCCTGCGATACTACGTACTATCATCTCGACTTCACACTCCAGTATAGTTATTCCATTCGCGCAACATATTGCATTACATTCACGGCATATGACATTTTCGGTTACCTGTGTTTCTGTATTTATATGGTTTAGATACAACATTTGATATTTAACTCTTTATGACTCCTTAATTGTATAGTTGATCTGTATCGCGTATTCTGATATTATTCCTCAATTGTATAGTTGATCTGTATCGCGTATTCTGATATTATTTCTCATTTGTATAGTTGATCTGTATTACGTATTTTGATATTGCTTGACTCATGGACTTGTCAGTATTTTCGCTTACTCCGATAATGTATGATTCATGACATTGTGCCTATCTCGACATTGTATGATTATGACATTGCGTTAAATACTTGACACTTACCTTGTGCACACACTTACACCACCCTCTGAACTTTCTATAAGCTTATGCATGATAAATGCCTGCAGGTGATGTTAGGTTGCAGCGGTGTTGAGCTTGGAGCGTGCGGCGATCTTCTGGAGCTTGATTTTCGATTTATGTAGTTCCTTTCAGCATTGTACTCAAATGATTATATTAGTGAAAATGTGATGATATTGTTGCCTTTATGATTTGGGTATGCTTGTGGTTATGCTTATTATGAGTTAAATGTATATTGAAAAATCTTCCTTGTGAGATCCCAGGATCGGAATCTAGTGTATGGACGCCAGGAACCGAGAATGGGGTACTACGGAGGTTGTTGGCACCGGATTCGGTGATCGGGATTCCAGTGAATCCGATTTTCGGGTTTGGGGCGTGACAATAAATGGAAAGAATTATCCACTCGTGGACCTCACATAGAAGGAAACAAAAACACATTAAAAAAAAGAAAGAAAAAGAAAAGAAAGTGTCATGTTATGTAGGTTGTGATTGTCATGTTAGATGGGTCGTAATTGTCCTGTTATATGGGTCGCGGTTGTCCTGTTAAATGGGTCATAGCTATATGGGTCGCAGTTGTCCTGTTATATGGATCGCAGTTGTCCTGTTATATGGGTCGTAGTTGTTTGTTATATGGGTCGCAGTTGTCCTGTTATATGGGTCGCAGTTGTCCTGTTATATGGCTCGCTATTTTCCTATTATACGGGCCGTAGTTGTCCTGTTATATGGGTCGTAGTTATCATGTTATATGGGTCGTGGTTGTCATGGGTCATAGTTGTCCTATTATATGGGTCGTAGTTGTCATGTTATATGTTCACTTCCTTTACTACCAAACGAAAGGCTATCCATTGGTACCATATCCTAAGGCCCATAATGGGATAATCTGTTTCGTTCACTTTTTCAGCCATCTCGTGGTGGGCCCAAAAAGTTCTAACTTGGCCAGTGTTCACTTCTAACATACATCACAGTGAGCCTGGAAAGTTTCAACAGTGGGTGCCATTGTCACCATTATTTTATATTATGTGGCCCACACGAGCTCTGGATCAGGCCGATATTTGGGCCCTAGCCCTAAAATGACATGACAAAAAGTATGTGCGGCATGAATTATACACATACATCAATGTGGGCCCCATGAGTTGGGTCTTGCCCATGCCAAAAAAGGTTTCCGTCCACATCACTTTCTTAGCATTAAATATGATGTAACTTTTTATTTACTCAAAAACCGTACAACTACTGAACCAAGGACAAGGGCATTTTGGTCCAAAAGATTTTCTAAAGCTTGTCAGAAGGCCACCTTCGGAATATTTGGAAGGTTGAATTTCTTTAGAAAATTTGACGATACATCACGGCTAGTACGATCAATTTTCTTAATTTTTCTTATAAATACATGTCTTGGTCCCCTCACTAACACAACAGAGAAAACCCTAGTCTCATTGAAGGTTCCCCAAAGGGTGAGAGGTGCAAAAGAAAACCCTAGTCTCAAGATTTCTGTCGGTGACATCTAGGCATCAGAAATATCTTCCAAATCATGTACGCTTTCAGATTACGGTATTGAATCTCCATTATTGATGTATAGACGATTCGTCAATTCATACAAATCAACAATCCAAGTATAACAAGTAGACCATTGTTTTGGAGAGCTTTTCATTCTTGGTTGCTTTGGATTTGTTTGGGTGGGACTAGAATCTACTACAACACCTATATGGGTGGGGCCCACCATGATGTATATATGAAATCCAATCCTTCCATCAGGTGAAAAACCTATGCATAAGAAATGTCAAATCTTTTAAAAACCTGATTGGATGGGACATACCACTGAGAACAATGTGGAATTGACCCTAAAAAATCTAAGATCACGTAGTGTAGCCCACCTGAATTTTGGATGAAGATGATTTTTGGATAGTCACTTCATCATGGTGATAACACCTGTTGAGCAGTTTTTGGTGAAAGATATAAATCATGGTGACCACACAAACAATTCTGTAGTTTGGATTCCATCCCATTGTTCCTTTTGGCGTGGCCCATCTGAGAGGTGAATCTAGCTGAATTTTGACGCTATGGAATACTAAGCGCAGATGATAGGAAGAGCCGATGTCACACAGGCAACATGTTGGGTTCAAAGTGATTGGGTGTTTTACCCACTGCCCATAACAGGTGTAGTGGATTGCGGTTCGTTTGGGTTACGCTTTAAAATCATTTAGCTGGATATTATCGACTGGTGCGACAGGTGTACTTTTCACTTCAATTTGCATACACTCGGTGAGACGGCCTATAACATTTCACACACGTGCACTGCATTTGCTCGTGTACAAGACCAAGTTGGTTTTTGAGGGACGCGGATTGGCTATTGACCCTACCACTAGCTAATGGCTAGTCGGTGATATGTCGGCCCATCATGATGTATGTGTTTCATCAACGCCGTTCATCTGTTTTTCCAGTGGTAGATCCAAATCTCAAGTGGACCACATCATAGGAAACAGTGTTGATTGAACGCCCACCATTAAGAACTTTTTGAGGGCACAAAGGTTCAACAGTGGGCTGAGGAGGTTTTTAATTCATTCGATCACTATTGTTTTCATGTGGTGTGGACCACTTGGGATTTAGATTGCCTCATTTTTGGCATCAAGCCCTTAAAATGATTTGGAAAAATATGACAATGTTTTGGAAAATTTGATATTTTGAAAAATTTTGAGATTAAAAAAATCAGAGTTTGAAAAAAAAATTGAAAAGTTTTTTAAAAATTGTGATTTTGAGAAGTAAAGTTATAAAGTTTGAAAAAAAAAAAAAAAAAAAAAACAACGTTTGGGAAAAGTTGAGATTTAAAAAAACTGATACGTTAGAAAACCGATATTATAGCTATAATAGAAGTGTAATTATAAGAATAACTTAGAATGATGAGATTGATCAAATTCTATGATCAGGCCATCTTAAACTTGATTTGAACTGTTATAAGTTTGGAATGTACTAATTAGGATAGAGAACAAAATTCAGCCCAACGTAACCTTAAACGAATCAGATCCATCCAAAATACTTTTTTTTTAATGGGCATGATAATTTTTTTCTAGATCTAAACAAATGTTGGACAATCTGATCGATCTAGATTGAAGAGTAAATGACTTCAGATGTTTATATTAAATTTCACTCAAATATGACTGTTGGATTGCAAGATATGGCTCATTATATTCTTGATCAATTTTAACTGGCCAATATCTTCTCATCTAAAGCCCTATCAATGTGAATGACTGGTCAAATTGAAGCTCTTGATGAGCAGAATGGAGTGAAAGGATAAGATTTTCAATCAAAGATCTGGTAAAATTTTAGCTCTAATGCATTGCCTAACTGCTATAAGTTATTTGAGTAAGAGCTTAGTAGGTGTTGCCCTACTGTGGGGCCTACCTTGATGATGCGTTTTAGATTCAGGCCGTCCATTTGTTTCTCCACCCCATTTGAAGATAAGGTATGCAGAATTGTGAAGATCCAAGTCTTAGGTGGACCACATCATATGAAACATTGGTGGTTGAGTGACTCACCATTAAAAATTCCAAAGAGCCCATAGTAAGGTTTTGGTAATGTTTATTTGCAACCCAACCTATTAATAATGTCAACAAGATCTGGATGAAGGGTAAGTACAAAGATCAACTTGATCTAAAAGGTCCAGGGCCCACAAAAAGTTTTTAATAGCCATTCATCATTATTTCTAGTAGTGTGGTCCACATGAGATTTGAATTTTCTTAAGGTTTTGTATTGTGTCCTAAAATGAGATTAAAAAATAGATGGACGGAATGGATATATAGAAAATACATCAAGTTGGGCCCCACATTTTAAAAAAGAAAACTGGACAAGTTTGAAAAAAAAAATGGACATTTTGAAAAAGAAAATTGAGAAGTTTATAAAAATAAGTTGAGAAGTTTTAAAGAAAATTTAGAGAAAAAATCAAATTTTAAAAAATTGATATTTTTTTAAAAAAAACTAAGATTTAATTTTTTATTTTTTAACTGAGATTTAAAAATTCAGATGTATTTATTATGTATTATAACGCCCTGTGTTTTCAGGACCCTTTTATATGACTCGTTTCTCAAAAACTCGAGTGTTAACTTTAAAGGATGGTAAAGTTCGAGTGTGTGTATATATATATATATATATATATATATATATATATATATATATATATATATATATATATATTTCATTAGAGTTATCAGTTTAGCGTAGAATGGACAAATCAACATAAAGGAAAATTGCATTTACATTTAGAATATACAAGAGGCTGCCCATAATGACTTATACAAACCAATGCCTCTGAAATTAACAAATACAAGATTTACGTAATTTAATACATGAGAAATAATAGAATGCGTGTAAATTTGAGCCGTAAGACCGCGCAGCTTCTCGTAACAATACAGTCGTGCATCCCTGACACTTGTACCCAGCTCCTCATTAGTCTGAACCTAAAAATCACTTAAGCCACTTATGCTACCTATACGGTTATATATTTGATGGATGAGTGGCCAACTTAGTGTGAATTCCCCTTAAGATTACACACCGTCGCATTAGGTAAGCACAGTTATAAAAATATAACAAGGGATACAAAACAACACATGATGTAGTCTTATTAGATGCATGGATGCGTGAATGCATCATCGACCCGGGGATGCTCATCCGTTCGGAAGTTAGGCTTGTCACCCATGCAAAGGATGACCGTTAGTGAAGCACATCACGTACTGCATAACGACTACCCATCGTACATCACGTACGTAAATTGATAGACGATGGTCTATGCCATGTATGCATGATTAGACAAGCCATTATTAGTCTAATTACAATCAGTCGATTTAAATAAGCTCAAGGTCACTATAGGGGGCTCGTCATCCAGCGTAGGCCGATAGCTCAGGCATAGTGTCCCATGACCACCATCTCCGGCTTATGAGGCTACCACCTTAGGATGTTTAATGGAACCCACCGACTAATAGCCAATCATATTTAATATATGGGGCTTGCCATCGCATGGTTACACAAAATAAAACATCAAACGCATATAGGAAAAATATCAAAACCAAGCCACATAGGGTGAATATCAAAGCTAAGCCACATAGGGCAATTATCAAAACTAAGGCACATAGGGCCAATATCAAAACCATGTAATAAAAGACCACTTAAACACAACAACCCCTGGATGGCAGGCCCACATCAATAATCAATTTAAACCACCACTCAATAACCATTAAGTTGAAGGTCCATTACAATCACAACCAGTCGAGTTACATCCCAAGTATGGGTGTACATTTATAAATGGAGGTTTTCCACTGATGTACCAGTTTAAGTCCATAAGCAATCCACAAGTAATCAGCAAGCATGAAATAAATATGTAGGATAAATATTGAGTATGTAATCTAGCAATTCAATTCCAACAATTAACACATGTGATTATAAAACGAAGATATAAATTATGAGTCGAAATTAAAATAAAAATTATCACTTAAGCTAATGGAAAAATGGAAAGCTCAAGGGAAAGAAATCATCACCTGATGAACCAAATCACCTTCTAGTGTCGCTAAGTATTTGCGCCCTTAGAATTGAATCCTACCATAAACATGAACTTGTACAATTAGATCCAAGTTCTACGAACTACGTAGGTTTAAGATCATAGCTTAGGGCTTGGATTTACTTCATTTTTAGGGTTTTGATGCAGAATTAGGTTTTTATCTTAAAGTTTAATTAAATGCTTAGATTCTAGGATTTGAATCCTAAATTATTATTGTTATTATTATTATTATTGTACAATGGGTCAATAATATTCATAATAGGAGTATTAATCCACTAATATTAATAATGATGGTTCATAAGTTCATATTTGAATGTACCGACATTATCTAATATTCTTATAATGACTAATAATCTTTTAAATAATACAAGTAATAACAATGGAATCTTTACTAACGATAATACAATAAGGACTAATGCTAATAATTATGCTAACAAGTATTATACTAATTCCATAAGAAAAACGATAAATATTTTCTAAAGCTAATAGTCATAACTATCGATAATGAATCTAGTCATGATAATAGATACTATGATGTACCATGAATTATGAAATTCTACACTTAGATCCAAACCTAACACACTATCTATGGTTAGGATCATAACTTACGGTTTAGATTACTTAGATTTAGGGTTTTATCCATTGATCTAATATTAGACTTTGGTTTAGAGTTGAAACCTAATTCATATAATTAATTTATAATAATATTAGAATGAAGTAAAAATAAATAATAATTGCCTATTAATACTAACAATGCTAATCCTATTTATCAATATCCTACAATGACAAAATAGGGATAACATGATAATATTAATATCTAATATCTATAAAAACTAATACTAGCAAAAATAACCTACTAATGGTTAGCCACATTTAATAATTACAATGATTATAGTAACACTAATGATGATAATAAATACTATGATCTACTATTAATGATGATCTTTGAGAGTGATAATTAAACTACTATTGTTTGATAAATACAATCTTTGTTTATAATAGCTAGTTATAGCATAAATAATCTACCAATGTTCTAATTAGAATTTCAATGCAATGTTTAAGAGGAAGCGAACCTAAAGTTAATTCGACTTGAATCAACTTAGTTTGATATGATGACACCCTCGTTCTCACTCATCTCCTCTTCTTGCTGCTGGAGGCATCCAGCAATGGCCAACCTGACCTAACTCAGGTGAGTTGAGTCGACTTGCCAGCAACACAACCAATGCGTGGCCCAACAACTCGGTCGGGTCAAGTTGGTGCAATGAACTGCACTCTCTCCTCTCCTCCTTCTCCTTTCTTTCTTCCTTTTCTTCTTTCTGGCTGGAGAAAGGGTCCCGAAATCAGACCCATCCTGACTCAGCCCAGCCTCGTGACTCACTAAGTCAGGTTGGTGTAACCGCACCACCCCTACTCTCTCTTTCTCTTTCTCCTTTTCTCTTCTCCTCCTCTTCTTCCTGCTTCTCTTCTCTCCTTAGACTTCCCAAGAGTCTGGATTGGACAGACTCATGCCCAGCTCAGATGGACAGTAGCCCAACTTGCATGACTCGGCCCGAGCTGGTGCAAGTTCGGTTGCACTCCTCTCGACTCTCTCTCCCTCCCTTCTTCTCATTTCTCTTCCTCTCCTCATTTCTTTCATCTGTTGCAGGTCTAGCGGGGCCACTAGACGACCCAACAGTTCGGTGCGGCATGACCCAGTCGACATCTCGCGATGGAGGAGAAAGGTGTCGTTAATGGCAGATTCTCTCCAATTGTTTCTTTCTTCATTCCGTCAGCATGGGAGGGTTTCTAGGGGTGTAATAGGCTAGGAAAATGGACGGAATGGAGCTCGAACACCGTTTGTTGGTGGGTTTGGAAGGAGAAGAAAACGACTGATTTTTCTTTCTCTCTAAGTTGCTGTGAGGAAGGAGGAGCCCTAACTCCAGGATACCTCTCTCATGAGGCTTTCCCTAACATTTCTAAGTCGTTGGATTGAGAGAGGATGGTTGGGATTCCATTTAGGTCTCCTAGCTCTCCCTCTAACTATTTTCTTCTCTTTTTATTTTTCTTTTATTCACACAGCTAGATCGGCTGACATTGGATGGCTGAGATTTTCCTCCAAGGGACGGTTAAGATGTAGGGAGGGAAAGCTCACGCGGATCGCCAAGATGGCATGAGAACAGTTTCCATTTTTGGAAATGGTGTGTTTGTAGGCTCCCCTTGCGTCGAGGATTGTGTGTCCACACGTACTGGAAACTTGTTGTAATAGTTGGGTTTTGGTTGAGCCCACTGTATGAATCCGATAGACGGTTCAGATCATGAAGGTGGGGGCCAGATGGTGGGCCGTGATAAAAAATCATGGACGTCTGTCCGTCCTCTGCCAATCTGAAGAGAGAGAGAGAGAGAGAGAGAGAGAGAGAGAGAGAGAGAGAGAGAGAGAGAAATCTCTCTTTTTTGAGAGAGCTCGGGTTAACGGTTGCTTGACTGAGCCCTTCAGTCTGGTGCACAGCGAGTGCACCACCCCCGATGCACATGCATCGCATGTGTGGGGTCCACCATGATGATCGGGTGAGATCCACTCCGCCCATTCGATCTCGGGGTTCCTAATCAGGCCCTAGATTGAAGATCAGGCAGATCTAAGGCCTAGGTGGGGCTCACAACTTGATTTGGGTCATATTGGTGGGTTTTCGTTAATCCGATAGTCAGATCATTTCCAATCTGACCATTAACGGTCAGAGGGTCCTAATGGGTCCTTTGTATGTTCAATACTTGTTAATATCCAAATGATCATATTAAATTTTAATTTTAATTTCAATTTTCATTGTTATTACATGTTTATGTTTTTATATATATATGGGAAAAGGTACTATGCGCTCGAGCTGATGGGAACGTCCCATGAGGTCGAGTTGTGTGGGCCCCACCGTGAAAATCTACTCCATTAGTCAGATGCACCATTCCATCGTGGGCCTAGGTCTCAAAAATCAAGTCAATTCGTGACTTGTGTGGGCCACACCACATACAAAAGTTGAGAGGGGCCGTGCACCATTAAAACATTCATAATCATTTTTTGGGTCCACCGAGATGTGGTTTGCAAATCCAGCCCATCCATTATGTGTCTCCCACTTGGATGAGGGTTCAGACCAAGTTTCAGCAGCATTTAAAACTCAGGTGGGCCCCACCAAGTGCTTTTATATGTTTTTGGCATGTCTTCACATGATTTTAGATGGTATGGCCTACCTGAGTTCCGTTTACGGCTGATTTTTGGGATATCCCATAATTTAAAGGGGACCCATCAAATGCACGGTGTTGATGGTCGACACACATCACGGTGGGGCCGACACAGCTCGACCTCAAGGGAGCTTATCGTGAGTTCGAGTGCATAATACCTTTTCCCTATATATATATATTTATATTTATATTTATATCATAGTCATGTTGTGGGTCCCACTCTTAGGTTATTAGGACTATCCATCTCATGCTTTTATATTATTAAATATTTAATTATTATTATTATCTATATATTATTTTTTTATATGTGCATACATAGATTATATTATATCTATTTATTGTTTATTAATATTATTATTATTATCTTGTATTACTTACCTTTGATTAGAGTCGTTAATGGATTGAATCGTGTCTTAGTGGGCCATGTGTCCAATCCCAGACACCTCTACTACTCAAGCAGTCTTACAGTCGATTTTACAATCCAATGGTCAAATTAGGGAAATCGGACGTTGGATTGATCAACGAACGTTGTGATTGATCTATAGTTTATTTAAGGAGTCCTAGTGCAAATGTATGGTCCGTCTTGAATAACAACTGAATCTTTAACTTAAGGAGATTAATACCCTAAAGTAAGCCCTGTAATTACGTGATGGCCCACCTTAAGGATCAATCTAATGGGAAGCTCGATTTATAGGTGAATTCCACTCCCAACGGTCAGATGACTTAATATATGGATGAAGATTGTACTAGTCGGTCAAGATGAATAGATTGTTGACCACTAGATGTGATGCATAAGGTGAATCACGTGTGTCTCCACGCACGTGCGAACTAATTTAGATCTTCATGGTAACACCCGAGTACTAAAACGTACGGGGTGTTACATGTATCTACACCGATCCATTCGTTTTTCCATATCATTTTAGAATATTATCCCAAAAATGAAGTGGATCCAATTATCTAGTGTGTGGACCATACCATAAAAAAGTGGTGATTGATTGTCCTACTATTTGGAAAAAAGGTTTTTTTATTACCCCTATTGTGGGGCCCACCTTGATGATGTAGTTTTTTTTATCCATGCCGTCCATTTGTTCTCCAACTCATTTTAGGATAGGATACTAAAAATTGTGCAAATCCAAATCTAAGGTTGACTACACCATAGGAAACCGTTATAATTGAATGCCTCACCATTAAAAATTCTAAATGACCCATCATAAGGTTTTAGTAATGTTTATTTGCAATCCAACCTGTCGATAATGTTAAGAAGATCTAGATGAGGGGAAATTAGAAAGATCAAATTGTTCAAATACTTTTGTGGCCCACAAAAGGTTTTTAATGGACAATCATCATTGTTTCTATTGGTATGGTGCACTTGTGATTTGGATTTGATCAATTTTTTGGATCAGTTTCTAAAATATAATGGAAAAACATATGTACCATGTGGATATACAAAAAATATATTAAGGTGGCCCTACACGATTAGGGTAACACCCACCAAGGACCTACCTGGGTAACAATTAATCCGCTCCCCATTCTAATTTCACTCAACGGATTAGGGCCTAATGAGGAAAAGAGAAAGGACATAGATTAAGAGGTTGAAAGAAGGATAGTTTGAGAGAGAGAGAGAGAGAGAGAGAGAGAGAGAGAGAGAGAGAGAGAGAGAGAGAGAGAGAGTTAGGATAATCCAAGCCGTCTGAAGGATGATCTGGCCTAATCTGATTGTCCATCTGTCATCGTAAGTATAAGGATGGATTTTTCCCCCTTTTTCCTTATTTCATTTCATTTTTATGGGCCCACAAGGGGTAGGACCCACCTTGATATGTGTTTGATGTGGTTAGATTTATGTGGTGGACCTAATAATGGTAGGGGCCCACTCGATGGCCAGATCCCTCTTCTTTTCTTCTTTCCCCTTTACATTCTCTTTCTCTATGCTTCAATGGATTGTAGTGGGGCCCACAAGTGAGCCACGCTATAAAACAATGTGCCTTACAAGCTATTACAACATAGACCATCTTGTGTGGCCCATCGTGATATATTTTTTTTCTATCCAACTTGTTGATTAGATCACATGGATATGGATGAATGAAAACACCAAATCATCTTGGTTCGAAGCTCATTGGGCCGATTGTTAGCTAACCAACCTGATAAAGGGAGTGGATTGTTGTTGATGTTTCAAATCTGTCAGTAATAGGGTCTGTCGATGTCATCGAGCAGATGTCAATGCCATTGACAGATGCTCGATCCCATCAAGAAAATCTGAAAAATCCATGTTGGTTGCTGGACTGTTTTAGAGGTGTTACTTGATGGCATCGAAGGAGTTCGATGTCATTGACAAGTTTTTGAGGGTTGTCGATGCCATCGAGGTCCCATCGAAGATGCGCACAAAATTGCCAAGTACACAAGTTGTTTCCTATTCTAGTTGTGATATTATATATTTTACATCCTGGATTTTTGTGGCTCGAGTGTATACTCATGCTTGAGAATTTCGAGTGTTAATAATGTAAAAATTGGATGCTTCAAAACCGCACCTTGTTTTTTTTTTTTTTAATATTTTTTTTCCATTTAGATAACATCTAGTTACATTCATGAAGGTAGTCATTCATGAGAGTAAAATTAATTGTATTTATTATTCCATTAGAGTAAAAGAATTTAACAAATTATCACATGCCCTATCAATGGGAGCTTATTACATTATTAAAGTTTGCAGCAAAAAATAAATAAAACTAATCGGGCATTATTTTTCTTCTCTATTCGAACCCATTTTCCATAAAACAATCGTCGTCTGTTATATCAACTTGAAATTTACCTGCAACATCTACATGGTTGGAGATGGTCAATGCCATACTCAGTGGTGGTTGTCCTTTAAAGTTTACAATGATTCAAGTGATTCATAAGAATAACATAAGGGTTTCGATACATCTCATACTTTACAAATACAAGTGGTATTGGAATGCGCAAACATTCTACATGAAATGTATCCTAACAAAGTATGTGCGGCTCATCACACTCAACAATCATCACAATATGGAAAGTAATTTAAAGATATCTAGCTCGCCCTGCATCCTATACTATGGAGATTTGTCGGCGTGTCCAACGTTAACGTGGATTTATGCGAACATCTCAAGGTGACACAATAACGCGATTGAAAGATTTACGTGGCACGATTTGTTCATGGAGCGACTATTTGCGACATCCAATCCCGAAAAGTGATATAACACGCTTGGCGGTTTACTTACATTGATTATGCATTATGCACCACTACCTAACCCACAGGATTACCTGCTGACTAAGAGGGCCGCTACCCAAAATGCATTATGTCATGCCCCAAACTCGAAAACCTGGCTCCGTAGTACCCCATTCTCGGCTCCTAACGCAGCATGTGCCAGATTTCGATCCTGGGATCCTACAAGGAAGATTTTCAGTATATATATATATATATTTTGTAATGGAGCATAACCACAAGCATAACTAAGTCACAAAACAACATCATCACCACATATCCACTAATATAATCATTCAAATACAATGCTGAAATGAGAATACAATATGAAGATATCAAAGAAAACTCCAAAAGTTCCACCGCACGCTCCTCCCTCAGATTGGCTGCATCCTAACATCACCTGCACGCATCTATGTACATAAGATTATAGAAAGCTTAGAAAGTGGTGAAAGTATATGCGCAAGATAAGTGTCAAGCACACAAATACAACGCCACAAATCATAAAATATCAAAATAAGCAGAAATACTGACAAGATCAAGAATCGTACGATATCAGAGTAAGCGAAAATATACTGGCAAGTCCATGAGTCATACAATATCCGAATATGTAATGTAAACGCGGAATCATAGAGAGTTAAATATCAGATGTCAAGGATGCAATGCAATATAAAAATCCTGCTAAGTTTGTCTAGGCCATATAAGTGCAGAAACATAATAACCTAAAATGTCATATGCCTGCAGATGTAATGCAATATGGGATGCAAATGAAATGACCAAGCTGGAGTGAAGTCGGGATGATAGTACGTAGTATTGCAGGCTATGGGGTTCATCATAAGGGAGTTCTATCCAAACCAGTCCCATACCTAAATTTGGATAGTCAAACACAATGTGGTAAACTCTTGATCTCAGGTTAGTCACGCGCCCCAACCGAAATCCTGACCATTGCGAAGGTACACATAACAAATAGTTGCGCACCACCAGCCCGAGTGGATAGTGAATAGATGAATGAACGAGTATGCAACTCCTGCTTAGTAGCCTGCCAGCACAGTAGCTTGCCCAGGCCTCAACCCCGCCCACATCATACCTGCACACATCAGCGTTCGCCCACGTGCACCCGCCCACATGTGCAACAGTGACAGGGTGTCATAATATCATGTCAGTCCTCATATCAAGTCCACAAATCAATATGGTTCCTCTCTGAAAAATCACTGGGGTCTATTACACTCCACACTGATTGTGGCCTCCCTAGCCATACAGCCTAGCGAGTGGAAGAGACCACACTATTCGCCTGACCAGTAGTCTCCAATACCTACCTGACTCGTCGATAGCGGACCCATTTGCGAGCTAGTCAAGCTCAGCCTAGCTTATAGCCCCCTCACTTGGGCGGATAAGGTTACACCCCCTTCCAACCGACCACGACACAGTGGGAGACATGGTCTCATGGTATAGGCACCGGTACTCATATTCTACTCGGTCTAGACGTTGGAGCATCTCCTAACATGAAGAAAGTTCTGGGACTTTCACCTAAGGACATCCTACGTGCCCACAATACTAGAACCAACATTTCCGGTGTCCCATCTGGCCATCCACGATGTGTCTGTGAAGGCCATGGCCTTGATGTCGCTAGGGCGTACAATGATCATGTCACACATATGCGAGATATATGAGTCACACTGTCCAGTAATGCAACAATTCTGCGCATACCACGCGCTCATGTGAGTAACTCCTATCAGTGAGTCCCATAAGTAATCTGCTCAATGACATATATTATAATCAGTCACTACTCATATCAAGCATACACATGATGCTTATGGCATGAGTCATGGAATTATACTAAGCATGTTATAAAGCAATGAACTATCCTTACAATGCAGATGGACTTAAACGGCCTACACACAACAAGTATGGGCCTATCAATGGGTCCTAAGGAGAGTTACAATGCTGACATTTAACCAACATTATACTTACAATGTGGGCATCGAACCATCATTGCTCCCAAGGCATAGCTCGCCATAAACATCATTACATAAACCATGGTAGAATCACACATTACAATGGGCTTGTGTACATCCTATTGGGCCTCAACTCATGGGCCTTAGATACATCAAATGGGCCGCATCATATGGGCCGCATATATGTCAAGGTGGGCCTCAATGGACGGGCCACAAATACATCAAGATGGGCCTAATCACATGGGCCATATGTATATCAAATGGGCCACACCCAAATATAAGTGGTGGTAATGATTTCCACCATTAAATTCTTAAGGCCCACCATAACATTTATTTTCTATCCAATCTGGTCATAAGGTCACACAGACCTAGATTTAAGAGGAAAACAAATTACCTAATGATCCAAACTTTTGTGACAGCAAAAGAATTTCAACAGCAGAAGCTCAATTCCACTGCCTTTTTGCTAGGTGGTCCACTTGATCCTAGATCTGTCTCATTCTTTAGCTCATGCCATAAAATGATCTCCCAAAATGATTGGAAGGTATGGATATAACACATCCATCATGGTAGGGTCGACACACGTGGCCCACCAACTAATGGACGGTGTGCATTTACACCGCAGGTGGCACAAGAAGCATCTCGTGTTGTTGCTGCACGTGTAGCAGCAGTAGCTAGTAGCGGCTATTGCTTCCAACGGCAAAGATGAGTCCCACATAGGGTCCATCATGATGTTTATTTCCCATCCATCTGTTAGTAGGTCACACAGACCCAGGTAAAGAGGAAAAACAAATTTCATCATGATCCAAAACTTTTGTGACAACACAAAAGAGTTTCAATGGCAGACATTCAATCAACACTGTTTCCTGTAGTGTGGGCCACCTGAGCTCCTAGTACAGCTGATTTTTGGAGTGGTCCACAGCCAGAAAGGGGCCATCAGAATGCACGATGTTGATGTTCCCACACATCACGGTGGGCCGGCCTATGGCTGGGACCCATATCCCTGGCCCCTGAAGCACACCACATCGCAGCAGCACCTGCTGCTTTGGACGTCAGCGGCAAGTGCTGTTGCCTATATTTTTATTTATTTATTATTATTTTTAAATGGTTTTTCCAAGGTATTTCCTAGGTGGGGCCTACACCAGAAGAATCCACCCCACCCATTGGATTGTACAGCCCATAACAGATCCAACAAGCCCAATATTGAGCATCTTTTGGTGTATAGAAATAATGGAGTAGATTTCGACAGTAAAAACACTATTTTCTATGCTATAGCCCACCAGAAAATCAGATCAGCTTCATTTTTTGGCTCAACGCCTAAAATGATTTGGGAAATGGGATGGATGGCGTGGATTGAATCCATACGTCAAGGTGGGGCCTGTATGAGTGGCCCACCCAAATAGCTTTGAAACAAACTGATATTCCTGTTTTCATGTCAGCACGCCACACCTCAGTTCACACTTCACGGCCTGGCCACGTCCAGCGTCCTTGGACGCTGGACGGTCTACATACAACACATTTAAGGTTGGCCCCACCTAAAGACGAGTTGTCCAGGTGGGCCACCAAATGGCTGGATGGCATGGATAAGACATACATTAAGGTAGGGTCCATCCAAGTGGGCCACGCAGCTACATCATCACACACAATAGAAAAATGAAAGAGAGAGGGTGAGAGAGAGAAAGAAAGAGATCGAGTGATGGAGGGACCCCAGCACTATGGGCCTTCCCTTCCGTACATCACAACATAAATCAAGTGGGTCTCATAACATGTGGGCCCACCAATCAAAATCAACGGTGGAGATCCTTTCTCCACCAAAATGAAAGGTCTAGATGACCTCTTTCAAACTTAGAAAGTAAACATCATGATAGGGTCCGTGGAGGTTAGCCCCATCATAGAATGATTATGAGAATCATAGTGGGCTATCGGCCATATCTAGGGTCTAAAGTGAGATCCATACCATCAATCGATAGGCCTCACTTGACCCATCATCAAAAGAATGAAATCTACGCGTATAGAAGCACTCACCATTCGATCTTCTTGGTCCGATGGAAAGCCGATCTCCTTGTGTCTCACTTTGATGGTGGATGATGAGAAGTGAAGGGTTAAGATGAAGGATTTTAGGATGGGAAAGTGGGCCACACAAAACACCTTTTCTCACACTTGGGATGCTTGGACGTCCATTTTTTCTCCTTGAAAATGCTTGGAAAATGTGTTGAGAAATGAGAGAGAGAGAGTTGTAAGGAGAGAGAAAGAGAGAGAGAGAGAGAGAGAGAGAGAGAGAGAGAGAGATGGGTGATGGATGTGAGGTGATAGACTTGTTGACTTTTGGGGTAGGTTGCTTGACTTGCGGAGAAAGAAAGCATGGGTTGCTCTTGTACTTGACATGAGGTGATTGATTGATTGATTTGAGTGATTGATTGATGGGACATGATGTAGAGATTCTCTTGGGATTGCAAACGCGCGGTGTTTCTTCGAAATAAATGCTAGCCCACATCTCCTGGCCGGGGTATCTCCTCAGCACGTGAGACGCGGTATCGGAACTGCGGCGACAGTGTGGTCGCAATGGTATAAGTCTTGGATTAAGCCGACTCAAATCTATAGAATATGACTTAGGATCGCGCGCAAACGTACATTATCAGTCGCAGGTTGCCAGAATTCGACGGGAAGGATCGTGTGAGTCAACGGAATAGTACGGACTAGGATACGGGTCTCACACATTATGTCCACGATAATACATTGATCACTAGAAGTAGGATTTCCAACTTAATACTTGCGTTGTGTGAGATTAATGCAGTAATTAAAATTGTGTATCAATGATTTGCATATTGAAGATAAATGGCTTTAAAACTTGAAGTATGTAAAAAAGAGGTACTCGAATCAGTTAAATTGCAAAATTGAAAGGAAAAACCCTCACCTCTTAAACTTGATCTCACCCTAATGTTGTTAGATTTGCTTTGTTGTGTCCCAATTCCAGCATGATTAACACGTCTCTTATGATTAGATCATCGCCTTTCATGGATTGTATGGTTAGGATCGAAGTAAATTTCCAATCATATGAAGAATAATGAACGTAGATACTTTCTTACCTTGATCTGCCCGACCAATCCCTTGCTCAATGGATTTGCCTGGTGAATCGACTCGGTTCAACTCAATCTTTATATCTATGTATGTAATTACTTTGAATAGATTATGTAACGGCCGTGCTTCAGACTGGGGTATAATAGCCCACTTAAGACTCGTGTCTACCTCATACTTTTGAGAGGACCCTAATGTGAATAGACAAGATGAATAGACAGAGTAGATTTCTCTGAAACATCCCTCTGGGCCCCACACCCAGAGGTGCATGTGCACGAGGTGCGTATATGCCCCAGCACACCGAACTATCAAACATGGTAAAACCGTGTTTGACCCGTGAATCTCCGAAAAGGAGAGTCTCTCCTTTTTTTTTTTTTTTCTATCGCACATAACTTGAACGGATAACGTCTGTTTGGACTTGTTGTGGTCCACCATCATGTCATCTCGGAGGATTTGATTTGTCCGTCGTGGTCGTAGGACGGAATCCCAGACCTTAGCTTTTTTCCACATGTTTCCAAGTTTCACGGTGCACAATTTTGAGCACAAGTAACTAGGGTGTGAGAAGCCAACATGCAGACGATTTAGAATGGGCCACCATTTCAGCCTTTACGGATATTTGAACTTTCATCAAGTCAAGCACATGATTACAGTCAAGAACACCGGGCCCATGAGGATCCATGCTTACAGTCATGTGCACACTAGTGAGCGCAGGAGGAAACTTCACCCACTCTTCAACTGGCGCCGATCCGAGAAAGCCTCTCACTCTTGATCCTATCAATGTAACCCATCACTACATCTTAGCCATCCAAACTCCTCTAAGGATGATTTCGATCCCTCCCACGTCAACAGAAAGGAAGTAAAAGAGTAGAGGGAATGCGGCGTCCGCCGTTTTCCACGAAAATGAACTATAGTCTGTGGAAGTCGACGTACCAAGAAACCCACTGCAAGAGAGGGGCTTGGATCGTCGATCTGGTGGGCCAACCAGCATCAATAAACCAATCTGGACCGATCAGGGGTGCCACTTTAAAGATCATGCGGCTGAGATGTGATCCACCATGGAAACAGGATCACCTTCCTCATTCAAGATAAAGGCCTGGGCTGTTAGAGTCTGCCCATTACAGGATCCAAAATGTCCAGACAATAACCCGTCAAATCTGGCTTGATCTGTGGAGGAAAGAAGAAGAAATTCGGGAGGAGTACCACTGGCTGAGAACAACAATACATCGCTCCATTTTTCTTGATTGCCCAAGCAGAGATTGCGTAAGGAACCTGTTGAGGGTCAAATATTGCATATTATCCCCTATTTATTACTTAGTTTTATGAACATGATAATGCTTAATGTTCTATTTTAATTACATTTTTGTTGCAAGGTGAATTTAAGAGCTTGGATTGAAAATGATACTAAAAGCATGGATTTAATGCTCAAGAATCACCAAGGTAGAGGAATCTTAGGAGACCAAGAACGGAGAATTCTCATGCTAAAGATCTAAGGAAACCAAGTACAAAGGATGAAGAAAAGATTGATAAGAGCACAAGTAAAACAACAGAAAAACAACCAATTTCGGTGCTACCTAAGCCAACTTCGGTAGCTACCTAAAGTGCATAAAACAGTCCAGCAAGAAAATAACTTAATTCGGTGCTACCTAAGCTTAATTCGGTACCACCGAAGTCAATTTCAGTAGCACATTTGGATACCTAAGCACTCTGCACATACAATTTCAGATGCGATAAATTTCAGATACAACTTTGGTGTTACTGAAGCCAGTTTCGGTGCCACCGAAATCATGCAAAGTTGTTGCATAAGGCTGACACGGATTGCGTAATTGAGGCCTTTCGCAAGCAGTTTCCAAAAATTTTAAGTCGGTGCGTAAGAGGAGGATGCACAACTATAAATAGGAGTCCTTAGGACATTCCTAGGCATCATATAGGGTTTGAAGAGTGGAGCCACCACCGAGAAGCTTTCTTCTTCTTCCTTAGTTTGTTTTTATGCTTTTCTTAAGAGTCTTTAGTTCAATCATGTCTATGGTTGGCTAAGCCTCTTAGTTAGGGCTAAGAGGTGAAGCTTGTAGTGTGATTGAGACGTTTATTTTGCTTTGATTCATATTTTATTGTACTCTCTTGGATTCTAGTTCTTTATTAAAGAATATTTTCAGTGTTTAATGGTTTGTTGTGACTTAAATTACAATGGATCTGTAATTGCTTTGAATATCTTCTTTCCTGATTTGAGATTGTGAAATTAGTAAGTCCCGTTGTTCACCATCGTCTCTTAGGCATGGTAGGATGATGGAATCCTTCCCAACCTTCATAATGCTCTTATGAGTGGTTGTGGGATTGGTAAATCCTGTTGTTTGCCTTATCTCCTGGGCATGGTTAGGTGCTGAAATCACTTCCAAATCCTCACAACTCTTATCCATTGATGATTAGATCCATGAGAAGTTCAGAGATCTAACAAATCTCTTCTTACCAATTGGATAAGATAGGACTCTGATTCCAGTTGTGTCCTTGAATCAAGCAAGGTAACATCCTGAGAACCTTCTAGTGGATCCTTGGCACCCTAGTTACCAACTTTAAATTTATAAGTTTTAATTACCTTATTCAAAATCACTTTCTCAAATATTTTAGGTTTACATCTTCATCTAGTTCTAGTTCTGGTTCTAGTTACTTTCAAAATATGTACAAGTCAGTCCTTGTGGATTCGACCTTAGTCTCACCGAGATTATTACTGCATCGTGACCTTACACTTAGGGTATTGAACAGAACCCATTCCATTTTCCTTGCTCGCGCAAACAAGATTGTGTAAGAAATTCACAAGAAGAGTTTAAAGACCCTTACACCTATAAATTCTCCCTTGTTCGACGATTGGAGAAAAAAGACAGTAAGAAAGAGAGACAAGGAAAGAGAGAAAGAAAAGGGAGAAAAAGAAGAAATCGGGAGAGAGAGCCCACCAGCCTTACTTTCGGGCACCTTACTGCAAGTTCGGGCCAAGTCCAAGGCCCCACCTAGTTGTTGCCAATCGAGAAACAGAAGAGGGAAGAAAGAAGAAAGTGAGGGATTCCTTTAAGCTTATCTTGATTTAACTTGATATGATTTATCCTGCCTCTTGAAATTACGGTTTGCATCGTACTAGTAGAGGTATGAAACTGTTCTTATAGTCCTAGAGGGGGATGAATAAGACTTTTTCTTCTTCTTTTGCTTATTCAAAAACTTAATTGCCTAACTTAAATAATCATTCAATTTGAAGCAAGTAAAGTATATAACTCTAACGGCTTCCATGCCAATTAGAGGATCCAATCACAAAGGCTATTGAAGATATGCATATATAATAGCTAGCCTAGTGATGTGTGCTTGTGTGTCGAATGTGTTTCCTATAGTGTAACATTCATCCAATCTTGTATACAAAATTAAACTTTCAAGCATATGTAAGCATGATTAAACAGATGCGCAAATGATCATTCCAAACACAAGCATTTATAGTGATTCAGCTACATCCCTACTCCACTCCCGACATCCACACTCAATCCCAGAGTGCACCGGATTTCACTATTGTGGTTTTAAATCAGGTTCACCAACAACCTTTACACTCGTACACTTAGGACACAATTTATGCTCTCTGTAAGAACAAAGGTCTTACACCTAGAACCCACATTTAGGCCCATCGATCAAGGTCCCACACTAGGCACCTACCGTTTAGGCCCACTGGCCAAGGTCCCACACAAGGCACCTAACGTTTAGGCCCATCGGCCAAGGTCCCACACAAGGCACCTATGAGTTTGTTGATGGCAAACTCTTAGGCTTAATCCTACAGAGGAAAAAGACTAAACTTTTGAACTCTTAAAATGACACTTACTTGTCGGATTGAATTCTCTCTTGTAACTCATCTTGGGATGCTTGATCTTCGTGTTTTCGTGCTTGAATCAGCTTCCTGGTGCTCCCTCGATCGCGTTGCTTAGATTTACCGGTTAATTTGGCTTCATGATCTAAAACCTTACATTCGATGTACCTATCAAGGTGACAAAGGTTACGGGAGTTGGTTGAATCTCCTATTTAGGATAATGAGTGGATTTCCTAAGGGATTCAACGTATGGACGCTCTAGAGTATCAAAGAAACAAGGATATTTCTATTTATTTGGTCTTTGTACTCTAGAGAAGGCATAAGTTCATGTTCTTCATTATATAAGAGCTTTGAATGCTCATAAGAGTGAAAGATCACAATGAAGAGAACATGAACTCGTATGGATAGAGTCTAAATGGACTAAGATAAGATTGGGATACACTATAGATTATATGGTGCCTATTTTCACTAATTTTGCAAGTTCCCACAAGCCATTTTTATAGATAAAAGCTTCCCACGGATAGAAAATGGCCATAAAATGGCTAGTTTATGGTGCTACCGAAGTAACCTTCGCTACCACTGAACTTGCTTTAGTAGGACAAAATTAAATTCTTAAGTTGCTGATTGAAAATAGTCTCTTTCGATGGCACCGAACTTTGTTCGTCGGCGGTAGTCGGTGTCACCGAAATATCTAGTTGGTGACATTGAATTATCGTTGTAAGCTTGTTGGACTATTTTGAGCCCCTTTGGTAACACCGAAGGTATCTTCAGTGGTACCGAAGATGCTTTTTGGTGGCACCTTCGTCTTACCGACAGTGGACAGATTTTCCTGTTTTTCTTGTTTTGTCTAATAAATCTTTCACCAACTTGGGACTTGATTATGCCAAGACTATAGGATATAAGATATGGACTTGTGATTGGCTTAGAATAAATGACCTAGGTGGGCTTTTCTATTTTGGTTGGGATCATCTATTTGCAAGGTTTAAGATCGTAGAAGCAATCCATTGTCTTCAATGTGGCTTCGATGCTTCTGATCCAGTTGCGTCGCCGGTCTTCATTTGCTTAGAACTCATCCGACTTCAAGACACCACTAGTCACGTAATTGACAAACATGAGTGCAAATAGGTGCACTAACAATCTCCCCCTTTGTCAATTGCGTGACAAAAATAACCTAACCTACGACGGTGTCATGGTCCATACCAATGACAAACCAAAACAATAAAGATAACATATCAAAAATAAAATTTACAACTCTAAACTTGACATGTAATATAAAATCATGCTGCACTCCCTTAGTGTATACTAAGACTAACTTGCAATAAGGGAAACAAACAATTCATGCAAGAGACAAACATTATTTCGGTGGGTAGGTTTGTTCTCCCCCTTTTTGTCAGCTATTGGCAAAGAGTTAATCAAGAAATATTCTAATAACATTTGAGAATGGATAAAACAGAGGGTAAGAGAATAAATCTTATGATGAAATAAGCATTAAGAGCATCATCCGGGCAAAGAATATATCATCATAAGCAGGCAACTCATTGTTAAATAGAAGAGATAGCAATATAAAGAGTATTTAACATGAGCATAATAGGTATCATCATTTGAACCATCAAAAATACTACCCCAAGCTTGGATAGATTCATCCGACATTATCTGGTGGTTTAAAAAAAGGTTCAGGCCCCCAAGGCCATAGTAAATCCAAAAAGAAATATATCAGATTTGTATACATCCTAACTTATAACGAAAAGATCAGACTGTTAAAGAGTAAGTGTGAGGCAAGTCATGACAACATCCATCTATATATGGTAATCTTGAATGCACAACAAGAAATCAGAGAGGACTGGGCTCTAAAGCATCGGCGGAGTCATCGCATCGCATCCCAGCCAAATCTAACGTTCTTTGAACTCCTGCTACTGCTTGCTGAGACAGGTGAGAGTAGCCTCTAGCGAGGCAGAAGGGGCAGGAGGTGCAACTGCAGCCTCTTCTGGCGGCACAAGAATTTTTGCTGAACGTGCATTAGCCTCAGGGTGAGTTCTCGTCCCATGTCTAGTTGAAAGATGTATGCGGGTAAGGCTTAGAGCTGTGACACTCGGGGCAGTGACAACTTCGCTTGAGTTTCCCTTTATCCCAAACTGATTTGCCATCCGACAGAGTAATCTCCCAAATGGGATGGGATTCCACTGCTATTTGACTCAAATGCCGATACAATTTGATAGAATATCATGGTGGGAAGGCACATGGGTTCCCCTGTTTCAAGTTTATAGAGAGTTTCGACCATGAACGGAGTCAGTTCGGTATAATTACCCGACCGAGGGTAGACATTCAACATGAAAATGAGATGTAGAATGTGATAGTCATTTGACATTTCAGTAGCACGGAGAGCATTCCCTTTGCTCCACTCTATATTATGACCATTGTAGAGAAATTTGGTCCAAACAATGCATTTTTCACCATTGGTCATAGGAAGCTCAGATGGGCGTTCCAAGCAAATAGGAATTTTAATCAAGGAAGATATCCTTCGGCTAGGGGTAATAGAGAAAGTTCTCCCACGATAGTTGACTGTGATGGCTAAGGAGTCATGATCTTTTGGTTGTGTACAATGAGATAAAAGGGCCTTGGCAAGATTGACATCGACTTCCCCTCCGAGGGACAAAGTAGGTACCCAACTGCAATTGTGAAGAATGTCATAGACATTATAGGGCTCGAGACATGAGGCATCAACATTCCTCTCACATATGATTTTTCGAGATGTAAAACATGCCGCGATGGGACTCGGAGGGGGAGAGGGATCGTTTGGAGGACCGAAAAGTCGAGTATGTTGATGGATATTTTGACCTCTTTTTGGGGCACAGAGTTTGGTCTTGGTGCTAGACGATTCTCCTCGATCGTGTTTCTTTTTGGTTCTTCCCTCCCTTGGAGGAGAGTAGCCATGACCTTCCATATGGGAATGTGGTAGATGACACGGAGAAAGAAAAAGAAGAAAATCTTAAGATGAAATGTTTAAATGGCAGGAAAATACTTGGGAACCACGTGATTTTGGTAGGAAGACTTATAGCTGAAGGGTAAGGGAAATCGACAAGATTTAGGGCAAAAGGGGCCTTTTAGACGAACTGAGTATTATAGGTATGCTTGCCCGATTTCGGTACTATTGAAAGTTATTTTGGTGCTACCAAAGGTAATCGAAACAATGTATTTGCAGGTATTTTTCAGACTGATGTAATAAGCTCCCATTGTGAGAGCATTAGAAGTTTTGAACTTATATTTTACTTTTATGAAATAATGAAACTATTTAATTTTCATTCTCATGAATACTCAACCTTATGAATGAGGAATGGCTATTGGTTATAAATTAAATGGTTTAATTAAAGGGAGAAAGGAATTAACATCCGAGATCTCCATGCCAGGCATTAGACTCATATCATAGAAATTTTGGGATGTTATAGATTAACAGCTAGGGATTAAGAGATATATATATATATATATATATATATATATTTGCTAAGCTTTGGTTGCTCAAGAAGTTTAATCTAGACGTCACTCGTGACTCAGTGAGTTGCTAGTTGAACATGAGCTCTCACTCCGTAATTGCTTCTCTCTTTTTCTCTCTCTTTTTCTCTTAGTGTTATACGAAAATTTTGGACAACTTTCTTCTTCCTACATGTGGCCTTTTATAAATTTTCGGATGAACTCACAAGAGGGACGAGTCCCTGTTTCATTGTAACAGCGCCTTGCGCTGGTTCGTTTACACACAACAGCTCTGCGTTTGGCTCGAGTTGTGATCCTGATCGAGGGTTTGCTTCCTCACTTGTATTTAGGAATGGTTGTCATTCAAACGGGCCGTCAGTTGTGCTGTTTAATTCACAAGTGGTGTTAATTGCAAGGATTAACGTTTGGTGTTTTCTCGAGGAAGAAAACCTCCGTTCCCATGGCGAACAATTCCTCAGTCTAGATCTCGTCGAGCTGGTTTTTCTAGAGGGGTCAGATTTGTCATAGGGAGCTTGGGGAGTTGTCAGATTGAGGGTTCAGATGCTCCCTTGATGGGTCCAACGAAAATGTGTAGAGGCCATTTTTTAACGTTGTTTCATAACGGAATCTGTAATTTCAGAAATCCTAGCATTATGGGGATTCGCTAGACTTTTCGGGAGTTTGTGTTGGAGTCGGATCCTCACTGGATGAGGATCAAATGACTCAGATCTTGCTAAAGTCACCGAGCCCAAGAGTTTCGATGGAAGTTCTCTTGAGCGCGAAAAACTCGTGCGCTTCGGTTTGATTGTGAGGGACATGTGGGGTCCACTATGGTGATTTCTCGAGAAATCCACTCTTTTTATCGATTTCGTAGGGTAACTTTAGGGCGTGGTTGTGAATATGGAGTTGATCGGAGGCTTATCTTGAGAGTTCTCCTAGTGGGTGTTAAAACAGACTTGATTTTAATAAACGGTACACACTTAATGATCAGGACCCAATTTTGGGGGAGGTGTGTAATCAAGATAGGAAAATGATTGGACAAAGTTCGGTGGTTGCTCGATGGCAGAAAAAGCCTAAATATGAAATTTCACCTGTTGCGCTAGAAGGAAGGAACTGACTTCAACATTCAATGATGTAGGATCATAGATCAGGGTCTAAATTTCATATAACCTCGTAGTCATATGAGGCCAAACTGTAGTCCAAATTTGAATTGAGATGGACGACAAGAAGTTGTTAAATTGAAAGATCCAGATTTATAAGGAGTTAATAAGCTCAAAAGGATAATTTTGTACCTTAAGAAAAAGCTACCAAAGTGGGGTTTTCATATTTCACACATGGTCCATATGATGGGCAATCTAAGTTGCTCATATCAAGGAAAATATCCTACTGTGACTACTAACAAGCTCTGCTCATTCGATGGACACCAAAATCAATGATTAAGGGGCTGATTTGTCGATTGGGCCACTTTTACAATGAGATAATGGCTGAAATTTGACATGTATGGTTAATTTATGACACATAGGCATATTATAAAATTTCACATCAAAGGGATAATGAGAACCATGTGATCTAGAATTTAAAGGTCTAGGTTAATGGTATTTTCGTAATTATTGTTAATCTGAGAGTTTTAGGAAATCTAATGGTTCTACATGGTTATAGGCATGTTTCTAAGTAATTCTTACAAAATAACTTATATCTAAATCATTATGAATAAATAGTTATTTACCAAATTAATTAAGAAAATGTACATATATTAAACCACATAATGGATGGTCAGATGACATGTTAAAATAGTAAAACTTGATAGTTAGTACTCTGACTATATATGCAGGTGGATATATGGTCAGTTTCATAAATGGATGAACACAAGTGAGTTTTTGGAGTGATCAAGAAGTAGAACATGTATACCGTTAGGTTCAAGTGACTTGTTCACATGTGTAAGTTCTTTGGATTGTAGTTCTAATGGTGAGTTAAGCATATTCATAGGTGGTGAAAAAGATGTACAGATCAAAATCTCGATTCAATACATGTATGAGTGTATGTAGGATCAGGTTGTTAGTTTATTAAACTCAGGTGGTCCAAACTCCAAGCAGACGGTTAGATATGTTTACCTAACGGTGAATAGTTGACTGATCGGTTGGTTATGATGGACAAGTGAGAATACTTGGATATACGATAATTCCGTCTTAAAAATTAATGGTCGGATGACTTGATTTATGGATGAAGATTATTTCCAACGGTCAAATTCATGTTGGAGAATAGATGTAAGATTAGTATAGTTAGATTGGTATCGTACACATGTACATACTATGTTAAACTTCATGGTAACACTTGAGAACTTTCAAGTGTCATTGGGATTAGGGGTAGATTAAGGTGTATTAAGGCTTTTGAAATCATTTCTAAGGGTTCAAAGGCATAACTAGGGTTTGAAGGAAATTTGAGGCTTATTCGAATCAGTAAGAACACTATCTCTTGTAATTTCTTCTTTCATAGTGCATTATTCATCACTTTATGTCGTGGTTATTTTTCGTAATGTTTTTTCCATGTAAAATTTGTATTGTTCTTGTTTGGGCTTGTTTGGGCTTGTTTGTGTGATTGCATGTATTTTGCTTGATTCTACTCTATGTGCTTTCGCGGTTCCCAATAAGTGGTATCGGAGAGAATGTTAGGAAGTGGATTGAATTTGAAAGCAAGGTATTAATGGCATCTAACATAAAGTTCTAACAAGTTTTGAACTATGGAAAGTTAAGATGAATGACATCTTAGTTCAGCAAGGATTAGATAAAGCTCTCCTTGAAAAGTGACCCGAATCTATCACAGAAGAAGAATGGAACAAGATAGATAAGAAAGCCAATATATCTATCCAATTATGTTTAACTGATGAGATCCTCTATAATGTTATGAGTGAGAAAACTATAGCAAGTACTTGGGCAAAACTAGAGAACATCTAAATTGGGATTAGGGGTAGATCAAGGTGTATTAGGCCTTTCTAAATTGTTCTTAATGATTCAAGGGCATAGCCAGGGTTTGAAGGAGATTTGAGGCTTGTTCAAATCGGTAAGAACACTATCTCTTATAATTTCTGCTTTCATAGTGCATTATTCGTCGCTTTGTGTCGCAGTTTTTTCCTGCAAGGTTTTTTCATGTAAAACTTAGAGGGTTCTTGTTTGTACAATTACTTGTGTTTTGCTTGACTCTGCTTGGGACGTGATTTGGCTAGTGACATTGCCACCAGACAGATGGCTAGTGGTTGGTGCTACGTGGCCCCACCATGATCTATGTGTTTTAACCACACCGTCCATCCATTTTTACACATCATTTTAATAATTTATCCTATAAATGAGGCAGGTGGACCACACCATGGGAAAACAATAGTGATTGAACATCTACCATTAAAAACCTCTAAGGCCCACTGTAATGTTTATTTGACATCTAACCTGTGGATTAGGTCATGCGGACCTGGATGAAGGCAAATATCAAATATCAGCTTAATCCAAAAATTTTGTGGCCTTAAGAAGTTTTTAATGGTGAGAGTTCAATCAACACTGTGTGGCTCACTTGAGATTTTGATCTACTTCAATTTTGGTTTCATACCATAAAATTATTTGAAAAAAATGGATGGATGGCATGGATGAGACACGTGCATCGTGTTGGGTCGACAGAGCACCAACCACTAGCAATTGGCCAGTGGTGGTTCCTAACATGGATCTCTAACAGGATCTCCGAAGTGGACATACCTTTATGCCAAAGAGAGATACTGGAAAGGGATTGGCTTCTCCCCTGGCTAGTGGTCAGTGCTCTGTAAGGCCCTCCATGATGTATGTGTTTCATCCATGCCATCCATCCATTCTTCTAAATCATTTTATGCAATGAGACCAAAAATGAGGTTGATCTATCTCAAGTAGACCGCACTATGTTCATTGAACTCCCGCCATTAAAAACTTCCTGGGGCCACAAAAGTTTTAAATCAAGTTGATATATATTTTTTCCCTTCATCCAAGTCTGTATGACATAATAACAGGTTAGATGTCAAATAACCATTATAGTAGGCCCTATGAGGTTTTTAATGGTGGACATTTAATCACTACTGTTTTCTTATAGCGTGGTCCACCTGAGATTTATATCTAGCTCATTTTTTTGGATCAAGCCCTAAAATTATCTTTCAAAATGGATGGACGACATGGATAAAACACATACATCATGGTGGGGTTCACATAGCACCGACCACTAGCCACTAGCCAGACCGTGTCCGCTAAAATGATATTAAACAACGTATATATGGATGGGATGGATTTCTGACAAACATCATAGTGGGCCCCACTTACGTTTCCAGCGCAGGAACTTCCTGCGAAAGGCTTTCGTAGGGAATCCGCATCCCAGCATCCTTTACGCTGTGTATCGGACGGAAACAGATTGGCTACTCTCCCTGCCACTAGCCAATGGCTGATGGTTGGTACTCTGTGGGCCCCACCATGATGTATGTGTTCCATCCATGCCATCCATGTATTTTTCTAGATCATTTTATGGTATGAGACCAAAAACTAGGTATATACCAATCTCCATTTTAGAATGAGAAATTTTCAACTGTAAACCTCACCTTTTACCCACAGTCTTTTCCAAACGCTCCCAAACTAAACCATTATGTACGAACACACTATGTCCAAACGAAAATACCCTTACATTCAGCACGATTGCACCTAGAGCTGGGCATGTTTGACCCGATCGGGTGGATCCGACCTAATCCGAACTAGACTGCCTGGATCAGTGTAGATTGAGTAGGGCCATTTGGATCTGACAGTTTTTCGGATTGAGTTCAGATCGTGGTCAATTCGAACTGATCCGAATGAATCCGATCCGATCCAGAGAGAGAGAGCGAGAGTCTCGTGAAGCAGGCATGTGAAAACAAGAAGGAAAGAAGGAAAAAGTCCATCTCTTTCTTTCGTTCGCTCTCTTCTCCTTTCTTTCCTTTTCCCTTCTCTCCAGTCTCTCTCATTCCTTGCTTCCTTCTTTCCTTTGACGAGATCCGAACTCTCTCTCTCTCTCTCTCTCTCTCTTCATGAATTCTTCCATTGCATTATCCTTTTCATTATCTTCTTTTCTGTTATTCTCATCGTAGCAGTTACAGGCATTGATACATATAGAAGTAGGAAAATGCACTTTAATTATTCGAAGAAATGTCGCATTCTGGTGCTGACATTCGAAAACCTATCTCTGAGATATTCTCAGACTCTCTTCCCGATCACTTCCAAGATGCATTGATCTGCGAAAACAAGCCCGATTTCAAAGAGCTCGATCTTGGCTCCCCTGCCTCGCCTCCGAGAACCCAAAGAGCACTGGTCTTCGCACTGCCACAGCGCAGCGGTTCCAGCTCTTCCCGACTCCATCTCCGGAAAGACCAGCAACAATGCTGCTCCTGTTGCCAAGCGATCCAACGGTGTAAACCATTCGAGTGAGCTCTCGGGCTCCAGCGAAGGCAGCCCGACTATCGCCGATCAGAATCGTGCCCAATCCATTCCGACTCAATTTTCCTGACTGAGTCGAACTTGGATCGGATCAGACTAGCAGTGGTTTAGATCGGTTCGAGTCAGATGACCCGGACTAGGTCCCGGATCGGATTGAGTTCGGGTTAGGCCATGTAGATTTCGGACCGAGTCGAGTTGGCCCCAATCCGATTCGACTCGGTCCAATGCCCAGCTTTAGTTGCACCTTCCATTTTGTAGATATATAGCTACAGATTATAACCGTAGCTATTGGTAGCATAGGTCTATAGAGTATACTGTCTCCAATGGCTACGATATCAATGGCTACGGTTATAATCCGCAGCTATAGTTTTATAGAATGAATGGTGCAAACAGCTGAATGCAAGGGTATTTTCATCTAAAAATAGTATCTATTTAGTTTGGGAAAGTAAAGTTTGGGAGAGTTTTGAAAAGACAGGGTAAAAGGTGGCGTTTATTGTTGGAAATTTCTCATTTAGTAGGGGTAACATAAATAACCTGGATCCAACACTCAAGTGGGTTTCACTAAAGGAAAATGTAGTTGGGAAATTACTGCCGTTGAAAACTTCCTGGGGTGGACAGTTATGTTTACATGCCATCCATACTCGCTTTGATACCAAGTTGACGCAAGGGAGGACATGAGGTTGAGCACTGTCTTCCTCAAGAGGATAATTATTCAGAATCCACAAAACTTCTCTAGACTTCTCACAGAGACTTCTCGAATCCACGAGAAAAGAAAGCGAGAAAATAGAAATAAATTCTAATAAATTTGAAATTGATTAATGAATTGAAATAAATGAGTTCACAAACATTTAAATAGGGATACCAAACAATAGGAGAGAAATCAGAAACAAACTATAACTAAAACTCCCTAAAATTCGTAACTTACTATAAATAGTAAATTTACTTTTATAGTAAGTGTCCTATGTTGCTTAACCACGTTATTCTCCTAATTATTCTAAGCACTTTTCATGTTAGACACAACTCCTAAAGCCCAACAGATGAAGAATTATAATCAAACTAAAACTTACTATTTATAGTAAAAACAAAACTAAACATGGAATTCAGCCATAGATATGATGGAATCTCACAAATTCGTCGTGGCCAACCCGGCCTCGCCGGGTTGGTTAGCTAAAGTAGCTCGTCCTACCCCAAATCAACTATGGTACATTGAGTAACTCATTCCGGTTTGTGAGATATGCCTGTTTTAAGGTTCTGTCGGTCTTGATGACTTCTGCCTCTGATCGGGCCTTCTCTGGTCCATCTTGGACATAAAAGTGTCTGCGACCCACTCTACATCAAGGTTATAGGGCATTACAGGCATTAATGGGTGAAAGTCTATAAACCCTGTGGTACTAATATGATGCTTCAATGTTTAGAACGAGTGGATTTATGAGTGCACGATGGCCGAATACTGGTAGGCTGTATCTCCTAATATGTCGGGGTCGGTTGGATGGGGGTGTGACCTTACTTGCCTGATTGCATATGGTTATATCATAAGTTGAGTCTAACCAACTCGTGAAATGAGTTCATTATCGGCGAGCCGGGTGGGCATTAGTGTACCACTGACGAGTCGGATAGTGAGGTTTCTTCCACTCGCTTGATCATGTGTGTAATGGGCGACTACTAGTGATAGAGCGTATTAGACCTCAATGATGTTCCCGTTGTGAATTGTTATGATATATGGATTAGTTAAGTATTATCATACTTGTGTTGCATTTTTAGCATATCCATATAGGCCATTGTATTGTATAGCCTTAGTATGACTGATAGCATCCATGAACTTGACAATTGGTCCTCAATTATTTTTTGCTTACTCTAATATTGATATATTTGTCGTATGCATTATGCATACACACACACACACACGTACTCTACTGAGCTTCATAAGAGGCTTATGCGCTTTTATTTACGCTGTACATTATGCTAAAGCGTATTAGCAACATTGAGCCTGAAGTATGTGCCTGATCTTTTGGACTTTTGTTTTATCGTATATTTCTATTTCCAGTATTGCACTCAAATAAATTATATAGTCAATATTTGGTGATGTGTTTGGTTTTGGTACACTTGTGCGTATGCTCATTTATATATATATATAAATCACCTTGAAAATTCTGTTTGTGGGATCTCAGAATCGGAACCTGGCGTATGGGAGCTAGGAGTTGAGAATGGGCCGAGTACTACAAAGGTTGTTGGTATCGGATTCGGTGATCGAGAATTTACTGAGCTCAGTCCCTAGTTGAGGGTGTGACAATTTGTGTAGTTAATTAAGGTTATGCGGCTTAATGCTTCATTAGAGGGGAGCATGGGGTATGGGTTCCTTACGTCATAGGTATGAGTGGCATAGTGAGGTGAGGGGTTGCTTTAACTTTCACACACATGGGATGATGTCATGGGAGAGGGAGGCTTGGGAGGTGACATAAGGGGAATGGGTAGAGATTTCCCACACATGTGGGGCATGGTGCATGTATGAGTGGTGTGTGTGGCATGAGTGTGTGGATGACAATATGTGATGCGATGCACATATGAATGACGTCAGATTATTGTGACATGACATGCCAATGGGGCGCCGCACGAACTCGTGGGTTGTACCTTCATGTTATGGCGATGAGACGATACATATGACGGAAGTCTCAGGGCTTCGGTCACTCAGGTGCTCACTGTGCACATGCAATATAGGGACCTCCAAGGGCGTTAAACATCATACATATATGCACAGAAAGGGGTACGAAAGGGATGGGGCCTCACATACAGGAGTCCATTTTACCACACATCATACTAAGGTACTAATACATGAGTATTTTTTGGATATTGTTAATGGAGCATGGGGGCTAGATGTGCAGTATCTCTATAAGGTTTATTGATGACATCTTGTATCCAATCCATAATGCAGATTGCTTAGAGAGTCATGTTAATTGATCACAATGTATCCTAATCATTAATCAGATATAGGGTATAAGTAACATATATGACAATTTAATAAGGAGGAATAAAAATCACGCCGATGATTGATAAACTGATACTTAAACTAATAAACTATATCCATGAATCGAACTATCAAACTAGGTCCAAGCTTCTAAACTATTCTTTCATAACTACTCTAGAATATGCTTGAATCCATCTTACTTAAGATGCTCCTAGCCGATGCACACTCACTTTCTTTGCACTTTTTGTTTTGTTCCTTTGATTTTCTACACAAACAATGATTTTGCAATTGATCAACTCATATGTTTCAAACATTTGTACCAAGGGAACCAAGGACATTGAGAAGAGATATTTGACCTATATCGGCCTCATGAGCAACATGCTTCTAATAGGCCTCACACTTATTCTTGAAGTCTATTGACTTCTCAGTGTAAGTAGTCTTTTCCTCTTTTGTGTTGTTATTTTCCTTACCCATTTGACTAGTAGGGATGCCTGCTCGATTTGGGTTGCTATCATTATCACAGTCATGCTTGCGCTTCTTAGCATTGGGGTTACCATTAGAGGATCCGTTAGTCAACATGGCCACATGCCCCTTTTGACGTTTTATATTATTGGTCTCACAAAGAACTAATTGTGCATGGAGCTCCTACTCATCATTCATGAGCTCATTCATGTTATAGTTGTCTATAAACATATCATACATGGGTGATAAAGGCAATAAAATTGCTTCGATGATGGTATTATCTTCCTTGATAGCTCTAATCAATTTTAGTTTATTAGTTACCTTAAAAATTTTAAGCATATACTTACTCATTGAAGTGCCCTCCTTGAGTTTCATGGAGTATAGTTCTATCAAGGGACTGGCCTGGACTATATATGTACATTGAACATCCCCTTAAGATGAAGATAGATGTTCGTTGCATTCATCATGTTCTTTATTTGATTGCAGAACATATCAGAAATGGAAGCCAAGATGTAAACCTTGGGCATGTCATTATCTTTTTCCCACATATCACATTTGGAAGAGACGGTTAGGGATTTAAAATTATCCTGAAGGTAAAGGCTAGGGGGAGGCATCTTATGAATGACATATTGAACTCGCTCTGGAATTAAGAGGAGTCATTTTGGCTCCTAATTTAGGCCTTTTATGATTATTTAGTCTCACAAGGGCAAGACAACCACATGTTCTAAGATAGGCAATATTTGGTTTTTTAGATTTCCATAATTCATACGGAATTATCATAGATTTAATTATAGGTACTCTCTTTAGAATATAGTGAGCAAAATAAATAGTTAGTCCCCAAAACTTAAGAGGGAGACTAGAATTAAATAAGATAGTATTTACGATATTGATTAAGGTTTTACTTTTTCATTCTACTACTTCATTTTACTAAGGTGAATAAGGAGCAGTAATTTCATGAATGATTCTATAAGATTCATAAAAATTATTAAAGTCCTTTGAAGTATATTCATCACCTCTACCACTTAGAATTTTGATTTTTTTTTTTTTTTGTTTAACCAAATTTCCACTTCAATTTTTAATCCTATGAATTTAAAGAGTACTTCACCCTTACACACACACACACACACACACACACACACACATGGTTGTAAATGAAGGTAATAAAGTTTTTTATACCTCCTTTAATAAGAGTTTCTTTAAAATCGTGAATGTCATAAGGAATTAGTTCTACTAACTTAGAAGTCCTTTTTACACTAGGAAATGGTTTTCTAATTAGCTTAAAATGTGAACATGATTTATATTTTTCAAATTCATTTTTCTTATAGTAAAAATTAATTCAAATAAGCCATGTTTTAATTAATTTAACATTAACATGACCTAATTTATCATGTCATAAAGAGATAGTTCACACCATGTAAACAAGAAAAGTATTATTCATTTCAACATTTAGCTTAAATATATCGTGTTCATGATCTACATAGCCTTTTCTGAAAAATGATTCATTCTTAGTAATAACTATTAGGTTTGACTTATAAACCCAATTCAAACTAGACTTATTCAAAAGGTAAAAGAGATCAAATTCTTGCACATTTAAGGAATGTAAAGAACATTAGTGAATGCGATAATTGTTTCTTAGGCGAACAACAATTCCACCTTACAAGATTAGCTTGCTGACTTTTGAATTGTGGTAATGACTTGTCCTCAACATAATTACCTCATGGACAAATTGATGTTTTTGGACACTTGATTTATTTTTTGTTGTGTGGGCGTGCTATAATCAATATAGCAACTCGATCCAAACTGATCAACTTTGACCCCAAAGCACCAAAATAAGTAGATACACCTAATATGAACATATATGTCCAAATTCTGAGAAGATTGATCGCTTACTCAGCCACTTGTAGAATTTGATAATGAGTGGACGATAATCGGAGGGTGAAATTATTTCTCAGAAGATGGGTTACTTTGTACCTTTCACAAGAAAGGACTTTTAGAATACCCGTGTAAATCAAATGAAAGGAAAAACTCACAATTAGTCACTAGGAGTAATTGCAATAATGATTGTCTTGAAAGAACTACTTGATATTAAATAAAAAAATAAATCCAGCGTATGAGCGTAGACTTGGATTACAACTAAAGATTATAACTAATAATTATTACTACTCCTAAGATAAGATGAGATAAAAGATAAATTGATAGATTTGTTGTTTAATTAGATTTGAGATTTGTTGGTTAGGATGTTTGCTCTGTTGATTTCCTCTATTATTTATAGAGTTCTGTTGTAGCTTATTCTTCTAAATCCTTCCTCCATTATTGTAACGGTTATGAAAGTCAAAAAGTGTTTTTAAATCCTTCTCTTATCTAGATTATTCTTTTGTGACTATTCCTCTTCCTGATTACTCCTCTTCTCTTGACCAATCTCTACTTTGGTTGCTAATCATTCATCGAACACACATCGACCTCATTGTTTTCATCAGTTATCTGATTACGTATAATATTAATTTTTCTAAATGTTTCTCTCTTTAATATAACATTTGAACCATTGCTTCGTAGTTTTCTAAACTCTTCTTTCTTTCTTAATATGTTTCCCTCTATCCATTCCGCTTCTGAATGCCTCTCGACTAGTCACTTCACTTATGTCGGGCAAGGTTCTATTTCCCTTGATCGCCTTTTATATCTTAAATAGCTTAGCGCATTTCTTATATGTTGACCACAACACTCAATTAGCCATCCGCTAATGTGGAGAACTAGATTTACGCCACTTGTAATCTTATAAAAAGTTCTTCAAATCTTTGAAGATCTTTTTATCCACTTCCTATTCCTCATGCAATGCCATATGTTGCCCTCCAATTGGCTCTTTTAGAATAGCCAGAAATAGGGTACAACATTGCCCCCACGTCGCTTAGCCTTTTGGAAAAAGGTGACAACAACATTGTTTCGTTGCCCAACATCATAAATGCAAACGATCGTTAGTCCATGTGTTGTTTCCCTATTGATCTTACTTGACTGATGTTATATCAAGAGATAACCTGTCTCACTCTTTTAGGTTGTCTATATGACACATCACATAAAATTATATCGCACGATGAGTCATGATTACCTTTTCATTAATGTGCATATATCGCTGCCAATACATAAGTAACCATTAAGTCGGTGCTTCTCCACTTTCACTCATTCTCTCTTACTTCAAACTCTTCCCAATTTTCACTCCTCAA
The DNA here is from genome assembly GCA_030180095.1 of Magnolia changhungtana. NCBI lineage: Eukaryota > Viridiplantae > Streptophyta > Magnoliopsida > Magnoliales > Magnoliaceae > Magnolia > Magnolia changhungtana. The sequence continues at coordinate 5,278,557 of JASAUF010000248.1, forward strand.
TTCGTCATGGCTGTATCTTCTTCTTCTTCTTCTTCTGCTTTAACTTTCCACTTGAAATCCTTCATCAAAGACCTTGATATCCTTTTCATCCAGAGTGATTAATGATCTTCTATTAAACAACAAAACCAAACTAGACCCTGCAGTGTTGACACATAGTCTTGCTTTCCTTTCGATAGTCACCTATGAACAACTCTATGAAATTGAACCTAGCTTCCCAAAGTTCCCTGATGAAGTTTTGGTCATCGAATCGGGCAATCTTCCGGACCCCTCCAATACATTCAAGTCTCCACAAGCATGGCCGAAACCAATGAATAACTAGGCTGAATGGTTTGCTCATGTTGAAGTACAACATGGAAATATATGGAAGTACGAAATTTATGAATGCATCAAATTTGGTCTGTGCGAATATCCAACCGATTCCTTTCTTCTTGCAACAACATCAAATTTATGGAGTTGATCAACTAGTACATTCCATTTTGGATGCGGTCTCATGGTTCCATTGATCACTTCACTCTGAAAAATCCACATCCATTCACTTTCCCAGATAAGATCAACAATGCATATTCTACATTCATGGCTCTTCAACGCAAATATTAAGATGACGATGACGAACAAGAACACAATATTTTTGCTGATGTGGATCTGTCGATTTTTATTGTGTGTGAGTGCTCTGTGAATCACTAAGGAATATATTCATTTGGCCAATGCACTCGTTTAAGGATGTCAGCTTACCGGCCCTTGCCCCTTTCGTGCTCGGCCATCTTTACCATAACATGTATGAAGCAACCACAAAAGGATTCTACCACTTTAGTGGGCCTATATGGCTTCTCCAGATGCAGTTTTACGAATATTTTTGAATAAATTTCATTAAATCTGCTCCAATAGAGATAAAATTCACTTCCTTCGACCACTACAACATACTATGTTCCAAGATTAACTATTCTTTTGCCAAATATATGAACTTCTTTCTTTCTTTAATCCTAACAAGTCTAGTCATACTTTTTGCCCATTTATGGATTAAGAGTTCAGTCTGACATAGTTCTTTGAAGAGTACAAATCAACCAACACGAATTGGCAATCCTCAGGGTTGCGGCTTGGAAAAGCTATCTAATTTGCAGAGATTTACCATATGGCGAGACATAAGTGTGAATACTAAGGTCGACACTGAGCAATGCTGTCCCAATCTTCTTGCACGGCAGTTGGGTTTGGCTCAAGGTATCCCTTTTCCTTTCATTCACCAGACTTATAACCATCCTCAAACTCATCAACCAGTCGCAAATACGGTCACCATCTACCAGACTCTTCATAAATAATTTGAGTCCATAATTCTTCTTTCACACTCCATCTCTTTACCAATCATCTGCAATAGTTAAAATCATTCTACTGCTAGTAGAAGAATTATTATGAGACTCTGATTAGAGAGTCTCATGAATTAATAATTGATCGACTTTCTTCTTCATCATAGGTGGAGAAACCTATGGCCGAGAAAAAGAAAACAAATAAAGAGAGCACCAAGAAGTTGACTGCCCCTCAGTCGGCCATGCCTCCTATCTAGAGAAAGATATGATTAAGGCAATCTCGACCACATCGACCGTCCCATCTCCATCACCGATAAAGACGGTAGATCCTTCTTTTTCTATAATAAAAACAGTCGAGCCAGTTCAGCCTGAACTGAAACGTTAGAATACCATAATGGTAGATCCAGCTAAGATGGTTTCAACTACCTCTTCAATTCCAATGCTTACAATTCCTTTAACCATTTTGAAGATCTCTGACCTTAACCTCTTGTAGTGCCTCGTCCTATTCTTCCTACAGCATCTGGTCAAACTGCTTCAGGTATTTCCTCTTCAGTCAAAGCTATTGCAGACTTTGAGAAGAATTACAAAACTAAATTCTGATCAGGTATCCCACCTACTAAGTATTCTTGAGAGTTGGAAGAGGTGTATAAGAGACATAAAAATGTTTATTTTAATAGGTCTTTTAATAAATGATAACATGAAAAGAAAATATTAATCTTCCTTTTGATCGATATCTCATGTCATATCATCCTAATCCTCTGCATTTTCCTCGCTCCAACCGATCTCTTGCTTTGGTTGTCGATCCTACCAAACTTTCATTAATAGTCTACCGATTTGTTATTGTCACTGTTCAGTCAGATGTAGGTGAATGTTATTCCAAAATTATGATTTTTCCTATTTGTAATGGCTATGTAGTTCCCTTTACTCACTTTCTTTTATTATTATTATTATTATTTTTTACAGTAACTAGGGAACTCTCGGTCACTGACAAGTCAATTACTACATCAATTCCTTCGGTTGAGGTGTCTACTTCAGATATTCTGGTCAATGCTACTCGGTCCCTAGTTGAAACACTTGAAGTTTCTAATTCAGAAAGGAATCTGAGCGATATTCGTTAATCAGAATATCAAATTGAAGATCAAACTCAAGAGGATCTAATAATATACTAGCCTATGGAGTCCTTTATTCTTCTTTTACAATCAATAACTACGTCATTCAATCTTGATCAGGATCAAGAAGTTACAAAGTCAGTTGCACCAACAACCTTATCTTCTATTCAATTGATTCTTCTTTAGAATAGACCGATTAAGTAATTGCTTCGGTCAATGAACATGGGATTGTTGTTCTAGATGAAGCAGAAACACTTGAACCAGAGATATCTTGACCAACTGAAACTGCTCCTGGTCAAGGTATAAAAATTCCAATGGCCAATGTCTCCACTCCTTAGGTCCCATCGTCCGATGATTCTCATGCATTGTCTTTTTCTTCAGAGGAATTGCTTCATGTAGAAGACATATTATCTTCCTTTGATCAAGCCTTCCCATGCGACATCATGATGGTTGAATCTCTTGCACCTTCATAAAAAAATTCAACAACTGCATGAAGAATTATGAATGCTCATTCATTTGGTGCTGCTGACATTATTGCATTAGGATCGATCGAGAGACCTAACTTCCTTGTTCACTGATACCAAAATCTTACTCGATTGGATGAATCCTTATCGGCCAACCTACCTGAACTTTATGAATTTATAAGCTTAATTTACGAACACCAAGATACAACTACTACGGTTGACAGGCTTCAAGTTAAGCATTCGTCTGTGTCTTTCAAGATGACAATAATCATAGCTGCTAGGGAAAAACTTGTTGTAGCATAAAACAACCTAAAAGAGTTAAATGCATCATTGACTGATCTAAAGGATCAAATCTTGGTAATGGAAATAAACTAAGATGGCTGATGTAACATCCCAAAATTTTCGTGATCCAAATCTGATGCTTAGCACGGATATCCCAGATGTTATTTCTTCTGATCCCTTTAATTAAACCATTTGATTTATAACCAACGACATTCCTCTTTCACAAAGATGGGTATTCATGAGAATGAAAGTTAACTAGTTCCATTATTCCATGTAGTAAAATATAAATTCCAAAACTTCTAATGCTCAAACAATGGGAGCTTATTACATCATTAAGTCTGCAACGGAAACATAAATAAAATAAAGCATAAACTAATTTCCCATTTATTCAGCAAAATATTCCATTGGGAGATAGTCCTCTGGATCCTCAACCTGTACGTCACCTGCATCATATGTACAGTTGGAGGGGGTCAACGCCCTACTCATACTGACAGTTGTCCTTTGTGGTTAACAATAATTCAAGAGATTTATAAAAGAAATGTAAGGGTTCTGATACGTCTCATATTCCATTACTACGAGGGGTATCAGTATGCGCAACCAATATATATATGAATGCATGCCTAGCAAAGTGTGTGTGACTCATTATACATAGTGATCATTACAATGTGGAATATAAATTACAGAAAACCCTGGCTAGCCCACATTCTCACACTACGGAGATTCGCGAACATGTCCAACGCTACCGTGGATTTACGTGAACACCTCGAGGTGGCACAACATATGAGTCAGATGAATTATGTGACATGATTTGTTCATGGAGTGACTATTTGCGACATCTAATCCTGTAAGTGATGTAACACACATTGCAAATTACTTACATAGATTTGTGCACCACTACCCAAACCCATGGAATTACGCGTCGACCAAGAGGGTCTCTACCTAGAGCACACTACGTTCATGATAGAATATTTAAATTACTAGTTGTGATACCTTTAACACATTACTTGCATCAAAGAGAATGTAAACTGAATCATGAGAGTTTTGGAATCTCATGACACATGCCCAAGCCTTAAAGGTGGATAGCACAAGGCTAACAAAAAAAGGAGGAGAGTAGCAATGACTAACTCAACAAAGAGGAGAGTGACAATGGCCAACTCAACAAAGAGGAGAGTAGTAATGGCTAACTCAACAAAGGGGAGAGCAGCAATGGCCAACCCAATAAAGAGGAGAGTAGCAAGAGCTAACTCAATAAAATTAGTAAAGGCAAGGGCAAGGCTTGTATCCATTGTCTTAAGACTAATAAAGATCACATGTAATTAATAACATATCATAATTCCCAAAGGGTAGATAATTGTTGGTGGTAAGTTAAATAATTGCAGGAAGTGAAATAGCCAAGCTATATGTCCTAGAGGGGGGGGGGGGGATGAATAAGACTATGCCAAATTAAAATAAAATCAGCGGAATAAAGATAAACAGATAGCCTTACAATTATAAATCAATTCACAATGTCGAAATCAATTCAACCTTAATAAATAAGTATTGAGAGGTTGATACAAATTCAGTTCTAAGGATAACCTTACACCATAATAATAAGGGCTCATGGTAGGACAACCTTATTTCTAGAACGTCTTTTGAATCAATAACTCAATCTGAATAGAAATAACTAAATAGTAAGGAATTGAAATAAATTACAGAAATAGAGATCTAACTTATTACAACAATCCCCACACTTACTTGAAATGTAAATTGTTACAATATTCACATCCACACGTACATTCCGCAAAATTGAATGAAAAATGATATGAAAATTAAGTAAGCATTCAATCCACAAGACAAAGAGTTATAGTGGTTCGCCTGTATGTACACCAACTGTCTTTCAACAGCCACACAAAATGTTACTCCACTCCTAATATCCTCACACAGGGGATATTAGCGTTTACTATCAAATAGGTTTTCACAGGTTCACCCAAAACCCTTACAATTGTGTCTTTTTAACTTAGGCTTACATAATTCAAAAACCCACACTTCTGAGTTTTCTGGCTCTCCTCAGACAACCACACAAATTGAGATTTTTTTGGCGAATCCCAAATAAAAACCAAAATAGAATGGAATTTACAAAATTGTAAAATACCTGGATTTCTCCTTTTCATAGCAGCCCGGTAGAACCAATCGGAGTAGATGTTCAAATATAGAAGTTCAATGTCCAATACTCACTTTAATATGGATCTAAGTTCTAATTGATTTTAAATTCAAACTAGTTGGGAGTAGCTATATTTGATTTTGATTCCAAAAAGAAGGAATAAGGCAATTCCTCTTTTCAAATGAGATTGGAATACAGGAAGAAAATTAAATTAAATAAGCTAGTAAAAAGAGAAAGCAATTATGCACAAAATAGCTTAAAAACAAACACAAACTTATCTCAGAGTGGAGCCTTGAATTCACTTAATTTTTAATGAAAAACTCTGAAATTCGTGTGCTATTTATAGCTGCAGAAATTCATCTTCGACTGGTCCTAGGGTCACCATGACTGGTCCAAGAATAAACTGATTTTTAAATTTTTGAGCGCGATCGGATCAGACCGTTGTACGACCGGTCGTAGGCAGTCCACGACTGGTCGAAGGTAGTCTAAGATCGGTCGAGACCCCTCTACGACTGGTCGTGCGATACTTGATTTAGTCGCTGGAGTTTGAGTCGTAGAACTATGACTGGTCGAAGGTCGAGTCGAGACCATCCAACAACCGGTTGAGCAGACTCCAGGACTGGTCGAAGCCGAACCAAAAAATTTGATAAAATACAACAATATTAGGACTGGTCCTGGAACTTCTTAGACTAGTCAAACCAGTGCTAGGACTGGTCGAACAAGGTCTATGACTAGTCTTAGAATGGACCATATTCATGTAATAATATTCAAATAAATTATGTAGGCAAAGTGACCTACCCTAAGGTTAATCTAAGGTTTATTATACCTGGGACATGAAGTATGGACATTGAAAACTTCATTTGCTTAGACTTTGATCATTATGAAGCTTGAGTTCTTCTTGATGTAGCTTGACTACTTCAAAAGCTTTGAAATCAATGTCACTTTGAGTTGCACTTGAGTCCCGTAATTATATTTGAATCTTAAACTTTCACTTGCACTTGAACTTGAGTCTTGACCCTGAGCTCTTCTTTAATATCTTCTACATTGTAGCTTGAACTATCATGAAGCTTGAAGAATTCTTTAAACTAGACTTTAAGTGTTGACGTGGTGTCTCAAAAATTTTTATCAAGATATAAACACAAGACATACGAAGAAGTTTTGACACATAAAAATTGACAATCAAAGAGGAATCAAATCATAGCACTTACAATCTCCCCCTTTGTCAAATTTGTGACAAAACACCTCTCATACTTCAATAAGATAAGCATCACATTGTATAATAACGAATCATGCACCAATTGTCATAAAATACGCATCCCCTTGAGACAACTCAACTCCCCCTGAGTTAATACACCTCAACTCCCCCTGAGTAAGCATATGTTGTGTACCCTACCCCCATCATATCAATCATAATCCATAGAATTCACAAATTCTCCCCCTTTTTGTCAAAATATGACAAAGGAAGAAACAAAGATAGGATATGAAAGACAGAAATAGAGATAGCAACTCAGAAAGATAGAATGATAAAAAGTTCAGAGTTAAGAACATTACATACGAAGTGATCAAGGTGAGTTAGAGTACATATCAAAAGAGTTATCAATTGAAGTTTAAAATAGGCATCCATACAACCAAAGAAGGTAAATTAGTAAAATTATTACAGACCAAAGATTTAACATTCTCAATCTGATCCAGAAGATGGAGTAGGTATGTTAGGATCACTTTGATGAAGACTCTTCTGTAAGTGCCTAAAATATCTGCGCATAATTTTAAATTGTTGATTGTGGCCAACATTCATCTGTTCTACCTTTTCCTCCAATGCACGTAGATGTGCATTGAAATCATAAAAATATCATCCATGTGAATATCATCTAGCAGCAACTCATCACCTTCGACACCAATCTTAGCTTCAGTAGCAGCTCCACCCACATCAACATCAACTTGACTAGGGGCCAATCTCAACTTCATTTTATTCAAGTTGGAATTGTTAAATGAGGTGTTGGATAGGAGCCTCACCGACGGGCATAATGACTAACATGTGAGTGGCTAATACATTCAACAGATATCCAAATGGAATATCACCATGACCAAGATGACTACAGATTTGAATGATAGAGGAATAAATCAAAGAGGGCAAACAGACATTAGCACCAGTAATGATTGAGGATAAAATACGAACCATAAGCAGAGTCAACTCAGTCTTGTTTCCAGAGCGGGGATACAGATTAGAAGTGAAGATATGATGCAAAATTCTGTATTTGGGTAACAAGTATCTGGTTTTAAAGGCATTCTCATTTGCAGTCCATGGTGCATTCATGTTACACAATGCTCTAGTATAAGTACATTTTTCCAATTCTGACACTTTCTCAGCAAGTGCACTAGGATGAATACCATCATCATTTACTGGTATGTCCATAAGGCCTGAAATTAAATGTCGATCAACAGTAAAAGGCCTTTCTCTAGTAGTAATAGTAAAAGTCAGTTGCTCAGAAGAAAAATCAGTTATGCATGCAACCGTGGCCTGTGCTATTGACTGGAATGCCGGCCCGCCCCAGCGAAAAATATTTTCCCATCCTACAGATTGAAGAAGAGGAAGGAGATTGAAAGGAGCGATATGGTTTAAATCAATGACTTTTTCAACAATCACATTACGCATACGCAAATTACATACATGTGGTGGATTATCTTCAGGAGCCCTAAGATGACATCTAGTGATAGCATTCGATCGAGAAGAAGAAGTACCTCTAGGATTTTTCTTTTTACCTCTAGAGTTCATATTCTTGAAGAAATGAAAGAAATTTCAAGAAAATAGAGATGGGTTTCTCTAGATTCAATAAATGAGGAAGAAAAACCTAAAAAGTTAAAAATCTATATGAAATAGACAACAATAATCAAGAAATCTAAGAGAAAAGATTAAGATACTTCAAGAAAGCAAGGAAAATCACTCTAACCTAAAGAAATCGAACACAAGGGTTCAACTAGTCGAAGCTCGACTCGTTGGTGAGGAGGGTTAGAAAGAAGAAGAAGAGTGTTTTCCCTAAATTAAAGAGGTCAGCGTATTGCATGACCGGTCTTAGGACATACTTGACCGGTCGTAGCAAGACTGGTCGAGCATGTCCTCGACCAGTCTTAGACCAGAAAAAAATATGCAATTTTCACAGAATTTTGAAATTTAAATTAATAACATATTAACATTATATACAATATGATACAAAGATGCATGATCAATCATTTAAAATTGCACATACCAAGATCAAATTTCAGTTTATTAAACCTGCTTTTGTCAAGCGGTTTAGTGAAAATGTCAGCAAGTTGACTCTCGGTAGGAATATATTCTAAAGATATTATTTTTTCTTCAACTAATTCATGAATATAATGAGTCCGAATGTCAATGTGCTTAGTACGTGAATGCTGGATTGGGTTTTTTAAAATGTTTATCGCACTGGAATTATCACAGTATAAAACCATCGAGTCTTGTGCGATTCCATAATCACTCAGCATACATTTCATCCAAACCAGCTGAGTACATGCATTTCCCGCTGCAATGTATTCGGCCTCAGCAGTTGAGAGTGATATGAAACTTTGCTTCTTGCTAAACCAAGAAACCAAACAGTTTCCAATGTAAAAACAACCACCGCTGGTTGATTTTCTGTCATCTATATTTTTCGCCTAATCAACATCCGAATACCCAGCTAATTGAACACTAGTATCATAGAGATACCAAAGACCCAGATTAACTGAACTTGCAACTTATCGAATAATTCGCTTAACAGTAGTTAAGTGAGATTCTTTAGGATTAGATTGATATCTAGCGCAAATTCCAACACTTAAAGCAATATCAGGTCTACTTGCTGCTAAGTAAAGTAAGCTACCTATCATGTTACGATATAATTTATGATCTACATCTTTACCAGTAGAGTCTTTTAAGAGTCTTAAAGTTGTACTCATAGGAGAATTAAAATTCTTACTATTTTCAAATCCGAACCTCTTAATCAAGTTCAATGCATACTTAGTTTGTGAAATAAAAATTCCATCAGATTGCTGTTTTACTTGCAACCCTAGAAAATAATTTAATTCACCAACCATGCTCATTTTGAATTCAGATTTCAGTAGATCTATAAACTCAACAGTCATGTTAGTACAAGTTGATCCATAAATTATATCATCAACATAGATTTGAACCATTAAGATATCATCGTTATGTTTCTTAACAAAGAGCGTCTTATCGACACTACCCATCTGAAAATTGTGACTCAGTAAAAACTTAGTCAATTTTTCATACCATGCTCTGGGAGCTTGTTTAAGACCATAGAGAGCCTTTTTAAGGCGGTATACATGATTAGTAAGCTTAGGGTCTTCAAACCCAGTCGGTTGTTCAACATATACTTCTTCATGTAAGTCGCCATTCAAAAAGGCACTCTTCACATCCATTTGAAAAATTTTAAACTTTCTAAAACATGCAATAGATATAAAAAGTCTGATTGATTCAAGGCGAGTAACTGGGGTAAAAGTTTCATCATAATTAATCCCTTCAATTTGCGTGTACCCTTGCACAACCAGTCTTGCCTTGTTTCAAATGATATTTTCCAATTCATCAGACTTATTTTTGAAAATCTATTTTGTTCCAATAATGTGTTTATCTTTAAGTCTAGGAACAAGATACCAGACATCATTTTAGACAAACTAATTAAGTTCTTCCTGCATCACTACTATCCAGTTTTCATCAGAAAGTGCTTCTTTTACGTCAATCGGTTCTATCTGGGATGTAAAGCATATGTAGTTACATATGTCTTCTAATTGTCTATGATTGGGCACACCAGTGAGAGGGTTTCCAAGTATTTGAGAAGTTGGATGATCCTGAACAGTCCTTAATTCAGAATTAGTTTCACTTGATGAAGTATCTGGTTTTTCAAATATAAGAGCTTCATCATTATCTGAACTAGGGACAGGTGTATTCAAGTGATCATCAATTACAACATTTATTGACTCTTGAATCACACCGGTCCTATTGTTCAGAACACGATATGCACGACTATTTAAAGAGTATCCTAAAAAGATCCCTTTATCACTTTTAGTGTCGAACTTTCCCAAATTTTCACGGTCACGTAAAATATAGCACTTGTTGCCAAAAACTCGAAAGTATTTGACAGTAGGTTTTTCTCAAACCACATGCCATAAGCCGTTTTATTATTAGATTTGCAAATATAAACATCGTTAATAATGTGGCAGACGGTATTCACTGCTTCAGCCCATAAATTTCTAGGGACCTTCATGCTATTCAACATAACATTTCCCATTTCTTGGAGCACTCTCTTTTTCCTTTCCGCAATACCATTTTGTTGTAGAGTTTTGGGCGTAGAGAATTCATGTGATATTCCCTGATTGCTACAGAGTTTCTCAAAACCGCTATTTTCAAACTCGAATCCATGATCACTTCGGATCTTACTGACTTGAGAATATTTTTCCGTTTGGATCCGTTTGATAATCTTTTTCACTTCATCAAGGGTTTCTGATTTGTCTCTTAAAAATGAAACCCAAGTGTATCTTGTATAATCATCTATGATGACCAAGTTGTATTTTTTGCCACCTCGACTTTCCGTTCTGATTGGTCCTATAAGATCCATGTGGAGAAGCTTGAGTGGTCTAGATGTGGTATTGGAGTTCACCTTTTTGTGTGAGCTCCTAGTTTGTTTACCATACTGGTATTCACCACATATTTTGTCTACTTTTTGCACTTTAGGTAGACCTCTAATTAGTTCTCATTTGCTCAATCTGTATAAATTTCGGTAGTGTACATGTCCAATGCGTTTATGCCATAATTCTGTCTCATCGGTATGGACCATATAACTAATTTGGTTAGATGAGCTACTATCGCTTACTATATAGCAGTTTTCAGAAGTTCTGCAACCAGTTAATATTACAGAACCCTTTTTGTTTAAAATTTCACAACCTTGATTGGAAAATTTTACACTATAGTTGTTATCACATATTTGAGATATGCTCAACAGGTTATGTTTTAAACCCTCAACATATAAAACATCTTTAAATAAAGGGAGGTTATAAAGTTAGACCGTACCTTTGCCAATAATCTTGCAATTGCTACCATCACCAAATGTGACTGACCCATCAGTCATATCTTTAAGATCGGTAAATAAAGCTTTGTCACCTGTTATATGCCTGGAGCATCCACTGTCTAGGTACCACTTAGAATGGCTTGTTGCTTTGAAAGCAGTGTGAGCAACCAAGCAGGCAACTTTAGGAACCCATTTCAGAACTGTTTTGGGTTTAGGAGAATGGTTGGTCTTCTTTTGTCTGATGTTGTAAGAATGACCTACTGAGTTAGATTTTAAGAGTTCCTTAAGTAAATCAACTATTTTTTCAGCTAGTGGATTTCTGATCTGATTTTTAAAATAGCTGCTTTTAGGTTTTTGAAAAGTTTTTGTATTTTTAGAAGAACCTTGACAAGTACCTTTTTCTTTTGAGTTAGAAGCCTCTCCTTTCACAAAGTTGGGAGGAGTATTCTTCTATTTAGGAGATGTATTTTTATCATAGCCCAACCCGGATCGATCGCCACATTTTCTTGATTCGGATAATAATTTTTCTAACTTTAGATCACTTTGGGCATATCTCCATGTATCCTTCAAACTCAGAAGAGAAGATACTTTATTTTTAAGTTTCTCATTTTCAGATTTCAAATCATCAATCAGGGAGGTTTTGAATTCCAAATCACATTTTGATTTTTTGAAACAATCTAAAATTTGTGGTTTTTCTAAAACAAGAGTTTTAAAACATTCTTTGAGTTTAGAAAACTTTTCTTTTTGAAGTTTAAGTTTGACAGCAATTTTACAACTTTCCTTATATAAGGCATTATAAGCATCTTGAAGATCTTCTTCATTTTCATGATCACTATTCAAATTTTCTTCACTTGTTGAATCATCGTGATCCGAAAAAGTAAACTTGGCTAGAGTCATGAGGGCCTTAACTTCATTGCCCAACTTGGTTTCAGAATTTTCTGATTCAGAAGAGACTTCGGAATCAGACGATTCATCTCAAGTAGACAACATACCCTTCCTTTTGGGTCTGTCCTTTTTAGGACATTTGTTTACTAGATGCCCAAATTCTCGGTAGTTGTAACACTGACTGTCTTTCAAAGACTTCCAAGTTTTGGACTTTAGTTTAGATCGTTTCTTTTCATTTGTCTTTTGAAAATCTTATAGAACTTTTTCACTAAAAGAGCCATATCATCTTCAGACACATTTTTAGAAGATTTCAAAGCTATAGATTTACCTTTAGGAGCTTTAAAGTTTAACTCATAAGTTTGTAAAGAACCAACTAGTTCTTCTACCCTCATATTATCCGTATCACGAAGTTCCTGGATCGCGGTTACTTTAGAGTTGAACCGTTCAGGAAGAGAGCGTAGTATCTTTGCACACACTTTACTTTCTGGGATTTTATCACCAAGACACCACATTGAGTTTACAATGTCATTTAATCTTGTGTAAAAGTCTATAAACATTTCATTTTTCTCCATATGAATTTCTTCAAATTTGGTTATGAGGAGTTGGACTATAGATTTTTTGACAATTGGTGTACCCTCGTGTGTCATTTCTAATATATTCCAGGCTTGCTTTGTAGTATCACAGGATATGATTCTTTTGAACTCATCCGGTGATAGTACGCAAGTGATTGCATTTAGTGCTTTTGCATTGGCACTACTCTCACTTTTCTGAAGTGTGGACCAAGAAGTATAAGGTTTTATTCTCATTGATTTTGATCCATTGATACCAGTAACTTCAATGGTAGGAGGGCTCCATTCAGTCACTGTGGCTTACCATACACTCTCATCCATTGATTTGAGGAAGATCCTCATTCGGGCTTTCCAATAAGTATAGTTGGAGCCATCAAAGGGTGGAGGCCTAGTGACTAATAGGCTATCAAATTTGACATCTGATTTATATAGCTTAGATCGTTAGCTCAGGAAATAAATCCAAATAAAAAGCAATAAGAACGAGCTATTAGGCTCTGATACCACTTGAAATGGCTAAGCTATATGTCCTAGAGGGGAGGGGGGGGGGTGAATAGAACTATGCCAAATTAAAATAAAATCAGCGGAATAAAGATAAACAGATAGCCTTACAATTATAAATCAATTCACAATGCTAAAATCAATTCAACCTTAATAAATAAGTATTGAGAGGTTGATACAAATTTAGTTCTAAGGACAACCTTACATCATAATAAACAAGGGCTTATAGTAGGACAACCTTATTTCTAGAACGTCTTTTGAATCAATAACTCAATCTAAATAGAAATAACTAAATAGCAAGGAATTGAAATAAATTGCAGAAATAGAGATCTAACTTATTACAACAATCCCCACACTTGCTTGAAATGTAAATTGTTACAACATTCACATCCACACGTACATTCCATAAAATTGAATGAAAAGTGATATGAAAATAAAGCAGGCATTCAATCCACAAGATAAAGAGTTATAGTGGTTCGCCTGTGTGTAAACCAACTGTCTTTCAACAGCCACACAGAATGTTACTCCACTCCTAATATCCTCACACAGGGGATATTAGCGTTTACTATCAAATAAGTTTTCACAGGTTCACCCAAAACCCTTACAATTGTGTCTTTTTAACTTGGACTTACACAATTCAAAAACCCACACTTCTGAGTTTTCTGGCTCTCCTCAGATAACCACACAAATTGAGATTTTTCTGGCGAATCCTAAACAAAAACCAAAATAGAATGGAATTTACAAAATTGTAAAATACCTGGATTTCTCCTTTTCGTAGTGTTCTAAGAGAACCAATCGGAGTAGATGTTCGAATATAGAAGTTCAATGTCCACTACTCACTTTAATATGGTTTTAAGTTCTAATTGATTTTAGATTTAAACCAGTTGGGCGTAGCTATATTTGATTTTGATTCCAAAAAGAAGGAATAAGGCAATTCCTCTTTTCAAATGAGATTGGAATACAGGAAGAAAATCAAATTAAATAAGCTAGCAAAAAGAGAAAGCAATTATGCACAAAATAGCTTAAAAACAAACACAAACTTATCTCAGAGTGGAGCCTTGAATTCACTTAATTTTTAATGAAAAACTCTAAAATTTGTGTGCTATTTATAGCTGCAGAAATTCATCTTCGACTGGTCCTAGGGTCACCACGACTGGTCTAAGAATAAACTGATTTTTGAATTTTTGAGCGTGATCGGATCAGACCGTTGTATTACCGGTCGTAGGCAGTCCACGACTGGTCGAAGGCAGTCCACAACTGGTCGAGACCCCTCTACAACTGGTCGTGCGACACTTGATTTAGTTACTGGAGTTTGAGTCGTAGCACTACGACTGGTCAAAGGTCGAGTCGAGACCATTCCACAACCGGTCGTGTAGACTCCAGGACTGGTCGAAGCCAAACCAGAAAATTTGATAAAATACAACAATTTTAGGACTGATCTTGGAACTTCTTAGACTGGTCGAACCAGAGCTAGGACTGGTCGAACAAGGTCTAGGACTAGTCTTAGAATAGACCACATTCATGTAATAATATTCAAATGAATTATATAGCCAAAGTGACCTACCCTAAGGTCAATCTAAGGTTTATCATACCTGGGACATGAAGTATGGACATTGAAAACTTCATTTGCTTAGACTTTGATCATTATGAAGCTTGAGTTCTTCTTGATGTAGCTTGACTACTTCACAAGCTTTGAAATCAATGTCACTTTGAGTTGCACTTGAGTCTCGTACTTATATTTGAATCTTGAACTTTCACTTACACTTGAACTTGAGTCTTGACCCTGAGCTCTTCTTTAATATCTTCTACATTGTAGCTTGAACTATCATAAAGCTTGAAGAATTCTTTGAACTAGACTTCAAGTGTTGACGTGGTGTCTCAAACAGATTTATCAAGATATAAACACAAGACATACGAAGAAGTTTTGACACACAAAATTTGACAATTAAAGAGGAATCAAATTATAGCACTTACAGGAAGAGATGGTCATAGTAGCATAATAACAAAGCATATAAAAGATAGGATAAATCGTCTTAATTTAAGGTCTCTTCTGTCTTTTTCTGTTGGAGTTGCACCAAAGTCAAAGCTCTTCTCTCCTTCTTCTCTCTTTTCTTCCTCTCTCTTTCTTGCCATGTTTCCTCTGATTGTCGGACGAGAGGAAATATATAGGGTCATGAGTCTCTAGACCCTTCTAGTGAACACCTTACGCAGACCCTATCGCGCAACCACAAATTCTGTTAATTTCTTTATGCAGCTTCTGCTTGGGAACCAAAGAAAAACAGAATGGAGAAATTGTTATTCACGTCTAGAAGTACTTCTTCCAAATCTTTCCTCTTTCTTCCATAGATCAGTCGGATCTGGATTGGTTTGCTGGGGTTGATTGGCCCACCAGATTGATGAACTGTGTGCGTTAGTTTTCTTGGACTTCAGCTTCCGTAAGTTGTAGTTTGTGTCCATGGAAAACGATGGACATCACAACATCCTGTTCTTTTATTTCCTTTTTGTATATGTGGGAGGAGTTGGAACTATCCTTGAAGGAGTTTGAATGGCTATGATATGATGATGGGTTGCATAGACAGGATCTAGAGCGAGCGATTTTCTCAGATTAACAGTTTAAAGGAAGGCGAAGTTTCTTCTTATGCTTGCTGTTGTACACTCGACTAGGTGCAGGGTCCTTATGAACCTTGTGGTCTTAGTTATAATCGTGTACTAGGCTCGATGGATGGTTCAGATCATCCAAATGGGCTGAAGTGTGGCCCAATCTAGCTCAATAGCGAGTCATCCGCTCACAGCCCGGCTGCTTGTGCTCAAAACCGTGCACACATGGAAGCTTGGAAAAGTGCGAGAGGATCTATGGTTGATCGGTTTTGTCCTATGGGCATGATGAATGGATCGGATCATCCGAGATGATTATGATGGTGGGCCACAACAACTCCAAACGGACGCTGTCCATTTATGCTGCGCGTGATAGGGAAAACCAGTAGTGGCTCTCTTTCATGGAGATTTACGGGTCAAACGCGGTTTGACCGTGTTTGACAGTCTGATGTACTGGGGCATACACACCTTGTGCACACACACCTAAATGTGGGGCCCACAGGGGTATTTTGAGGAATCTACTCCGTCCATTCGTTTTGTCATTTCATAATAAGGCCTGTTTGGAAGTATAAGGTGGTTATGATTCTTAGGTGGGCCATACTAAAGGATTATTTCCCTAATTTGAAGTATGGGCCGTTACAATCTACCCCATTTAAAGATAATTTCGCTCACAAAATTCAACACTTCTTATCATGAACGGAGGCGAGGGTGCTCTATTTTATGTTATTACTACACATTCGCTAATACATATGTATGTATAATTATGTATAACTAACTACCGGAACTAGGGTTATTACCATCTACCCCCCTTAGAGAAAGTCTTGTTCTTAAAATTTCCTTACATCCTTTATTAGTCGTTGTTGAATAGGTTGGGGTACTTTTCTTTCATTTCTTCCTCGCATTCCCATGTTGCTTCTTCTTTATCGTGATGTGACCATAGAACCTTTACTAGTGGGATAACCTTTATTCAAAGACTTTGTTCCTTGCGATCAAGGATTTATACGGGTTCTTTTATATAGGTGGCGTTATCCTTTAACTCTATTTGTTCCCAGCTGATTACATGGGATAAGTTTGGTTCGTACTTCTTTAGCATGGAGACATGAAAGACGTTGTACACATTGGCCAGCTGAGGGGGTAGTGCGAGATGGTAGGCTACCTCTCCTACTATTTCTAGTATTTCGAATGGGCCAACGTATCGTGGTGGGAGTTTTCCCTTCTTTCCAAACTGCATCATACCTGTCATAGGGGAGACCTTTAGGAACACATTGTCTCCTTTCAAGAACTCGAGGTTACGTCGTCGTATATCTGCGTAACTTTTCTGTTTGCTTTGTGCTACCTGAAGACGCTTCCTTATTTAGTCGATCTTCTCGGAGGTAACTTGGACGATTTCAGGTCCTAGGGTACTTTTCTCTACCACTTCTGCCCAACAGTGTAGAGTATGACAAAGGTATCCATACAGGGCCTCAAATGAGTCCATTCTGATGCTTGTCTAAAAGCTATTATTGAAGGTGAACTCAACAACGTGGAAGTAATCATCCTAGCTACCCTTGAAGTCCAGTATGTAGGCTCTCAGCATGTCTTCAAGAACTTGATTCACTCTTTTTGTTTGTCCATCCGTCTGGGTGTGGAAAGCAGTGTTATGATTCAAGGATGTCCTTAGTGTGGTTTGCAGTTTGGTCCAAAGATTCGAGGTAAAGCGAGAGTCTCTGTCTGATATGATTGTGGTTCGGATCCCATGGAGTTGTACCACATGCTTTATGTAAATCTCTACCAATTCATTCATCGAAGTGGTGATCCTCATGGGAATGACGTGGACGGATTTAGTCAGTCGGTCTACTACTACCCATATTGAATCTTGATTTCTTCTTGTCTTAGGGAGTCCTACTGTGAAGTCCATGGATATGGAGTCCCATTTCCATAGGGGTATTTTGAGGGGTTGTAGTAACCCTGCCGATCTTTGATGTTCTGCTTTTACTTGTTGGCAGGTGAGGCATTTAGCCCCATATGTGGCTATTTCTTGTTTTATGTTGTTCCACCGATAGTGACGTTTTACATCCTGATACATCTTGGTGCTCCTAAGATGGATGGCTAATTTGGATCGGTGAGCTTTGTTCAACATGGCTTGTTTTAACTCAGGTTTATTTGGTACGCATATCCTATCGCGACATCTGATTCCACCATTTGAACTCACATGCCATTGTGGATCCTTGTTCTCTTGGGCCTTCAAATAGCGTTCCTGTAGTTCTTCATCCTATTCTTGTGCTTCAATGATTTGGCATAGTGGTGATGGCTCCACAGATAGGTTCCCAAGGAGTGTATTCTCTTCACCTATGTTTAGTTGGATATTAAAGTCCTTTATAAAGTCCATCATTTTCCATTCTTCTAGTGCGAGTGTGGCTGCCGAGGCATGAGATTTCTTGTGACTAAGCGCATCAGCCATAACGTTTGCCTTTCCTGGCTGATATTGTATTTCAAATTTGTAGTCCTTGAGGGTTTCCATCATTCAGTGTTGACGCATGTTTAGGTTTTTCTAGTCAAATAAGTATTTGAGGCTCTTGTGGTTTGTGTTAAGCTTGAATTGTTCGCTATACAGGTAATGTCTCCACATTTTGAGAGCAAACACTACGGCTGCCAGTTCCAAACCTTGCGTCGGATAGTTCTGTTCATGAACTTTTAACTGTTGAGATGCATATGTCATTACCTTATTATTTTGCATGAGTACACATGCCAATCCCTCATGTAAGGTGTTTGTGTATACTGTAAATTCTTCTCCTTCGGGTAGTGTAAGCACGGGCGAAGAGGTTAGTCTACTCCTAAGTTCCTGAAAAGATTCTTCAGCCTTTTCATTCCATTGAAAACGCGTATTTTTCTTTATTAGGTTGGTTAGTGGTTGGGCTATCTTAGACAATTCCTTGATGATGCGTCGATAGTATCCTGCTAGTCCTAGAAAGCTTCTGACTTTGGTAATCGTATTAGGCCTGGCCCATTGAAGTACGACTTCAACCTTAGCTGGGTCGACTGTTATTCCTTGGTGGTTCACTACATGTCCTAGAAGCTTTACTTCTTCCTTCTAGAATTCACATTTTGAGAGTTTGGGGAATAGTTGATTCTTCTTCAGTAGGTCCAGGACCATCCGTAGTTGGACTTCATGTTCTTCCTTACTTCGGGAGTAGATTAGGATGTCATCAATGAAGACTATAATGAATTGATCTTAGTACGGTTTAAAAATGTGGTTCATGAGATCCATAAAGACAGCTGACGCATTTGTGAGGCCAAAGGGCAATACCAAAAATTCATAATGTTCGTACCTTGTGCTGAATGCAGTCTTGTATATATCCTCATCTTTGATTCTTAATTAATGGTACCCCGATCTCAAATCAATTTTTAAAAAGAATTGAGCTCTTTTAAGTTGGTCGAATAGGTCATCGATGCGGGGGAGAGGGTATTTGTTCTTTATCGTTGCTTGATTCAGGCGACAGTAGTCGATGCACAACCGTAAGGATCCATCATTGTTTTTTATGAACAACACTGGTGCACCCCAAGGAGACATGCTTGGTCAGATAAATCCTTAACCCAGGAGTTCTTCTATTTGTTTCTTGAGTTCTGTCAACTCAATTGGTGCTATTCGGAAAGCGGGTAGGGCTATCAGGGGGTGTTCCTGGTATTAAGTCAATACTAAAGTCTACCTCCCTCCTGGGAGGCAATCATGGTATCTCTTGAAACACTTCAGGGAATCCCTTGACTACTGGAATTTGATCCACAGAGATCTCTTCTAGGCCCATTACCCATGCCAAGGGTTCCCTTTTCTTTCTACCTTGTATTGTAATGAGGGGGCGCTCGGGTAAAGTAAGAGTGATTCTTCTGGCTCTACTTTCTATAATCGCCCTGGTTTCATCAAGCCAGTCTATTCCAAGGATGACGTCGAATCCCTTCATGTTCATTTTCACCAGGTTGGTCAAAAACTTGATGTTTGCCATAATAATGGGGCAGTTTTCATAATATTTGGTCAGCTCTATTATCTTACCTAAGGGTGAAGCGATGTGATGGGTCCTTTCATGCATTTTAACTCTAGGCCTAAATGTTCTACTATGAAAGTTGAGTTGAAAGATAAAGTAGTTCCACAATTAAATAAGAGGATAAATGGTACATCTCTGGTAAAGGCTGCACCTTTTATTAGGCTGGGGGCAGTGTTTGAGTCTTCTAGTGACATCATGGTGTATAGGCGATCTTGAGTTTTCTGAGATGTGATCGGGGCAAATTGTTGCATCCGGGGTGGAATGGGCATCCTTCATCTCTCATTTTCTTGAAGAATTTTTTCACTTCGTGGCCCATCTTCTTGCAGTAGTTGCGGCGTGGGGGGTTATCTCTCTGTTTCTTTTGACCTGGGATGGTGTTCTATTATAGGATGATCTTGGGCCTTTTGTCCGGTATTTGTGGTGAGTTAGAGTTCGTCCTGAGTCTCTTCCCTGCCTCGTGATGTTGTAGTTAGGCTCATGATCTTCGATCGTCATCGTTTTCGGCATGGGTGGCCTTATCCACTATGTTGGCGTATGTTGGCAGGTCCAGACAGCATATCTTAGAATGGATTAAGGGTCTTAGGCCATCCTTAAACTGTCTAATTCTGAAATCTTTGTCCTCTATTAGTTTTGGCGCGTATCGTGACAATTTGGTGAACTTGGCCTCGTACCACGCGACGGTCATTTCGCCTTGGGCGAGTTTCAAAAATTCAGACGTCTTTTCATCTCGATATGACTTTGGGAAGTATTTTTTGAAAAACTTCCCTTGAAGTTCCACCCAGGCCCAGGTGTGAATTTTAGGTACGGTCCTTTCTATTGCCTCCGACCAATTAACAGCCTCTCCTGCGAATTTGAACATGGGTAAGGAAACCTTGAGGTGTTCTAAGCATGCCATGGTCTTTAATGTTCTCTTAGTTTGCTTTACCCAATGTTTGGCTACCACTGGGTCGGGGGTGCTTGAGAACTCGTGGGGTCATAGTTTTAGGATATTTTTCCAACATGAAAAACTCATCGTGGTGCTCCACACGAGGTGGGGCTAGTGGGGTGACATGAGTAGGTGGTGTTAGAGGTACCGTGGTTCTTGGAAGGGTACTGTGAACCTGTTGTTGTAGATCATCCACGGTCTATTGGGTCCTCTGCATGAATGTCTCTATCCATCCCACGATGGAATAGAATGGTGCCCATGCTTGGGTATTAGGGGGTGCCTGTCCTGGGGGTGGCCCTGAGAGTGCGGCCGCTTGGTGGGTTGCTGATAGGGATGGCATGATTCTCCCATAACTGCTTCCTGAGGTGTGCCATTCTCAGTTGTACGTTCCAAGGGTACGGAGTTTGCTCAAGTAACCTTCCTCTTGGGAGCCATACCTTGTGCAGACAGGGTTGTTTAGTTAGAGTGTACCTAGTGCCTTCAAAAAATCCTTAGTATGATGAGTGTAGGTTCTTCAGGCAATTATGCACTCTTAAAGTTCGTTCTTGACTTGTGTGTTTGTTCTATTCGAATAGTGGGGATTTAATCCAGGGAGCCTAAATTTGTCATTTTTAGAGTTCCACGCCTAGTAGATTTAATGGAGGACCTAATTGTGGGTTTCTAATTTTAGTTTCATAGGGAGGTTATTTAAATATAACTTTCTAACTTCCTAATCTTATCAGAGTTGCATAAAGCTTGTGATGGTCAATTCCCTCAGGCCCAGTTAATTTAATTCTCATTCTCTGATACCAACTGTAACATCCTAAAATTTTTGTGATCTGAATCTGATGCTTGACACGAATATCCCAGATGTTATTTCTTTTGAACCATTTAATTAAACCATTTGATTTATAACCAACGACATTCCTCTTTCACAAAGATGGGTATTCATGAGAATGAAAGTTAACTAGTTCCATTATTCCATGAAGTAAAATATAAATTCCAAAACTTCTAATGCTCACATAATGGGAGCTTATTACATCATTAAGTCTGCGGCGGAAACATAAATAAAATAAATCATAAACTAATTTTGTTATTTATTTAGCAAAATCTTTCATTAGGAGATGGTCCTCTGGATCCTCAACTTGTACGTCACCTGCATCATCTGTACGGTTGGAGTGGGTCAACGCCCTACTCATAGTGATGGTTATCCTTTGAGGTTAACAATAATTCAAGAGATTTATAAAAGAAATGTAAGGGTTCTGATACGTCTCGTATTCCACTACTACAAGGGGTATCGGTATGCACAACCAATATATATATATATATATATATATATATGAATGGAAGCCTAGCAAAGTGTGTGCAACTCATCATACATAGTGATTATTATAATGTTGAATACGATTTATAGAAAACCCCGGCTAGCCCCGCATTCTCACATTACGGAGATTCACTGGCATGTCCAATGCTACTGTGGCTTTATGTGAACACCTTGAGGTGACACAACACATGAGTCGGATGAATTACATGATACGATTTGTTTATATAGAGACTATTTACGATATTCAATCCTGGAAGTGATGTAAAACGCATTGTGAATTATTTACATTGATTTGTGCACCACTACCCAAACCCATGAAATTACGCGTCTACCAAGAGGGTCTTTACCCAGAGCCAACTACATCCATGATAGAATATTTGAATTACTAGTTGTGATACCTTTAACACATCACTTGCATCAAAGAGAATGTAAACTGAATCATGAGAGTTTTGGAATCCCAAGACACATGACCAAGCCTTAAAGGTAGATAACATAAGGCTAAAAAATAAGGAGGAGAGTAGCAATGGCTAACTCAACAAAGAGGAGAGTGGCAATGACCAACTTAACAAAGAGGAGAGTAGTAATGGCTAACTCAACAAAGAGGAGAGTGGCAATGGCCAACCCAATAAAGCGAAGGGTAGCAAGGGCTAACTCAACAAATTTGGTAAAGGCTAAGGCAAGGCTTTTATCCATTGTACCAAAAATAATGAAGATCACCCGTAATTAATATCATACCATAATTCCTAAAGGGTAGATAATTGTTGGTGGTAAGTTAAATAATTGTAGGATGAGAGTCATAGTACCATAATAACAAAGCATATAAAAGACAAAGTAAATCATCTTAATTCAAGGTAAGCTTAAAGGAATCCCTCACTTAGGTTGTAGTGTTGTCTTTTACTAAGTTGAATACTCAGAGGCATATTTTAAGATCAAGTTCTACTCTAATTCACCTGATTTGAATTGGTTAAGTTAGATGTTAGATTAGGGTTGAGGAAACTCAACTTAGATTATAGTTTAGATGAGTTACGTGTTGCCTACGTTGATAAGTTCTAACTTATCATGTTTAGGACCATCCAACCATCGCATTGTCTTAGTTAGATGTAACAGAATTCTATTATTGAGGGATAGATTGGAAAAGAGAGAAGGAAAGGAAAGAAAAAGGAAGGTTAGATTTTAGACCAGGCTTAGGTGGTAGCTCGGGGTGTAGCTAACACTCAGTCTCTTCTTTCTTTTTTTGTTAGAGTTGCACCAAAGTCGAAGCTCTTCCCACCTTCTCTTTTTTCTTCCTCTATTTCTCTCTTTCTTTCTTGTTGCATTTCCTCAGATTGTCGGGCAGGAGGAAATATATAGGGGCATGAGTCTCCAGACCCTTCTTGTGAACATGTTCACAACCCTAAGTGTAGGGTTGCGATGTAGTAATAGCTTGGTGAGACCGAAGTTGAATTCACAGGGACTAATCTCGTGTGTCTTCTGAAAGTAACTAGAACTAGAACTAGAAGAAGATGAAAACCTAATTCTAAATATTTTGAGAGAGTAATTGTGAATAGATTAATTAAAATCCAATAAATTTAAAGGTGGGAACTAGGGTTTCCAAGGATCCACTTGTAGCAATTGGGAAGATACCTTGCATGATTCAAGGACAGAACTGGAATCAGAGTCATATCCTATCCAATTGGTAAGAAGAGATTTGTTAGATCTCTAAACTTCTCATGGATCTAATCATCAATGGATGCGAGTGGTGAAGATTTGGAAGTGACTCCATCACCAAACCATGCCTAGGAGACAAGGAAAACAACAACAATTTACCAAACCCACAATCAATCATAAGAGAATTGTGAAAGTTAGGAAGGATTCCATCATCCTACCATGCCCAAGGGATAATGGTGAACAATAGGATTTCCTAATTTCACAATCTTAATTCAGGAAAAGAGGATATCTCAAGCTATCGCAGATCTATTGTAATTTATCACAACAAACTATTAAAAACTAAAAATATTCCTTCATAATCAAACTAGAATCCAAGAGAGTTCAACAAAACATGAATCAAAACAAAGCAAACATCCGAATCACGTTATAAGCTTCAACTCTTAGCCCTAGCTAAGAGGTTTAGCCAACTATAGATATGATTGAACTAAGAACTTTTAAACAAAATATTAACTAAGGAAGAAGAAGAAAACTCCCAGACGGTGGCTCCACCTTTTTTCTCCACTCCTCAAACCCTAGAAGATGCTTAGGAATGCGCTAGGGTCCGCTATTTATAGTTTTAGCTCTTAAACTTTCGCACATAGTGGAAATTTCCAGAAACCGTCTCAAATTTACGCAATTCATGCAAGTTTTACGTAACCTTCGATTGGTCGTGGGCCATCCTCGACTGGTCGTGGGACGTCCTCAACCGGTCAAGGGTCTCCTTCGACTGATTGAGTAAGATGAAGATTTAGAAATTTTACTCACTGGAGTTCGAGTCGAGGCACCTTCGACTGGTCGAGTAGAGTCCAGGACAGGTCGTACGTAGCCAGGACTGGTCGAGCCGGAACCAGGACTAGTCGAGGATTAGCAAATTTCACTTCAAAACTTTGATTTTCTTCATTCTGGACTTGGTTTTGTTGGATCTTCAATATGTGCATTCTTCATTCTGGGTTTCATCAGATCCACTCTTGGCTTTGGTGATTCTTAAGCGTTAAATCCATGTTTTTAACACCCTTTTCAATCCAAGCTCTTGAATTAACCTTGTAACCCAAACATGATTAAAATAGAATGCTAAGCATTATCATGTTCATAAAACCAAGTAATAAATGGGGTCCAATATGTAATATTTGACCCTCAACACAATTCCCAACCAGCATTTTGCTAGTCCCGAGCAAAGTCTGAAAAAAATAAATCTCAATGCTTAATGTCAAAAATCTTTTTTAGGAAACAATCTTTTGTACACTCAAGGATGAATGAGTAGAAATAAGATACGAAAGTGAGATCTCGAAAACCTAAAACCCAATCACATAGGTAACCAATCAAATAAGTTCTTCATCTATTAAATTGAAGCATAATTTGTATATTAAGTTCTTCAATGTGCTTAGTGAAAGTCAATTTACTCCCCGTACGAATACTATCAACTCATCATGTCGACTATGCTCATCACTTCGAGATCAGTTTGAAACTAAAGTATTGATTCCAAACTTATCCCCTTTTCCTTCTTTTTTCAATTTTTGATTTTATGTCGACAGTCAATTTTTTATTCATTCTTTTATAGACCTTGTATTATTTTTGCATTCTTTTCCAATCTTTTCCAGTCTTTTCATTCTTTTTCATGACCTCTCTATCGATCTCCAGTTTTTTTAACTGGTTCTTTTCTTCTTTTAAGGTGGATAAAATTCTCCGGACTCGATTCTCACCATCTATTAATGATTCATATACTAACAATTAGAAACTCTAGTATATCCTACAGAAGGCAAATTGAATGAGTTTTGTAATTTAGATTAACATGATATTCAAACTACCTCTTAATCGATTGAACGCAAACACTCAAGTGGTAAGTTGCCTAGATGATTAGACTTTAACAATCCAAAATTCAATCTCTATTTTATCATACCCAAAACATTCTTAAGTACACAATTCATCTCTTCCCAACAGATTTCAACTTAAAACATTGAAAATTTTCAAAAATTTTACTCAAAACCCAGAAAACAGTGATTAGGTTACCTAATCCCCCATCCCCAAATGAAAAATCTACATTGTCCTCAATGTATAAGAATAAGCATGTAATGCAAAAAGAGGCAATGACAAGAAAAAGGGAAGTGATGGAAAGATAATACTTGAAGGAGAAATTCTGAGGCGTTTCCAATAATCTTAGTGTGAAGATGGGTTAGCACAAAACAAAACTCAACAAAGTATAAGCAAACTATCCTAAACAGCAAAAGCAAACTACCCTAGTCCTAAATTCTTTGAAAGCAATAAACTAATTCTAAACTAGGAAAGCAAGGGAAAAAACTACTCAGTCATGCCACAAGGTTCCTCCTCCAGCCAATATCTTGATAAATTCCTCAGTAAGTTTCTCAACAAGATCATCCAAAAGGCTTTTTTACAATAAGCTTGGATGTCCTGGAGCATGAATTTCTAAAGAAATTTATGGACCTGACCAAAAAATTATCGTTCAATCGCTTGAGGTATCTAAAGTATATATGATTCACCTATGACAGAAAAAGTTTCCATGTTAGTACTCCATGGTGAATCAGAGACTACAAGTAGATAGAATTTAGAAAAATTCTCAGCAAATGATGTAGTCTCAACACATTCCAAAGTTTCAGACTTCGGTTTAATTTTCAGCTCCTCCTCCTTTAATGATAAACATTCAAGATTTATGGAGGGAAAGGTTTTCGAATAAGGGTTCTCTTGGTCTGTAACAACTACCGAGGTGTTGTCATGAAAGGCATTCACTATGTCTTGTATCATGGGATCATTTGAATCTGCAAAGTGTGCCAAGCAATCGTCCAAAGAGTTAGGAAATTTAGCTGAGAGTGACTCATTTTCCTCATTGAAGTTTGTGATGATCTGCCCAAGGATTCCATCGTCTCTAGAAGTGGGTGGAAGCATGATCTCTTGCTCTTGCCCTGCATAGACAAATTGAGGATCAATAGGCGAAGCATTGATGTGAAGACTTTAGTCATCAATACCACTCAAAAAAGGCATTGTATTGTTAAGGGTTAACAACTTAGATAGTGGCCTCAAGTGGATGGTTTCAAATTTCAGAGTCATATCGGGTGACTCGTCCATCTCCCTAATCATATTATAATCTAAATCAGGGGAGTGGACCGAACATGCCCCAAAAGAGTCCTGTGATTCACCTAGAAGAGACTCTTCCTCCACATTTAAATCAAACATGTCATATTGGTAGAGTAAAACTTCCTGTACCTCGTGATCACCTTCCTGGACCATAATTGAAGTTGATTCCGGTGAATCTTAGGCTGTACTCTCATGAACTTCATTCCAATACTTATCCTCATTAAGATGCAACTGAACTTCTTGAATGGTGGGTTCACTCGCCTCTAATGATTTCTTAATACCTACGGCTGCTTATGCAAGATATTCATTAAATTGTTCTTGAGCATCCATGTATTTCTGAATTAACTCCTCTTGGATTATTTCTGGTTGAATCTCATAAGTAGGGAATCCAAGGGAGTAGTCATTAAAATCAATTGGCGATTCATCTCTCCAATGTTGATGTTTCCACTAATCATAAGTAGGGAGTTGGGAATGCAGAATTGGATTGGGTTGAGGCTAGGGTAAACTATCTTTCATTAGCTTATCAAGGCGCGCTTCAAGCACTTCTATCATTTTTCTAATGTTAGCAAAATTGTCTATGTAACACCGAAGTGACTCCTCCTGGATTGTTTATGATTGGGTTTCAAAAGTAAAGGACCTAAGAGAATGATCACTATGATGTATTGCTGGTTCATCTTCCTAGATGTTTCCACTGATTATAGTCATATGGGTCATAGGTGGGAAAATTTGATGGTTATTGATACCTATTATCACTTATAATATAATCTCTCATTGTTTTCTTCTTATCTGATAGGTGATAATAATTCTCACTCCCATAGTTATGATAACCCCAACACTCACGTACTGTTTTCTTAATCCGTGGGGTGTAATTGTTCTCTCGCATATGATCATGTAAGGATTTCTTAACCGGTGGAGCATTGTATTCCATTTGGTTCTCGATGATGTTTTCAAAAAATTTTGAGACTTAGGTTGTTTTCTAATAAAATCATTTGACAGCCCTTCACAATTTCTCGTATTCTCTAATTCAGCATATTGACATTCCCACTCTTACATATATATGGTGAAACCCTAATTTTGAACCTAATCCTAAAAGAAAAAAAAAATCCTACAACAATATGGAAAGTAAGTAGAGGGAAGAAGTTACCAGATTGGAGAGTTCTATGTTAGGATCCTACAAAATAGAAAACAATGTTAGTTTTAAAAAAAAATACAGGAAAAATCCTGAAAATAAAATTCTAAAATTAGAAAGTTCTAAAAATAAATAGAAAGATGAGTTAGTTTTTAAAAAGGAAAGTTTCTAAAAAAGAAAAATAACCTAGTTTCTAACAATGAAAAAGAAAAGTTTTTAAAAATATAAAATAGAAAGTTTCTAAACCTATAATTAGAAAGCAAAGTTAGTTTCTAAAATAATTCAGAAAAACCTACTCCTAAAAATAGAAAATAAAAAAACCCTAATCTTAGCCTAATTCTAAAACTAGCTAATCTCAGAAAAATGCAGCCATTAGTCCCTGGCAACGGCACCAAAAACTTGTTCACAACCCCAAGTATAGGGTCGCGATGTAGTAATAATTCGGTGAGACCGAGGTCGAATCCACAGGGACTAATCTCGTGTCTTCTAAAAGTAACTAGAACTAGAACTAAAAGAAGATGAAAACCTGATTCTGAATATTTTGAGAGAGTAATTGTAAATAAATTAATTAAAACTTAATAAATTGAAAGGTGGGAACTAGGGTTTCCAAGGATCCACTTATAGCAATTGGGAAGATACCTTGCATGATTCAAGGACACAATTGGAATCAGAGTCCTATCCTGTCCAATTAGTAAGAAGAGATTTATCAGATCTCTGAACTTCTCATGGATCTAATCATCAATGGATGCGAGTGGTGAAGATTTGGAAGTAATTCCGTCACCTAACCATGCCCAAGAGATAAGGCAAATAACAACAATTTACCATACCCACAACCAATCGTAAGAGAATTGTGAAAGTTAGGAAGGATTCCATCATTTTAGCACGCCTAAGGGACGATGGTGAACAATAGGATTTCCTAATTTCACAATCTCAATTTAGGAAAAGAAGATATCTCAAGCTATCATAGATCTATTGTAATTTATCACAACAAACCATTAAAAACTAAAAATATTCCTTCATAATCAAACTAGAATCTAAGAGAGTTTAACAAAAAATGAATCAAAACAAAGCAAACATCTAAATCATGCTACAAACTTCACCTCTTAGCCCAATCTAAGAGGTTTAGCCAACAATAGACATGATTGAACTAAGAACTCTTAAACAAAACATCAACTAAGGAAGAAGAAAAAAACTCCCGGACGGCCGCTCCACCCTTTTGCTCCACTCCTCAAACCCTAGAAGATGCTTAAGAATGCCTTAGGGGATCCTATTTATAGTTTTATGTCTTAAACTTTCACACCAAGTAGAAATTTTCAGAAATCGTCTCAAATTTACGTAGTCCGCGCAAGTTTTGTATAACCTTCGACCAGTCGTGGGTCGTCCTCGACCAGTCGAGGGTCTCCTTGCACTGGTCGAACAGGACAAAGATTTAGAGATTTTACTCACTGGAGTTCGAGTTGAGGCACCTTCGACTGTTCGAGCAGAGTCCAGGACGGGTCGTGCGTAGCCAGGACTCATCGAGCCGAGCCAGGACTAGTCGAGGATCATCGAATTTCACTTCAAAACTCCGATTTTCTTCATTCTGGACTTAGTTTTCTTGGATCTTCAGTATGTGCATTCTTCATTCTGAGTTTTATTAGATCCACTCTTGGCTTTGGTGATTCTTAAGCGTTAAATCCATGCTTTTAACACCTTTTTCAATCCAAGCTCTTAAATTCACCTTCTAACACAAACATGATTAAAATAGAACGTTAAGCATTATTATGTTTATAAAACCAAGTAATAAATGGGGTCCAATAGCAATATTCGACCCTCAACAGAACACCTTATGCAGACCCTGTTGCGTAGCCACAAATACAGAGGAGTTCTTTATGCAGCTTCTGCTTGTGAACCAAAAAAAAATGGAATGGCATAATGCTGTTCGCGGTCATTGGTTCTTCTTTTACATCTTTCCTCTTTCCTCTGTAGATCAACCAGATCTGGATTGGTTTGTTGGGGTTGATTGGCCCACCAGATCGATGACCTGCGTGCGTTGGTTTTATTGGACTTTAGCTTCTGCAAGTTGTGGTTTGTGTCCATGGAAAACTGCGGACGTCGCAACATCCCATTATTTTATTTCCTTTTTGTCTACGTGGGAGAAGTCACAACTATCCTTGGAGGAGTTTGAACGGATAGGATATGATGATGGTTGCATAAACGGGATGTAGAGCGAGCGGTTTTCTCGAATTAACAGTTTAAAGGAAGGCAAAGTTTTTTCTTGTGCCCGCTGTTGTGCACGCGACTGGGTGCATGGGTGTTTATGGACCTTGTGGTCTTGGTCGTATTCATGTGCTAGGCTTGATGGACGGTTCAGATCATCCAAATGGGTTGAAGTGTGGCCCAATCTGGATCAACCGCAAGTCGTCTACTGCAACCCCACTGCTTGCGCTAAAAACCGTGCACATGTGAAAGCTTAGAAAAGTGTGATAGGATCTAGGGCTTGGTCGGTTTTGTCCTATGGGCATGATGAACGGATCGGATCATCAGAGATGATCATGATGGTGGGCCACAATAACTTCAATCGGACGCTGTTCGTTTACACTACGCGTGATAGGGAAAACCGTGAGTGACTCTCTTTCTTGGAGATTTACGGGTGTACTGTGGTGTACACACACCTTCTGCACACGCACTTGAATGTGGGGCCCACAGGGGTATTTTGAGGAATCTACTCCGTCCATTCGTTTTGTTAATTCATAATAAGGCCTGTTCAGAAGTATAAGGTGGTTACGAGTCTTAGGTGGGCCATACTAATGCATTATTCCCCTAATCTGAAGTACGGGCCATTACAGCTGAAGGAAGAAAAAAAAATCTTTGACCAAGGGCAGATAAGGTTAGAAAGCTTAAATTAATCAACTAGGCGAGTTCATGCAAGAACATACTCCATTAATTGGTGAGATAACATGCTCAGAAGCCAAAACCAAAGCTGGCCTCCATCAACAGGAAGTCAGGTGGTAAAAGCTTCGAAAATAAATTGCATCTTTCTCGTCTTTCAATTTTTGATTGCTTTCTACTTTTCCACTGTCGGTCTTGTAACTTTTCATCTTCAATACAATCGACCATAAAACTTGCTTCTTATCTGTATTGTTTTGTCTTTGGTACTTAGCTTTTTTTTTTTTTCCTTATGTGCATGACTTGATTAATAACAAGCTATTCTTGAGAAGTCCTGCACCTGTTCGTTTCCTCTCCTTAAGAAACATTTCATACAATTAATGAGGCAATTCAACTAACACAACACCTCGTCTTTGGGTGTGATTGCTCATCCTAAATGCCCATTTAAAGAAATCTATGGTGCTTATTCCTATGCACACCCAAATTTTCTGTCTTCTCATCTTCAAGTATTCTTTCTTCCTCCAATGGATAGTGATCTCATGTCTATTATAAATTAGGCTTAGAAGTTTTTGAGAAAAATCCTCACCATAGATATCGAAACTTTTTGTCATTCCAGCCTTCAATATGACATATATTCATTTATTCGAGACCTTCATTTCATTGCCAAGGATAATGCTCCATTGACTAAACTTCTGAATGCTTTAACAAAACTCTATAGCATCAGTGACTTCGTTGTCGAGAAAGATTTAGAAGAACTTGATACTAATGTGAACAAGCACACTGCCATTCACAGGGAGATAAACATGCTTTATGATCAGTATGATTAGGCTTGGTATAATTGCATGCATTGGACTTGGGAACATCAGTTTAACAAAGCAATGTTGAGAACTCTACAAGTTCAATGCAGAGAAATCAGTGACGATCTCCAAGAGACTGAACAAATATATCCTAGAAGATGTCTGGTCTACTCCGAGACCCTCCTTAACTTCATTAATTCTCAGGTCAAACTCTATTAAGCTCGGTCGCATGAGAGTAGTGAACAGAAGAGAGAAACAGAGCACAAGGTCAATGTCATCCGTCAGTCGCCGCATCGACCAAGCTTTGAAAAGCAGATAATCCTAGAAAGCTCAATGGAAAACAACTGAACTCATTAGAGAACGTGCTGTCAAAGAATTTGATGGGCGGTGTGGACCCCACACACACATCAAGGTGGCCCCTTATCTAAGCTATGGACGGTTGGATGGCATGGATGAAAGGTATACATCAGGTGTGGTGGATCTGCACTATCCAACATCATGGTGAGCCAAACGTTAAAAAAAAAAAAAAAAAAAAAAGAAGAAGAAGAGAAAGAGAGAGAGAAATAGAGAAAAAGAGAGAGCAATCGGTAAAGGGGAGGGACCCTGCCACTATGGGCCCTCCCTATACAATGCATACATCAAGATGGGTCCCAACATATGTGAGCCCTCAAATCATAAAATTACATACCTTTGATCTCCTCTTCCTTCTTCCGCCAATGGATTCTAGAGCTCTAAGGAAACAAGATTGATTTTGGAGGGTGGGATTGGGTGGTAGGGAGTGGGCCACACAAAGCTTTTCTCCTCTCATGGAGTTTAGACGATTTCTTACTTGGAGAATGAGAGAGAGAGAGGTGATGGAGAGAAGTGATGGGAGAGAGGGATGGTGAGTGATGGATGGGTGTACTTGACATGTAAGGGAGAGAGTTGACTTTAGGAATTGCTTGGGGATGGGGCATGTACTTGATATGTGAGGTGATGTGTAATTGATTGATGGGATTTATGTGATGTTCTCTTGGGATTTATAATGCACGGTATTTTCCTCGAACTGAACGCGGGCCCACATCTCTTGTACCGGGTATCGCCTCAGTGCGCGAGACTAGGCATTGGAACCACGGCGACAGCGCAGTCGTAAGGGTACAAGTCTCAGGTCGAGCTAACTTTGGAATACGAGATGCGACTCGGGGTCACGCGCAAACTCCAGAATTTGACCGGAAGGACTGTGGAACCCTACGGAACGGTACAGTCTAGGATATGGGCCTCATACTTTTCATGTTGGACGTAACTCCTAAAGCCCAATGGATGAAGAGTTATACTCAAACTAAAACTTACTATAAATAGTAAAAATGAAATTAAAACATGAATTCAACCGTTAATCAGATGATTTTTACAAATTTGGTGTGGCTAACCCGGCATAGCAGGGTTGGGTGGCTAAAGTATTGTCCTACTCTAAAATCATATATGGTAAGCTTGATAGCTCATTCCAGTTTATGAGATACGTCTATTTTAAGTTCTGACGGTCCGGATCACTTTTGTCATCGATTGGGCCTTTTTTTATCCATCTTGGCCATGAAATTGTCCACGACCGGCTCAACATCAAAGGCCCTCTTTCATATGGATAAGATAATGATATATTTCTATTTCAGAATAGAGGAACCAGACGAATGGACCCGATTGGTTTACTACCCTACCTACCTCTTTTACTATGGAGAGTTGGCTCTACCGAATTTCAATTCAATTGCTTTTACCATATCATATCCCGGATTTCATTATAAGTAGCACCTCAATAATTGATTCCATGCGTGAAATTAGTGCGTGCATAGAATAGAAGAGGATTGCGTGTCGTGCCACACACTGCTGACCTCGGTCAAGTGTTGACTTTGACGTCGGCAAGTTCTGTCATCCCACCATGATGTATATGTATTGTATCACACCTTTCATACATTTTATAAGATCATTTTAGGGTATGGCCCAAGAAATGAGGCAGATCCAAAGCTCAAGTGGACCACGCTATAGAAAGTAGTGGGATTGAATGTTTTTTTTTTTTGAAGATAGATCATTTCATTTCTGAACCAGCAATATACATTCAGACCTCACCAGGAAAAAAGGACCTGGGGAGCGCCTATCATAATCTAGATGGGCTACAGAAAGTTGAGAAAGAAAATTAAGATTTCCTGATCGCCCCAAGATCCACCTTATCTAGAAATAGGAGGCCTCAGACCTGGGGAGGAAGATAAAAAAATTGATCATAGAAAGTGGTTGCTTGGGATTCGCTACCCAATTGGGCTAAGGAGTCTGTTGGAGCAGTTCCCTCCCTTAATATGTCCCAAAATTCTATCTGACCTCTACGACAAAGCTTCTCAATCCTAATGAGCCAATATCTCCATTTCCAACCCAAGGTGGCACTAAGAGTCAGATTTGATGACAATTTTGGCATACCCCATTGACAAGTAGAGGGAAAGGCCATCATGGATTGCTCTAATTTCAGCGCCGATGTTGGACAAGACTTCGTAACCCGCTGAGAAACCAAAGACAAATTCCCCCTTATCACCCCTGTAGATGCCACCGCCACTAGATAAACTAGGGTTTCCTCTCGAGGAACCATCTACATTGATTTTGGCCCAGTCCCTTGAAGGCTTCAACCATTTTACTACATGTTGCTGGTTAGATGATGGAGAAACAGATTCGCCTGTCACTAACGATGAAGTCTGGGAAGAAAAGGCTCTCAATTAGGGCCTTCTGCTCTAAACATTAATGGTGGAGATCCACCATGAAACTCTAGCGATTAGAGCAGATGTGGAGGGAGACTTGTTATCATAAATAGTAGCGTTTCTCATCTTCCACAGTTCCCAGAAAATGAAACTGGGGACTAGTTTGTGGATAAGGGAACTCATGGCCCCACTTACTGGAGCCGTCCACCACTATGATAGCCTGGACTCAACGGAGCAGGTTGGCATCACGTTAATGCCAAATAAAATTCCAAAGTGATTCCATGCAGAAGTTGCTAGTTCACCCTCAAGGAATAAGTGGAGGATCGATTCACCCGCGTGGCCTAGAGATGAGTTGCTGCCACAACAAACACATTTTGATGCCAGTTGAATACCGCATGATTAGATCGCTTCATCACCGGAACTGCTTTGTGGATGATCTTCCAAACGAATAGAGAGATCTTCAGGGACAACTTCCCGTGCCACACCCACTTCGTCTAATTCTTACGGGGCTGGGTTGGCCTACAATTAGCCCAAGCCGATTTTACTGAGAAAGAACCCGAGGGGGTATGCGGCCAGAGTGGAGTATTTGGGCAGTCCGACAGACAGAATATGAAGTTAACCACGTCCTGTGAGAGGTAAACGAGAACTGCTGAAGGAGGGAGAGGGCCAAAAGCTCCAATGAACTACATCACTTTCAACGAAAGCAGAGCATAAGGAATTAGTGCATCGCAAACTAGCTGAAGTGGTCTGAGTCCAATCCAGTTGGCATTCCACAAATTACACTCACCAGTTCATATATTCTAATGCACCTAGTTTTCTAGAAGGGGAAGCATTTGTAGAATTTTCTTCCATAACGGAGAAGTCCCAATAGCCGATCGGCCCGAACTTGAATTGGGCTAATTCTGATTACATTTGGATGGCATAAAATCACACCATAAACTGTCTTGTTTTCTGAATTTGAAGTTTCATGCCATCTTTAGGCGAAAAGCATGAAGGACCTCCGACAATTTTTTGAAACCGAGCCTGCCTTCATCTTTTGGATGCGCAATTGACATCCAGCTTCTCCAGTGAAGCTTCCTTCAGCCATCTGCCCAGCCCTAAAAAAGGGAGGCAAAATGTTTCTCTAGGGGCGAGAGCACCTGCGATGGAACATGGGTTGCAGCCATTGTATGAATTGGAATGCTACCAAGCTTGTGTTGAATTAAAACCTCTCTACCAGCTTGAGAGAGGTTCTTAGCTTTCCATCCTTTGATACGGCCCTCCACCTTGTCAATCAACGTCTGGAAGACGCTGAATTTTAGCCTGCCCACCGCCATTGCCATTGGGATTCCAAGGTAAGAGAGAGAACTAGAGGAGTTGGAAATATTCAGGAGGCGTTCTATAGATCTGATTCTGGAGGGAGAGATCTTATCCGAGCAAAAGAAAGAAAATTTCTGAAGATTAATGCTTTGACCCGACGCCAATTGGTACTCATCAAGCAAACCTTTTATTGCTCAAAGGGACGTTAAGCTCCCATTGAGGAAGCTGATGGTATCGTCCGCATAAAGGAGATGGGAAACCTCTAGGTAGCCACTCCTAAGCTTAAAGGGATAGCAAAGACCCTGAGAAACCAATAGCTTGAGACCACTACTCAAGGCTTCAACACAAAGAATGAATAGACTTGAAGAAAGCGGGTCCCCCTGAAGAAGGCACTAGACAATTTAAAGAAACCGACCGACTCACCATTGATTAGAATTGAGAACTAGTTGTTAGCCCAACACTTTTCAATTGTTTCTATCTAAAGAGGGCTGAACCCGAACCGCATCAGAACCTGTTTAAGGAAATTCCAGTCTACTTTGTCGTAGGCCTTCTCCATGTCCAGCTTTAGAACTAAATTTTTGCCTTTGACCTTTCTGTTAAGCTCCCTGATTAGTTCCTGAGAGAGAGCAATGTTCTCAGCAATCACTACAAGAAAAGCCACTTTTACCAACGAAAATTTTCGTAGGCAAAGAGTTTTACCCGCGAAAATTTTCGTTGGAAAATTTCTCGCTAAAAGTCCGTGGGGAAAAGCTTTTGCCCATGAAAAAAAAAATTTCGTTGGCAAAGATAAGACTTTTGCCAACGAAACTTTTCGTAGGAAAAACGTTTTACCAATACTAATTTTTGTAGCCAAAAATATTTAAAGACTTTTTATCTACAAATATTTTGGTAGCTAAAAGTAATTAAAATACTTTTTACCTACCAAAAACTTCGTAGCTTAAAATATTTACAAGACTTTTTACCTACCAACAATTTCGTAGCTAAAACTAGTTAAAACACTTTTTACCTACCAATAATTTCGTAGCTAAAAATAATTACAAAACTTTACCTACGGATATTTTCGTAACTAAAAATATTAAAAGACTTTTGCCCACAATTATATTTGTAGGTAAAAACCCTTAGAAAACTTTTACCTACCACTAATTTCGTAGCTAAAAATTCTTTTACCTACGTATATTTTCGTAGGTAAAAATAGTTACCTAACATTTACCTACGGATACTTTCATAGGTAAAAACATGGATGAGAATTTTAACAACGAAAAGTTTCGTAGGTAAAAGCTTGATGAAACTTTTGCCTACGTAAATTTCCGTAGGTAGAAAATTTGATGGAGCTTTTACCTACGAAAATTTTCGTAGGTAAAAAATCTGATGGAGCTTTTACTTACGAAAATTTTCGTAGGTAAAAGTGTTTTTTTTTTCTCCAAATTCCAGCACAAAATTCTTGATATCACCTGATATACACCTGTTACAATATAGACCTGTTATGTAATATATCATCATATTCCACATTCACATCCATTTAACTCCAAAGTACATAAATAAATCCATCCAAACATAGATTACATCATGCATTTACATATAAGTTTAACATCATAAATAAAATATAAAAAATCACAAAGATGGAGGTAGAGGTGGTGGGGCATCGATGGGTAAGCGTGCGGCGAGAGCCTGAAACATATCCGCTATCCGTCGCTCATGCTCCACCCGCATCTCCTCCATCCTCCTCTCTCGTTACTCCTCGGCCTCGCATGCTCCTCTATCCTCATCCTCTCCTGCTCCTCCTCGGCCTCGCATGCTCCTCTATCCTCATCCTCTCCTGCTCCTCCTCTCGCTCTCGTCCTCCTCCATCCTCCTCTCCTGCTCCCTCGGCCTCGCCGCTCCTCCATCCTCCTCCTCTCTCTCGCTCTCTCTCTCCCTCATCGCTCCACCATCCTCCTCTGCTGCTCCTCTGCTCCTCTCTCTCCCTCGTCAGCTCCTCCATCATCCTCTCCTGCTCCTCTCTCTCCCTCGTCAGCTGCTCCATCTGCTGCTCCTCTCTGGATCGGGCAGAGGCAGCTCTAGCGGGTGCCATGAGCTTGGCACCATGGCCAAGCCCTCGCACATATCCAGAAAGGGTGCCAAGCACCTCACTCAAGATCTCTGGCTCACTCCGCTGAGTACCATCGAGAGTGGGCTGACTGCGTAAGGTGTCCATCACCGCCTGTAATGAAAACATATGAATTTTTTCAAAAAAATGACATTATTATAATTTAATGCAATTAAATTTGACAATGTAAAATTTTTACCCAAATCTCGCCAAGCACTAGGATGTACCCAAGATCCGTCGTCGCCGACAAGTGAGTCCCTTTGTAGAGGTCTATTGGTGGGGCTCCCGATCTGACCCGATGTGAATCTCATTGCAGCGTGTAATCGAAAGGACAATAGAGTTAATATAAAATGTATTAAAAGAATATATCAACTTAATAATTACTAGTAATTTCTTATCATGTCTGTGACGAATTTGTACAAATGACTTTGAACCAACTACGTGGTTCACTGCTAACTTTCCCCTGTTGTTAGAATTTATTTTGCTCCTCTTCTGAACACATTATTCATAATACATTGTTATTAATTGTGAATTTAATTGTTACCTTAAAGATATCGTAAATATGTAAATATTACCTGAAAAGAATCAGATGAAAATCTATCGCAGAGTCTCTGTCAGTCATCACGGGTCACGTGCAGCGGTGCGGACAGTGCGCCCTCCTCATTGCTCATGCACTGCTTGTACCGCTTATGTAACAAGGAACGGTACTCCTTAAACCGCTCCTTGATCATATCGTCAACGGCAAAGGAAACGTGCGGAACACTCAAATTCAATTCAAATTTATCCTACAATTTCGTAAAAATAGATTAAGGCAATAAACTTGTAAAGAAAATAACTTAACCGTAAATGAACTTTTATCAAATAAATTAAGATTTATAAGTATCGGTTTAGGTTTAGGTTAAGGTTAAGATCAAAAGGTTAAGGTTTAGGTTTAGGTTTAGGTTAAGGTATAAGTTATAGGTAGGTTATAGGCTATATAGCTTTAGGGAATTGAGAATATGTTAAAGTTTAGTTTAACGAAATCGGGTTCGGGTTCAGGATCGGGTTTAGGTTTGGGTTTCCATGTTTAGGCTTAGGTTTAGGTTAGGGAGTTGAGATTAGGATTAGGTGTAGGTTTAGGTTTAGGGATTTGGGAACACATTTAGGTTTTAGGTTTAGATTTAGGTTTAGGTTTTAGGTATAGGTTATAGGTTATAGCTGTAGGGAACTGAGAATAGGTTAAGGTTTAGGTTTAGGAAGGGTTTGGGTTCGAGATCGGGTTTTGCTTTGGGTTTTCAAGTTTAGGCTTAAGTTTAGGTCATGGAGTTGAGATTAGGATTAGGTGTAGATTTAGGTTTATGGATTTGAGAACACATTTAGGTCTTAGGTTTAGGTTTAGGTTTAGGTTTAGGTTTTAAGTCTAGGTTATAGGTTATAGCTATTGGGAACTGAGAATAGGTTAAGGTTTAAGTTTAGGAAATCGGGTTCGGGATCGGGTTTTGATTTGGGTTTTCAAGTTTAGGCTTAGGTTTAGGTTAGGGAGTTGAGATTAGGATTAGGTGTAGGTTTAGGTTTAGGGATTTGGGAACACATTTAGGCTTTAGGTTTAGGTTTAGGTATAGGTTTTAGGTCTAGGTTATAGGTTATAGTTGTAGGAACCGAGAATAGGTTAAGGTTTAGGTTTAGGAAATTGGGTTCGGGTTCGGGATCGGATTTTGCTTTGGGTTTTCAAGTTTAGGTTTAGGTTTAGGTTAGGGAGTTGAGATTAGGATTAGGTGTAGGTTTAGGTTGAGGATTTGAGAACACATTTAGGTCTTAGGTTTAGGTTTTAGGTCTAGGTTATAGGTTATAGTGTAGGGAACTAAGAATAGGTTAAGATTTAGGTTTAGGAAATCGGAGTTCTGGATCGGGTTTTGCTTTGGGTTTTCAAGTTTAGGCTTAGGTTTAGGTTAGGAGTTGAGATTAGGATTAAGTGTAGGTTTAGGTTTAGGGATTTGGGAACACATTTAGGTTTTAGGCTTAGGTTTAGGTTTAGGTTTTAGGTCTAGGTTATAGGTTATATCTGTAGGAAACTGAGAATAGGTTAAGGTTTAGGTTTAGGAAATCGGGTTCGGGTTCTGGATCGGGTTTTCTTTGGGTTTTCAAGTTTAGGTTTAGGTTTAGGTTAGGGAGTTGAGAATATGATTAGGTGAAGGTTTAGGTTGAGAGATTTGAGAACACATTTAGGTCTTAGGTTTAGGTTTAGGTTTAGGTTTAAGGTCTAGGTTATAGGTTATAGTTGTAGGAACCGAGAATAGGTTAAGGTTTAGGTTTAGGAACGGGTTCGGGATCGGGTTTGCTTTGGATTTTCAAGTTTAGGTTTAGGTTTAGGTTAGGGAGTTGAGAATAGGATTAGGTGTAGGTTTAGGTTGAGGGATTTGAGAACACATTTAGATCTTAGGTTTAGGTTTAGGTTTAGGTTTAGGTTTTAGGTCTAGGTTATAGGTTATAGTAGGGAACCGAGAATAGGTTAAGGTTTAGGTTAGGGAGTTGAGAATAGGGTTAGGTGTAGGTTTAGGTTGAGGGATTTGAGAACACATTTAGGTCTTAGGTTTAGGTTTTAGGTCTAGGTTATATGTTATAGTGTAGGAACTAAGAATAGGTTAAGGTTTAGGTTTAGGAAATTGGGTTTGGGTTCGGGATCGGGTTTAGCTTTGGGTTTTCAAGTTTAGGTTTAGGTTTAGGTTAGGGTGGTGAGAATAGCATTAGGTGTAGTTTTAGGTTGTGGGATTTGGGAACACATTTAGGCTTTAGGTTTAGGTTTAGGTTTAGGTTTAAGGTCTAGGTTATAGGTTATAGTTGTGAGGAAGCGAGAATAGGTTAAGGTTCGGGTTTTGCTTTGGATTTTCAAGTTTAGGTTTAGGTTTAGGTTAGGGAGTTGAGAATAGGATTAGGTGTAGGTTTAGGTTGAGGGATTTGAGAACACATTTAGATCTTAGGTTTAGGTTTAGGTTTAGGTTTAGGTTTAGGTCTAGGTTATAGGTTATAGTGTAGGGAGCGAGAATAGGTTAAGGTTTAGGTTAGGGAGTTGAGAATAGGATTAGGTGTAGGTTTAGGTTGAGGGATTTGAGAACACATTTAGGTCTTAGGTTTAAGTTTAGGTTTAGGTTTTAGGTCTAGGTTATATGTTATAGTCAGTAGGGAACTAAGAATAGGTTAAGGTTTAGGTTTAGGAAATTGGGTTTGGGTTCGGGATCGGGTTTAGCTTTGGGTTTTCAAGTTTAGGTTTAGGTTTAGGTTAGGTGGTGAGAATAGCATTAGGTGTAGTTTTAGGTTGTGGGATTTGGGAACACATTTAGGCTTTAGGTTTAGGTTTAGGTTTAGGTTTTAGGTCTAGGTTATAGGTTATAGTGTAGGGAACCGAGAATAGGTTAAGGTTTAGGTTTAGGAACGGGTTCGGGATTGGGTTTTGCTTTGGGTTTTCAAGGTTAGGTTTAGGTTTAGGTTAGGAAGTTGAGAATAGGATTAGGTGTAGGTTTAGGTTGTGGGATTTGAGAACACATTTAGGCTTTAGGTTTAGGTTTTAGGTCTAGGTTATAGGTTATATTTGTAGGGAATTGAGAATAGGTTAAGGTTTAGGTTTAGGAACGGGTTCGGGATCGGGTTTTGCTTTGGGTTTTCAAGGTTAGGTTTAGGTTTAGGTTAGGGAGTTGAGAATAGGATTAGGTGTAGGTTTAAGTTTTGGGATTTGAGAACACATTTAGGCTTTAGGTTTAGGTTTAGGTTTAGGTTTAGGTTTAGGTCTAGGTTATAGGTTATATTTGTAGAGGAACCGAGAATAGGTTAAGGTTTAGGTTTAGGAATGGGTTCGGGATTGGGTTTTGCTTTGGGTTTTCAAGGTTAGGTTTAGGTTTAGGTTAGAAAGTTGAGAATAGGATTAGGTGTAGGTTTAGGTTGTGGGATTTGAGAACACATTTAGGCTTTAGGTTTAGGTTTAGGTCTAGGTTATAGGTTATAGTTGTAGGGAATTGAGAATAGGTTAAGGTTTAGGTTTAGGAACGGGTTCGGGATCGGGTTTTGCTTTGGGTTTTCATGGTTAGGTTTAGGTTTAGGTTAGGGAGTTGAGAATAGGATTAGGTGTAGGTTTAGGTTGTAAGGAACCGAGAATAGGTTAAGGTTTAGGTTTAGAAATCGGGTTCGGGTTCGGGACCAGGTTTTACTTTGGGTTTTCAAGTTTAGGTTTAGGTTTAGGTTAGGGTGTTGAGATAGGATTAGGTGTAGGTTTAGGTTTAGGTTTAAGGTCTAGGTTATAGGTTATAGTTGTAGGGAACCGAGAATAGGTTAAGGTTCGGGTTTTGCTTTGGATTTTTATGTTTAGGTTTAGGTTTAGGTTAGGGAGTTGAGAATAGGATTAGGTGTAGGTTTAGGTTGAGGGATTTGAGAACACATTTAGATCTTAGGTTTAGGTTTAGGTTTAGGTTTAGGTTTTAGGTCTAGGTTATAGGTTATAGCGTAGGGGAACCGAGAATAGGTTAAGGTTTAGGTTAGGGAGTTGAGAATAGGATTAGGTGTAGGTTTAGGTTGAGGGATTTGAGAACACATTTAGGTCTTAGGTTTATGTTTAGGTTTAGGTTTTAGGTCTAGGTTATATGTTATAGTCAGTAGGGAACTAAGAATAGGTTATGGTTTAGGTTTAGGAAATTGGGTTTGGGTTCGGGATCGGGTTTAGCTTTGGGTTTTCAAGTTTAGGTTTAGGTTTAGGTTAGGGTGGTGAGAATAGCATTAGGTGTAGTTTTAGGTTGTGGGATTTGGGAACACATTTAAGCTTTAGGTTTAGGTTTAGGTTTAGGTTTTAGGTCTAGGTTATAGGTTATAGTGTAGGAACCGAGAATAGGTTAAGGTTTAGGTTTAGGAACGGGTTCGGGATCGGGTTTTGCTTTGGGTTTTCAAGGTTAGGTTTAGGTTTAGGTTAGGAAGTTGAGAATAGGATTAGGTGTAGGTTTAGGTTGTGGGATTTGAGAACACATTTAGGCTTTAGGTTTAGGTTTTAGGTCTAGGTTATAGGTTATAGCCGAGGGAACCGAGAATAGGTTAAGGTTTAGGTTTAGGAACGGGTTCTGGATCGGGTTTTGCTTTGGGTTTTCAAGGTTAGGTTTAGGTTTAGGTTAGGAAGTTGAGAATAGGATTAGGTGTAGGTTTAGGTTGTGGGATTTGAGAACACATTTAGGCTTTAGGTTTAGGTTTTAGGTCTAGGTTATAGGTTATACCGAAGGGAATTGAGAATAGGTTAAGGTTTAGGTTTAGGAACGGGTTCGGGATCGGGTTTTGCTTTGGGTTTTCATGGTTAGGTTTAGGTTTAGGTTAGGGAGTTGAGAATAGGATTAGGTGTAGGTTTAGGTTGTAGGGAACTGAGAATAGGTTAAGGTTTAGGTTTAGGAAATCGGGTTCGGGTTCGGGGACCGGTTTTACTTTGGGTTTTCAAGTTTAGGTTTAGGTTTAGGTTAGGGTGTTGAGAATAGGATTAGGTGTAGGTTTAGGTTTAGGTTTAAGGTCTAGGTTATAGGTTATAGTTGTAGGGAACCGAGAATAGGTTAAGGTTCGGGTTTTGCTTTGATTTTCAAGTTTAGGTTTAGGTTTAGGTTAGGGAGTTGAGAATAGGATTAGGTGTAGGTTTAGGTTGAGGGATTTGAGAACACATTTAGATCTTAGGTTTAGGTTTAGGTTTAGGTTTAGGTTTTAGGTCTAGGTTATAGGTTATAAATTGTAGGGAACCGAGAATAGGTTAAGGTTTAGGTTAGGGAGTTGAGAATAGATTAGGTGTAGGTTTAGGTTGAGGGATTTGAGAACACATTTAGGTCTTAGGTTTAAGTTTAGGTTTAGGTTTTAGGTCTAGGTTATATGTTATAGTTTGTAGGGAACTAAGAATAGGTTAAGGTTTAGGTTTAGGAAATTGGGTTTGGGTTCGGGATCGGGTTTAGCTTTGGGTTTTCAAGTTTAGGTTTAGGTTTAGGTTAGGGTGGTGAGAATAGCATTAGGTGTAGTTTTAGGTT
Source organism: Magnolia changhungtana (assembly GCA_030180095.1). Taxonomy (NCBI): domain Eukaryota; kingdom Viridiplantae; phylum Streptophyta; class Magnoliopsida; order Magnoliales; family Magnoliaceae; genus Magnolia; species Magnolia changhungtana. Next base: position 5,322,380 of record JASAUF010000248.1, read on the forward strand.
GTGGGATTTGGGAACACATTTAGGCTTTAGGTTTAGGTTTAGGTTTAGGTTTTAGGTCTAGGTTATAGGTTATAGCTGTAGGGAACTGAGAATAGGTTAAGGTTTAGGTTTAGGAACGGGTTCGGGATTGGGTTTTGCTTTGGGTTTTCAAGGTTAGGTTTAGGTTTAGGTTAGGAAGTTGAGAATAGGATTAGGTGTAGGTTTAGGTTGTGGGATTTGAGAACACATTTAGGCTTTAGGTTTAGGTTTTAGGTCTAGGTTATAGGTTATAGCTGTAGGGAATTGAGAATAGGTTAAGGTTTAGGTTTAGGAACGGGTTCGGGATCGGGTTTTGCTTTGGGTTTTCATGGTTAGGTTTAGGTTTAGGTTAAGGAGTTGAGAATAGGATTAGGTGTAGGTTTAGGTTTTAGAGAACCGAGAATAGGTTAAGGTTTAGGTTTAGGAAATCGGGTTCGGGTTCGGGACCGGGTTTTACTGGGTTTTCAAGTTTAGGTTTAGGTTTAGGTTAGGGTGTTGAGAATAGGATTAGGTGTAGGTTTAGGTTTAGGTTTAAGGTCTAGGTTATAGGTTATATTTGTAGCGAACTGAGAATAGGTTAAGGTTCGGGTTTTGCTTTGGATTTTCAAGTTTAGGTTTAGGTTTAGGTTAGGGAGTTGAGAATAGGATTAGGTGTAGGTTTAGGTTGAGGGATTTGAGAACACATTTAGGTCTTAGGTTTAGGTTTAGGTTTAGGTTTTAGGTCTAGGTTATATGTTATAGCTGTAGGGAACTAAGAATAGGTTAAGGTTTAGGTTTAGGAAATTGGGTTTGGGTTCGGGATCGGGTTTAGCTTTGGGTTTTCAAGTTTAGGTTTAGGTTTAGGTTAGGGTGGTGAGAATAGCATTAGGTGTAGTTTTAGGTTGTGGGATTTGGGAACACATTTAGGCTTTAGGTTTAGGTTTAGGTTTAGGTTTTAGGTCTAGGTTATAGGTTATAGATGTAGGGAACTGAGAATAGGTTAAGGTTTAGGTTTAGGAACGGGTTCGGGATCGGGTTTTTCTTTGGGTTTTCAAGTTTAGGTGTAGGTTTAGGTTAGGGAGTTGAGATTAGGATTAGGTGTAGGTTTAGGTTGAGGGATTTGAGAACACATTTAGGCTTTATGTTTAGGTTTAGGTCTAGGTTTTAGGTCTAGGTTATAGGTTATAGGTTATAGCTGTAGGGAACTGAGAATAGGTTAGGGGTGTGGTACCTGCAAATACAGATATAAATACGGCCTGTCCAAATGGCCAGGTGCCCTTTAATCTGTGTCCATAGGAAATGGACAGCTTCATCATGGTCGTTATAGCGGTTCCCACCTTCCAGAGACCCCCGCTCATCCGGATAGCTCCGACGCACATCCGGGTCTGCTCCATTAATCTCGAGCAAATACATAAATACGGCTTGTCCAAATGGTCAGGCCCTTCCAATGCTATCCATAGGAAATGGAAAGCTTTATCATGGTCATAACAGCGGTTCCCACCTTCCAGGGACCCCCGCTCATCCGGATAGCTCCGACGCACATCCGGGTCTGCTCCATTAATCTCGAGCAAATACATAAACACGGCCTGTCCAAATGGCTATGCCCTTCCAATGTTGTCCATAGGAAATGGAAAGCTTTATCATGGTCATAACGGTTCCCACCTTCCAGGGGACCAGCTCATCCTGGGATAGCTCCAACGCACATCAGGGTCCTGCTTCCATTTATCTCGAGCAAATACATAAACACTACTATCCAAATAGTCAGGCCCCTCCAATGCTGTCCATATAAAATAACTTAATCGTAAATGAAATTTTATAAAAAAAAAAAAAAAAAAAACCAATGCCTACTAGCTATGCACCATCTTGCAAATACTTTCCAAAGTATCATGTGCTTATGATATCAAAAACTATGTGAGTCACATGCGTACGTTGTATGATGTTGGTCGCCATCAATTTTTATTTTTTTAATGGCATGGCCCACTTGATGAGCCGATGAGGCTGATTTTTGCCTCGAAAGTTCTTCAAAAAGACAAGAACACCATGGCAAAGGTTCACAAAAAATTGTTGAACAACCAGTTAAGGGCCTGTTTGGTGGATGTATTCAGGTGAATTGCAGTGTATTTTACACTTTTTAAGCATTAATTACATACTATAGGAATTTGTGATGGAAGGGATCTTTGCATGACATTGACAGCCACAACTTTTAGGTATGGAAAACGAGATAGACTCTGTGAGTCCCACCATGATGTAAATGTTTTATCCATGCCGTCCATTCATTTGGCCAGATCATTCTACAATATACCTCCAAAATGAGACAGATCCAAAGCTCAGGTGGACCACACTATGGGAAGAACATTTAAATGGTTAACATTCAATCTCCAGTGTTTTATGTAGTTTGGTTGACTTGATGTTTATATCTACCTCATTTTTGGGCCCATGCCTAAAATGATCTTTACTAATGAATGAATGGAGTGGATATAACACATATATCATGGTAAGGGCCCCCCAAGCTTTGGCTTCAAATTATCACGAAATCTAATATGGGGCAACTCCTCTTCACTTTCAAATCACATGGGGTGTTGTTTGAGGTATGCATTTAACGTTGATTTGAGAGAAATTACATGTAATTACATCAAACCAAACAGCCCTAAGCTTAATAGATTACAATAAATAAGTAGAATACGGAAACCTGCTGTCTTCTCAAAGGTGGCAATTTTGTGTGCAAATTCAAAACTGAGAAAACCTGCATCAAGACAATTATAAGTTCTTCAAACAAATTAAGTGCAATTTTGAGTGAGCAATTTTTTTGGATAAAATTGAGAAGACAATGTTCATCCATTGTTTTCTTTTCTTTTCTTTTTTCCTTCACCCTAAAAATTAAAGAATTCAAAGCAAGTGAAGAATTCAAAGATGTTAACGGTGTTGTGCACCTGATGGAAAGCTTCGGATCGGCACACTTGTTCCATATCGGCATGTGTGGTCAATAAAAGGAAAGATCTACCATCTAAGTTTATATGTGTATATCCAAACATTTGTTAATAAGAAAATGTTAATATTATTTTTTCCAAATCAATGGTTACTTTTCTTTCTTGCACTCATTTGTAAACTGATTCATGCACTCATGTGAACTGGATTGCATCATGCGATTGCAACAGATCCTAATCTAATTTGTCAAGTTGATTCATAGACTAAACTCGACAAATCTGAAGAGCTGGAACTCATTTGTAAACCGAACTTGAATCGGAATGTGGATTGTAGCTTGAATCGAACATTTTGTTGAAGTCCATACCATTGGAATTTCGTAACACGAAATGCATTGCTAAATTCATTGCTATTGAACTAAATTTTCCGATGGATGGATCAAGTGAACTCGGTTGCAACTCTAAGCCGAGAACATGCATTTCTAAACTAGAACTCGCAAATTCCTATGAACTGAACTTTTCTTGTCCAAAATTATGCTTTTGCTATTGTGCAAAAGTCACTCTCCTTCTGCGACTATTGCTATTTGGATCTACTTCATTTTTTGGATCATAGGATGAGTTGTCCAAAATGGATGGACATGAGAATGTAAAACATATACATCATGGTGGGCCCCATCCAACTACAGATGGATGGTATAAAATTTTCAATGATCTAAAATTGGTGATTCTATACCGATCCATGATGTTAGACAGAGCTTCGAGTAAGATTTTGGAGCATCTTTCATCTATGGAAGAGTGTATCAAAACAAATTTTGGATTTGAACTACTAGCCCCACTTTTTCACGCATTAAGATACTTGATGAATGCATTAGAAGCCTATACTAGCCCCACTTGTTTCACTCTTCCATAGATGAAAAGCCTATACTTTATGTGTCAAAACAAAGTTTGGGCCCCATCGAGAGGTTAGACGGGGAGCTTCGAGTAAGATTTTTGGAGCATCTTTCATCTATGGAAGAGTGTATCAAAACAAAGTTTCGATTTCATAACTACTAGCCCCACTTGTTTCACGCATTAAGATACTTGGGTGAATGCATTAGAAGCCTATACTTCCTATTTGATCAATTATTAGTTTTTAAAGTTAGGTATATGCTTGATTTCCGTCCCACGAGATTATTCCATCATGAAAATGAGATGTTCAAAAATATCAGATCGATCCAACTATCTAACTATCAAGTGATGTAATCCCATCATGAAAATGAGATGTTCAAAAATATCACATTCTACATCATAGAAAACCATGAACAACCATCCAAGAAATTCTCTATTTAAGTGAGTATCCTATTTTTAATATTGTTGGATCGACCCTCTTTGAAGAATTATAAATAAGCTTCCCCTTTTTGTGACCGTAGCCTCATTGATCAGGAATCACGACGTCTATTTTTAAAATGTTTGATACCAATTGGTAAATCAACTGTAGGCCTCCATAAATGATTTGGAATGCTTCTTAGTTGCCATCCAAATAAAACTCGATCTTTGAAACATAAGCCAATTTTCTTACTTTACATGTGCACGTGGTGGCCCACCAAATCAATGACTTTACTTGCCCTGGATGACTTCCACAATTTCCAAAAAAAAAGAGTTCCAAAGTATGCAGTTTTTAAAATCATGAATCAATCATTTATTTTAATTGAGTTGGAAGTTTGGAACCTGATGATTAAGTGATTTTCTTTTTAAAAGCATCCAAGGTATTATGATCAACAGACTATGATTTGTTTAGAGTTAATCATCAACTGTACAATTGCAGAGGATTCTGTAAAGGGTGAACTGACAGTTCGGGAGCAGATAGATATGGGAAAAATCTAAAGTTTGGAACCCGATGATTAAGTGATTTTTTTTTTAAAGCATCCAAGGTATTATGATGAACAGACTATGATTTGCTGTTAGAGTTAATTACCAACTGTACAATTGCAAAGGATTCTATAAAGGGTGAAACTGACAGTTCTGGAGCAGATAGATATCAGAAAAATCAAAATAGTTTCTAAAGTAGACCAAGTTCATATCTAAAACAACACTAAGGGTTCGTTTTGATGCAATTTAGAATTGAGTTGTAACAACTAGTTTAGGCTTAGTTTGGAATCTTCGGATGTTAACCCAAAATAGTGATTCCAAATGCAAACCTAATCATATTCTCGACTTCCTAACTTCCTCTCCCTATCCCAAAAACAAACTTTCATACAACTAGGCCTTTGCACATGGGGCCTACCATGATGTGTCCATCCCATCCAATACATCCACAGGTCGTCCCACCATGAAAATGAGATGCCCTAAAATTGGCCGATCCAATCATTGGGTGGGTACGCCACATGAATCTACGGATTTCCTTTTTTTTTGTGGTGGCCTATTGTCTTCCATGGTCTTCTTGACCGATCTTTGGATCACCGATTTTCAAGGAATCCCATTTTCATGATGGGCGACCCTCTTTGGACAGTTGCATGCCATACAAAAACCAAGTAGGACGCGACACAAGTCTAGTTGCAGGAAATTCTCATCTACAAAAGCTGTAGGGAACCAATCTATCCCCAAAAAAAAAAGGATCATAACTAATTAGGAAACAAGACTCAAACCAACAAGCAAACAAGACCCACTTCCCATCTCATCGAAAATATCATAACAAACAAACAAAGAGAATTATCACATTTCTTCCAATTTCCTTCTCAGAACCAACAAAAGCAACAACACCCATTTCAAATCTCCCGACAAAGGACCCAAAAACAAACGTGTCTCGCATTTCCTTCTCAGCGTCATCAAGACTGATTTAAAGGGCCTGTATTTCTTGAACTACTCAACAACGTGTATTGCATTTCATTAAACTATCAAGATTCTTCTTTACATTAGGAAAAAAAAATGCAGAATATATAGAAATTCAAACAAAAAAATAATAATAAAGGAAAAATATCATCATTCAACAAAAGCACAATAGAAATCAAACTAACTAATAAAAAAACCCGAATGCTTCCCACAGACTACCGAAATTCAATGAAAATCACAACTTTACATCAAAAATCAATGACCCTATATTTAGAAACTTGGTTGGGGCCCAACGCAAATCAACGGTGGGCGTCCCCCCTCCCAACTGTTCCTTCTCGCGTGGCCCACCTGAGTGATGGATCCACCGATTCATGGGCAAAAATTTCCAAATCCCTAAATCCCTAAATCCCCAAATCCCTAAATCCCCAAATCCCTAAATCCCTAAATCGTTTCAATCGGTATTGAGATTGACAGAGAGAGAGAGAGAGAGATACCTGTCAACCGAGCTTTAGAGAGGACGGTGGAGAGAGGGCGCGGTGGAGAGAGAGAGAGACCACCGAGAGAGACAGAGAGCGAGAGTGAGAGAGGGCACGAGAGAGAGTGAGAGACGGCGCGCGAGAGAGAGTGAGAGAGAGAGAGAGCTCGGTGGAGAGAGAGAGAGAGAGAGAGAGAGAGAGAGAGAGAGAGAGACCACCGAGAGAGACAGAGAGCCAGAGTGAGAGAGGGCGCGAGAGAGAGTGAGACAGACAGAGAGCGAGAGTGAGAGACGGCGCGAGAGAGAGTGAGAGAGACAGAGAGCGAGAGAGACTAAGTCTCTCTCACGAGCGGGCCACGTGTGGCACGTGGTCGGTGCTCTGTGGGCCCCACCATGATGTATGTGTTTCATCCCTGCCGTCCATCTATTTTTCCATTTCATTTTATGGTATGAGACAAAAAATGAGGTATATCCCAATCTCAACTGGACCACATTATAGGAAACAGTGTTGAATGAGCGTCGACCATTAAAAACCTTTTGGGGGCCATATAAAGTTTTGGATCAATATAATATTTTTTTCCCTTCATCTGGGCTTGTATGACCTAATCAACAGATTGGATGTCAAATAGAAAGTACAGTGGACCTTGGGAGAATTTTAATGGTGGATATCCAATCACTATGGTTTTCATGTGGTGTGGTCCACCTGAGATTTATATCCCTCTCATTTTTGGCATCAAGCCGTAATATGATTTGTCAAAATGAATGGATGATATGGATGAAACACATACATCATGGTGGGACCCATAGAGCACCGACCAACATCCACCAAGTTTTGTGGGCCCCACTATGATGTATTTGTTATATCCACACCGTCCATCCATTTTGAGATATCATTTTACGTCATGAGCCAAAGAATAAGGTAGATAAAAATCAATCATAGACCCCACCACAAAAATCTCAGGTGCACCACACCACATGAAATCAATAATAATTAGATATCCATCATTAAAATCCTCATAAGGCTTACTATATTGTTTATTTGACATCCAATATGTTGATTAGGTCATACAGGGCAAGATGAAGGCAAAAAACAAAAATCAGCTTGGATGAATGGTATAGGCCATAATGTAGATGTTTTGGGTGGTATAGGCGATAATATTGACAGTTTGAATGACGTAGATTATAAAATAGACTGTATGAATGGTACAGGCCATAATATAAATGTTTTGGATGGACTATATCATAATATCAATAGTTTGTATGGTCTCGATCATAATATCCACAGATTACAATTTAGATCATAAAATCGATGGTTTGGATTGTCTTGATCATAATATCAATTTTCTGGATGCTCTAGCCCAGAATATTGATGGTTTGAATGGTCCGGATCATATAATCAATGGTCTAGATGGTTTGGATCACATTATTGATGGTCAAGATGGTTTGGATCATAATACCCACAGTTTCAATGGCCTGAATCATAATATCAGTTATGCTCGGATCATAGTATTCATGGTCAAGATGATATTGGTAATAGCATCAATAATCTAGATGGTATGGATAATTGTATTGATGGTCGGAATGGTCTATATCATAATATCCGTGGTGGTTTAGTTGATCTGGATCATATAATATCAATGATCTAGATAATGGTATTGACGATCATCCGTTACAAAACTCAGGTGGGCCATACCATCTAAAACTATGTGAAGATATCTAAAAAATATATCTTCACATAGTTTTAGATGGTATGACCCACTTGAGTTTCGTAACGGATGATTTTTTAGATATCTCATAAGCTAAAGGGGAGACATCAAATGCATGGTGTTGATGTTCGACACACATCATGATGGGCCCATTTTACATGTCTGGTCCATTCACTCTATTCTACTGATCATTACCCTCAATTTAATCAGTTACTCGCCTCGATCATACTGCATATGAGAAAGATATTGGGCAAACAAGATTGATCAACAATTTGAGTGAATTTTGATTTAAACATCTGAAGTTATTTACTCTTCAATCTGGACTGATCAGATTGTCCAAAAATGAAGAGTCGGTGCTCTTCTTAGCACTAAACGAACCTACACTGGCTATATATATAGCTGGTGTGTGGTACACTAGCCAATCAACTTCCATGGTAGACTCACAAGAGTTTCAACAACAGGTCAAGGGTATAAGGGTTTAGAATACTCATAGGTGGGATTACCGGTGTACCACATGGTACCATCAGATAGTGATGTGGGTAGTCGGGCGTTGACACTAGACACCAGCAATTTCATTAATTGACTTTAGTGATTATACTTTTAATTAAGTTAGTCATCTTTTTTACTATCTCAATCAAAAGTAAACTTCACAAAATTCTTGCAAACCTCTTAATACAACATGACAATCAATGTTAGGGGCCCACCATAACGAATCATGTGGCCCGCCATTTTAATTTAGAGGTTTTTGGGTGGTTGTCCATTACCTTCCATGCATCGGACCAACTGATGAATGTGTAGACCTGATTTTTGGGCGCATTCGGTAATCATGGTGGGGCTTACATGATGAGTGGGTTGGATGGGATGCAAACAAGACGGTGGTCCTCAGGCAGGCAGTTGAGTAACATTTATAGGCAATCAAATAACAATTGAACAACTTCTGTGGAAGATACAGCCTAGTGCAAAAATTGATGAAATTCGTTCCATGGGGAGGGTCTGCTTTTGGGGTCCTAAAACTATTTAATATTTAAGGGTGTTTTTTTTAAAATTATTTTTATTTTTATTTTTTTAAGTTTGCATTCTGGTACATTTTTTAAAAATGTTTTTCATTAACATACTTAATTATTTTACATATTTTTCATTTCAATACCTTCGGTTGGATTTCCTTAACAACGATCGATTATGTAGCTTAGTTTTTATACATGACAAAACACGCTCTTGTTTTTTGGAAACGGTCCTATTTCAATGAACTAGGGTTCATCAAAAGGGTTCTACCATTTAGACTATCGGCCAAAATCAAGATGTCCATTGCTTCCAACCCTATGGCCCACTAGAAAAGAGGACTGCCCAATTGTCAATTTCAGACATCAAAATTTACATAATAGACCCATAACGAAGGACGGCTTGGATTTGATACCCGGAAGCACACTCATCATGTGAGCCCCACCATGATTACCGAATGCACCCAAAAATCAGGTCTACCCATTCATCAGTTGGTCCGATGCATGGAAGGCAATGGACAACCACCCAAAAACCTCTAAATTAAAATGGCGGGCCACATGACGGTTGGATCCACCTAACCAAGCTAGTCATCTTTTGAGATCATTTTAGACTATTACGCCAAAAACGAATCATATACAAAGGTTTGACCTCGATAAAAATAGCAGCAAGGATAAGGATTTTCACCATTAAAAAGTTTATAGGGGCCCACCATAACATTTATTTTCCATCCAATCTGTTAATAAAGTCACAAATAAATTTATAGGGGCCCACCATATTTTTTAGGATGTCTTCACATAGTTTTAAATGGTATGGCCCACTTGAGTTTCATTTCATCGATGATTTTTGAGATATCTCATGACCTAAAGGGGACACATCAATTCCACGGTGTTGATGTTTGACAAACATCATGATGGGGCCCACAAAACTTACTAACATCAATTCTTAGGTTCTCACGAGATCGTAAGTTGGGTCACAATTTTAACCATAATATTTGGCCCATTTTACATGTCCGATTCATTCACTGATCTATTTTACTGATCAATACTCTCAATTTGACAAGTTACTTGTCTCAATCAAGCTACATATGAGAAAGATATTGGGCATACAATATTGATCAACAATTTCAATGAAATTTGATTTAAACATCGAAATTATTTACTCTTCAATTTAAACTGATTAGATTGTCCAAAAACGATTAAAGATTCAATTAGTGGGTGTGCCTAATAATTTAGTAATTTTAATTTTCACAAATAAATTTAACATTTTTTTTTAAGGTATATTTTTTTTTTTACTCTATTAAATAAATAGCATTTTATTATAAAATATTTCAAAAATATTTTAAAAACAAATTTTGAGTTTTTATTTGCAAAATCTCAAAAAACTTCTCATATTTTAATTTTTTCTCAAAATTTTGTTCTCAAATTTCAAAAGGATTATTTTGTTCTCAAAATATTATTTAAACATATTTAAAAATTTGTAACTTTTAAATATTCTTTTTCATGTGATATTACAAATTAATTAAATACTACCTTTTAATTATATATATATATACACACACACACACACATTTAGATAATAGGCAAAAATGAAAAAAATATTTAGGAAAAACTTTTCCCAACAAAAATTTTCGTCGGTAAAAGTCTTACCGCCAACATTTTCCAACACGCGCCAAAAAGGGTAGTAGATTTTTTAAGACCCTTTAGCTACGAATATTTTCGTAGCCAAAGGTGAGTGCGAGATTGTTAAGAGACCCTTTAGCTATGAATATTTTCGTAGCCAATGGTGAGTTTTACCTACGAATTTCAATTTCGTAGGTAAATGAAAAGTTTGTGAATTTTTTTGTGGAAGGAAGGGAATTTAACAGACCCTTTCGCTACGAATATTTTCGTAGGCAAAGATAGGTTTTGCCTACGAAATTAAATTTCGTAGGCAAATGTAAAGTTTTTGATGGCTTTTAGCTACGAAATTTGATTTCGTTGGTAAAAGTAGATTCAAGACACATTTTCGTTTTTTTACGGTGGGAGAGTAAAAAATTCAAATGACCCTTTAGCTACGAAATTTTCTTTTGTAGGTAAAAGTAAGTTCAAAACAAGGATGGCGTTTAGCTACGACATTTTATTTCGTAGGTAAAATTAAATTCAAACCATGGTATATATGGCTTTTAGCTACGAAATTAGAGTTCATAGGTAAAAGTAAAGCTTTCCATTTTTTTGCTCTTTTAAAAATTAAAAACATCCTTTAGCTACGAATAAATTCGTAGGTAAAGATGGATTTTAGCTACGAAATTCCATTTCGTAGGTAGAAGTAGATTCAAAACACGTTTTCGATTCGGCGGTTGGGTGAAAAATTCAAAAGACCCTTTCTCTACGAATAATTTCGTAGGTGAAAGTAAACTTTTGGATATTTAAATTCAATACACCATTTAGCTACGAATATTTTCGTAGGTGAATATTTGTTTTACCTACAAAATTATATTTCGTAGGTAAAAGTTGGGTTTTCGATGTTCCGGAAGAGGCAAAAGCCAAAGGACCCTTTGCCTACGAAAATTTTCGTAGGTAAAAATGCCTTTTACCTACGAAATTAACTTTCGTCGGTAAAAGTAGGTTTTTACCTACGAAAACTATTTTCGTTGGTAAAAGTCATCTTTACCTACGAAAAAAAATTTCGTAGGTAAAAACCATATTTCTTGTAGTGAATTAATCTACCCTTAATAAAGGCCCCTTGTTCTGGCGAAATGAGGGAGGGGAGAACCTAACTGAGTTTTGTCACGGTGATTTTTGAGAAGATCTTATAGAGACAGTTGCAGAGACTAATCGGGTGATAATCGGATAGACACTTTGGAGAGGCTGATTTGGGGATCAAATAGATCAGTGTGGATGTAACAACCCTAAGGAGATTACCACCTTGGAAGAAAAAAGTAATCGCCTTGTGGATGTCAAGACCCACAATGTCCCAGCAGGAGGAGAAAAAAACACTAGAAAATTCGTCTGGTCCAGGCGTCTCATCAATGGGGATATATTGGACAGCATGGCGAACTTCTAGGATTGAGGGGGGGGGGGGGGCGCTAAAAGCATGTCATTTACCTCCTAAGACACCAGCGAACAAATCGAATTTAGGAAATCAGGCCTAGCCATACAAGGAACTACCTTGAAGCAGTCTTCGAAGTGTGCAACTACTACCCTTTTTATTTCCTCAAGGTCTTCCACTATTTAACCTGAATCTAGATTGATATTGTTGATAGTCGCTCTTCTATGTCTCTCTGTGGCAGAAGCGTGGAAAAATATGGTATTTCTATCACGTTCTTCCAACCAGTTGATCCTAGATTTCTGTTTCTAGAAAATTTCCAGCTAAAGCTCCAATTGACTGAGGTTATTTGTAGTAGTAATGAGCCTATTCTGCATATCGCTGACATGATTGGAGGATGCTGCTAGATCTTGCATCTGAAACTCGATATAAGTTAGAGAAGATTCTGCCTACCGCACCTTCTCAAAGATGTTCCCAAACACCTCTTTATTCCATATTTTCATGAGATCTTGTTTAGCACATTTCATCTTAGCGAGGACGTTGTAAATGAGGTGGCTGGCATCAACTTTATCCCAAGCTAATTTGACCACTTAAAGAAAGGAATCATGCTTGGTCCACATTCTCTGGAGTTTGAAAGATTTTAGACTGCTAGGTAGCTGCGGGGGGGAGGACAACAGGAGGGGAGTGTGGTCTAAGCTAATGCAGGGAAGATGCACCACCTGAAAGCGGGGGAAGATAGAGGACTAGTTTGCATTGAAAAGTACCTTATCCAGTCTAGCCCAAACTCTGGAAGAGCCTACTTGATTATTGCTCCATGTGAATCGATTGCCCGAGAAACCCACATCGACAAGCCCAAAGTTGTTTATCGCCGCGGAGAATTCAATAACACTAGCTGCATCAAACACCCTGCGGCTCCTTCTATCTGAGGCTTCAACCACCGTATTAAAATCCCCGCTCACAACCCATGGACCCTATATAGAGGAGGATAAGGTTGCCAATCCATCCCATAGGGCCTTTCTCCTGATTCTTAAACAGTTGGCATACATAAACGAAAGATATATGGTTGGTTGAAAATTTCGCACATTTACAGTAAGGGTCATGGATTGGTTAGAAGCATTTAAAATAGAGCAAGATCAATGGTTCTTGAAAAATATCCAGATCTTTCCACCCTCTTCTCCATTGGAGTAAGAGGAGTGGAATCCCAGAGACAGGCCAACTCTCACTCTTTTATCTTCCCTGAGCATAGGCTCTAGGATAGCCACAATACATGGGTTATGACCCCTGAGAATTCTTTTCACCATCTTGATTGTTCGTTGATTACCGATACCACAAGCGTTCCAAACAAGGATTTTATCCATCTGTTACACATCTAGAGTTCACAACCTTTCGTTTTAATCTTCGAAGATGGGATTCCCAATTACCCCTGGTATAGAGAATACGAGACCTTCTGGAAGTTTTCTTCATAACATTTATGTTGGAGGACTTCTGGTGATCTGCCATTGACTGTTCTAAACTTCTCTGATTCGGTGCTGATACCTTAAAGTTGAAGAAATTCTGGTCGTTGCTTGAATGGATTTGAACTGTATCAGCTTTTGGAGAATTTGGAGGCAGGATTTGATTGAAGTGGTTTTTGCTGCTTTCTGCTACTTGGCAAATCTAGCCGTAGCTTGAGTGGATTTGAACTACATCTGCTTCAATTTCATTATCCCTATCTGGCCTGATTACTGAGGAGAAGTAAGGGGAGAGGTCGATTTGAAGAGATGCACAGTCATCTATAGAATGGAACTAGGAAGTGGGAATTATACGTTGAGGTGAGCTGAAATCCTCAGAATTTGGGGCCCTGAAATCCTCTGCTTGGATAGCACCCACCTCCTATCCATAATTCACATAGTTTGTTTCCATAGGGTTGGTCAGGGTGGAAAAGCCTCTAGACTTTGATTGGACTAGAGGAGAGTTTCCAACTGATTTCGATCTATGAAGTTGTCTCTCCTGCCTTTCTATGACATTGGATGCCCGATCTTGGGGGGTGGGGGGAGGTCTACCATGAATTTTTTGCGGATTGGGTTGGATCTTCTCTATTCGATAATCCGTAACATTAGGATGACAAGACTGGATGTATTCTACTATCACTGAGACGTCATTGGCATTCACACAAACATCTGCTCGGTGAGAGGGAATGCCCGAAGAAACTCTTTGGAATTTCCTCTCCACCCACTCTCTAGTGCTCTCCTGGGTAGTAGAGACTTTGATGGTGATTGGGTGGCTTTAATGGGGGCTTGTCGCCTGCAATAATGATTCCATTTCAGCATGAATAGGGAAAACTCTATTGGCCACCCTCAGTTTCAGCACTTATTTTAGATTCACACTGGGATGAATGATAACCTTGATTCTAGCAAATACCTGAAAAATGCCATAACTATTGATAGGGTCTATCTGGATTACTCTCCCAAAATGGTTCCCTAGATCCAGGATGCAGACTCCATCCAAGCATGGGCAAGGATACCAAACAATCTGAGCCAGATTCCTTCTTCTCCTATCACCTCATCATGGGACCCTTGGCAACTGACACCAAGCCCATTTGCTTGTGAAAGTCTGAATCGATTAGGACATCATCAAATTATGGTTTAGATTTGAGTGTAATCGAGAACTTGATGGGGGATATTCTCATGACAATATCAACAGAAGAGGATCTAAATCTCGAGTTTTTAATGGCTCCGATCAATCTCAATATGGAAATATTTGGTCCTGATGCTATTCCAACTAACCCTAGTTGGAGAGCCTGAAGACGAGTAGACACAGCTCGAGGGTCTGCTACTGTAGTGTTGTCTTCGACTTGTAAAGGCTGCTGTGGATGGGATTTTACTGTTAAGGCCACCATTGTCGCATAGGAGGCGGTGGAGGCTTTAAATTTCACCTGATTGAATTACCTCTGTAGGATAAAAGGTGGAGAAATCCTAGCTTTGGCCCTAGCTCTGGCCCATCTAACCGTTACAACTCTGCCATCTATGCGCCGGCCATTGAGGATATCCATGACTACTTTTGCATCCTGTTCATACAGGAATCGAACAAATCCGTATCCTCTAAGTTTGATAATACTAGGGAGAGTGGGGATGTAAACATCAAGAACTCTCCCATATCCGTTGAATATACGGAACAAATCTTCGGTGGTACTGTCGAAGGTAATGTTACCAACGAAGAGGCTAAAATCGCTATTGAGCGAGTCCAGGGTTGGGAGCATTTTAGGGAAGATGAATCCGGGCAATTTACATCTTGATTTGGGGCTATGTGAAAAGGAAGCAAACCTTCGAGATGGGGCTCTATCGTGTCGTCTACCTGGAGATCTTCCTCTCTGTCTTGCTACTCCCATTCCAGATCCAGGCCTTATTCCCCAAACCTCATTTCCCCAAACCTCATTTCCCCAAACCCATGAGCCACACTTATAAAGCTCCCAACAAAGTCTCCAATGTCGGTTGATTGAACGGTTACCATTGAAAACTCTTTCGGTGCCACAAAAGTTGTAATAAAGCTGATATTTGTGTTTTCCCTTCATACATCCTAGTCTATGTTACCTAATCAACAATAGTTTATATGGCAAATAAACATAATGATGAGGCCTAGGGAGGTTTCAAAAGTGGGTGTCATTGTCCCCACTGCTTTTTGTGGTGTGGTCTGGTCTAGCTTTAAATCTGTCTCATTTTTTAGGCCATGCACTAAAATGATCTTGCAAAATGGTTGGACGGTTTGGATATAAAACACGCATCCATGTGGGGCAACAACACTTGGTGAGGTTAACACGCTACCCGTCATGGTGCGTAATTTGCTTCTGCGTTGAACACCTTAGCTATCCATCGAGTGGGCTCCACAGTGTTAAAATCCTAAGTGCGACTAACTATAGGGCCCACCTTGATATATGCATTGTATATCTATGCCGTCCATATGTTTTACCAGCTTATTTTAGGGCATGGTCCAAAAAATGAAGTAGACATAATTTCTAGGTGGACCACACCACAGGAAACAGTGGTCCTATAATGCCCACCATTAAAAGCTTCTTAAGGTCCACTATGATGCTTGTTGTCCATCTAACCTATTGATAAGGTCACACAGACCCAGGGAAATGATTTTAAAAAAGTAATATCAGCTAAAGGGTGGATTTCCCGAGGGTACGGGAGATCTACTCTCTTCTTTCCATTGGTTGCCTCATTCAAGGGCTTTTGGGATGGGGTAAAAGAGTGTTATATTTGACCGGAGTCACCACTAACTAGTTGTTACGATTCTATAGTCGGTTAGACCTCGCAAAAATGCTTAAGATTGAGAATCTAAAGACACTTAACTATAAGATGACTCGTGAGTTTATATTCCAGAGATTCCAAGTAATGGACTGTGGTTATTGAGAGGGAAAGCACTACAAGAAAGAGGGTTTTTAGCGACGAAACATGTTTTCGTCGCTAAAAGTCACTTTTAGCGATGAAATATATTTTCGTCGCTAATAATTCACTTTTAGCGACGAAAATTTTAGCGGCAAAAATTTTCGTAGCTAAAAATCCTATATGAGACTTTTAGCGACGAAAATTTTCGTCGCTAAAGACTTCGAACATTGACTTTTAGTGGCAAAAATGTTCGTCGCTAAAGGCTCCATACATTTTTCAACAAATTCAAATACATTACTTTTAGCTATGAAAATTTTCGTAGCTAAAAATCCTGTACGAGACTTTTAGCGACGAAAATTTTCGTCGCTAAAGGCTATGAACAGATTTTGATAAAAATCCACAGTTTTACTTTTAACTACAAAACGTTTCGTAGCTAAAAAAACGTAGATGAGACTTTTGGCAATGAAACATCTTTCCTAGCTAAAAAACATGGATTAGACTTTTAGCGGCAACTATTTTCGTCGCTAAAGGGTGTGAACAGCTTCCGGAGGTTAACTTTTAGCTACAAAAATTTTTGTAGCTAAAAAACAATGATGAGACTTTTAGCAATGAAAAGTTTCATCGCTCAAGGCTATAAATAGCCTCTAAAGCAAAACCAAAGGTTTACTTCTGGCTATGAAAAATTTCGTAGCTAAAAAACATGTATATGACTTTTAGTGACGAAAATTTTCATCGCTAAAGGGTTTCTTTTTTTATTTTTTAATAATATTCCATTTAAAATTTCTTTTTATACACCTGTTAGAATATAATTCATCATATTCTTCCTAATTACACCTGTTATATAATATATTTCATCATATTTACATTTACATTCACATTCACATCCATCTAAACCCAAACTACGTAAATTCATCCAGACATAAACTACATTCATCCAAACATAAACTGCATCCATCCAAACACAAACAATCTTATGGAAAAAAAATAAATGAAAAGAAAGAGAACATATGAGAGGTGATCCAGACAAATGAAAAGAAATTCATAAGATTGTTTAGGTTTAGGTTTAGGTTATAGGTTTAGGTTTATGTTTAGGTTTAGGTTATAGTTTATAGGTCTTTAGGGGAATTGAGAATAGGTTAAGGTTTAGGTTTAAGAAATTAGGTTCTAGATCGGGTTCAGTATCAGGTTTAGGTTTTGGTTTTCAAGTTTAGGTTTAGGTTTAGGTTAGGGAGTTGAGATTAGGATTAGGTGTAGGTTTAGGTTTATGGATTTGAGATTACATTTAGGTTATAGGTTTAGGTTTAGGCTATAAGTGTAGGTTATAGGTTTAGGTATAAGTTAGGTTATAGGTTAAGGTTTAGGGAATTGAGAATAGGTTAAGGTTTAGGTTTAGGAAATCGGGTTCGGCCGAGTTCGGGTTTTGGTTCGGGGTTTTAGGTTTACGTGTAGGTTAAGGAGTTGAGATTAGGATTAGGTGTAGGTGTAGGTGTAGGTGTAGGTGTAGGTTTAGGGATTTGAGAATACATTTAGGTTTTAGGTTTAGGTTATAGGTTTAGGTTTAGGTTATAAGTGTCGGTTATAGGTTTAGGTTTAAGTTAGGTTATAGGTTATAGCTTTAGGGAATTGAGAATAGGTTAAGGTCTAGGTTTAGGAAATCGGGTTCGGGTTCGGGATCGGGTTTAGGTTTGGGTTTTCAATTTTAGGTTTAGGTTTAGGTTAGGGAGTTGAGATTAGGATTAGGTGTAGGTTTAGGTTTGGGGATTTAAGAATACATTTAGGTTTAGGTTTAGGTTTAGGTAAAGGTTATAGGTTTAGGTTAGGTTTAGGTTATAGGTTATAGGTTATAGCTTTAGGAACTTGAGAATAAGTTAAGGTTTAGGTTTAGGTTTAGGAAATCGGGTTCGGGTTCGGGATCGGGTTTAGGTTTGGGTTATCAAGTTTAGGTTTAGATTTAGGTTAGGGAGTTGAGATTAGGATTAGGTGTAGGTTTAGGTTTAGGGATTTGAGAATACATTTAGGTTTTAGGTTTAGGTTTAGGTTTTAGGTTTTGGTTTTGGTTTAGGTTATAAGTTATAGCTTTAGGGAATTGAGAATAAGTTAAGGTTTAGGTTTTGAAAATTGGGTTTGGGTTCGTGTAACGCCCTGAAATTCAGAGGTCGAGTATGAACTCAACTCCCGAGTTCCAACGCATCACTTATGCAACATACATAATGATGGTTAAATGTTGTCTGAGTTAGAGCAATAAACATGAATGAGATTATACCAACACAGTAATTCATACTCCAGTGCAATTGGATAAAGGCAAGCGGAAGACTGAAATTGTATATATAAGGTATGTAAGGAAACAAAATTTCATGAACACCAGAGTATGAACACTAACTGAGTACTCATATACATGTACTGTTTCTGAGTCAAAAGTCAAAATACAATCTAAAAGATGAGTCCTGAAATTCCCGCGATGCAGTCGGCCTAAGCAAAGCCGTCAGAGTACTGCATGAACGAGAACTCATCCTGGTCCTCGTCGAAATCGGGCTCCGCCTCCTGAACTGACGTGCCGTCTATACCTGTGACAGAGTCTGGTTGGTGTATACAACACCGTCCCGTAATGTAGGAGTGAGTAGCTAACTCAGTGGAACAATAAAGCATAGGTTAACATGTTATCAATTCAATCAAGCAGTAATGATAAAGCAGTACAATCAAGCAAGTTTAACTACTCTTATTAAATGCAAGTATGAAATGACATGATGAAGTATGCCCTTGTCAAACCACCCTCATGCGACATCATCTTACGTTCGCGAATGCATACCTCCCTCAGTGCTCCACATCTACTAGGCACATGCGGTACGATGATGAGCATGATTACGAAGTTATTATTAGTCCATTTCAAACAGCAGTATTGGGAAACTATGGTACCTCCCTTGTATCATTCCCAAACTTGATCCATTCTAGGGCCGTCAATCCTAGTTAATCTTATACGGTATTATGGTTCGAGAGGCATCGCGAAGGCATCGCAAATGGCTCGTCACCCGTCAGCACGGATACAGATCTCACCGTATGTGGCTCAATTGCTGACCGTCAGCTCGAGTACAGATCTCACCGTACTCGGCTCAATCGCTGGCAGTCAGCTTGAATACAGGTCTCACCGTACTCGGCTCAACTCATACTCTAGTTGCTGTGAAGGGCTCGTCGCCAATCACAGACCTTGGAGTATACTCGAAGATACTACAAAAGACTCGTCGCCCGTCAGCACGAGTACAGGTCTCACCGTACTCGGCTCTCGCCGTAAGTATCTACAGCTCGAATACAGTGTCCCATACCACCGTATTCGGCTCACGAGTTTGGGTTACTCAATGGTCACTACGGGGAGGCACGTGGCCCCAGCATAGGCCGACAGCTCGGCCATGGTGTCCCATACCACCATGTCCGGCTCATGAGTTTTAGCGGATCGAGGTACCATGGTTAACGGGATTTCCACTGGTAAGTTTGGTACCCTAGGTTCAAGCAGTAGTGACCAAACATGGTGAACACATATTTTGACATATCGAGTTACTTAACGAGCCTGACAGGCTCGAGGGCACAACAAGTTGAGCGATATGAAGCGCAAAGCACTCCGTGTAGCCAACCACTATCGCCAACCGAAGTACGACTCGGGTTCGTCAGACACATCCCTCGTGGCGACATGAATCTCAGCCACAATCTCAAGTCTGATACTGAATGTCTGGACTATAGACATAGTCCCAAACCCAACCAGTTCTCATCCATAGCATGTGGAGTAAAGCATGATAAATAAAGTAATACAAGCATGCTAGTAGGCATGTCATAAGGCATGTTATAAAGCATGATATAAAGCATGTTGTAAAGCATGTTATAGAGCATTATACAAATAGGGATACAAATACATATACATCATAAGTGAGTGGCTAGAGTAAACAACCACATGGAGGGAATCATACATGTCTCTAAGGTAGTTAAGAATTCCATCTCAGCACCTACCTACAGTACTAACATCTAAGCATTTACTCTCACAAGCATTTACACAAACACTTAGAGTACACTATTTCAACATACATGACGTATGTTAGTAAAATATGTATTAAGGCTATCCTTTCGCCAAGCGAGTATTTTATCCGTGTATACCATAATCATACAGCAAATAATCATGACAATTTCATTTCCAAAATTTATACATATACGGTATCTTCTAGAATACACAATTTCAACATACATAGTGTTTATGAGCAAACATGTATTACGACGATTCCTTTCGCCAAACAAGTATTTTATCCATATATCATATAACCATACATCAAATAAACATGTCAAACACATTTTCAAAAAAAATATGTATACGGTATTTCTACGTATACCTAGAGTATGTGAAATTCCATATTCTACAACTTTAATCGAAATAGAAAACGGAAAGCACTTTGTACATGTGCAATTGCATGCAGATCATGAATCTATCATTATCTGACATTGAAAGCGTTGAAAACCGTAACCTATACGCCTAAAGTCCTCACCTTGTACCTTGGAATCACCAGAAATCAGCAAGGTTCGAAGGGCTTCCGTATTCGGCTGTTTTATCACCTAGAGAGTGAAACCGGTTAGCTATTTCATATCCTATAACCTCCACTCACCCAAACAGATTTAGGGTTAGGGTTTCTCACCTTAAAACAGAGTCGGTATCGCTGTGAAAGTGTCTGGAAAGAGGCGGTGCAGCCCGTGTGATGATCGAAAGCAGTAGGAGGAAGATACTCCCACAAATCCCAAGCTTTCTCTCCTTTTTCTCTCTCTCTCTCCTTAGAGTTTTATCCCAAATTCGTATGGCTGTGAGAGGGACTGTTCTAAGGCCCTTATATAGCCTAAAAACTCTCTGGAATAGACTTATGTTCAAGGTTTACTTACATTATAATCAAATCGGCATTGTTTCAGCTCAAAAGAGGGTTTCTGGCGGCCTCCCTTGAGCCAAACGTCGGACTTAAGCTCACCAACCTTGGATCTACGTGGAGTTATGTTTTCGTCTCGGTCGGATTCCCAGATCACGCGTGGCGGACCATTTTCAGTTCAACGGTCAGTGGGCCACGATCCGGAATTCCGAGTACATGTAAATGTTCCTAAAATTTTTCCTGATCTAAGGGTGTATTTGGGTCAGATTCTGACGGTCTGGTTGCTTATAAATCGATCGCAAGTTTTAAGTCTCAGATCACTATTCCAGATATTTATTTTCTAAAGGAATAGTGTATTTTCACACTCCTTCGCTCTGGGCTCAAGCGAACAGCCGTGGGACACTGTCTGGGTCTGATTCGAGATGGTTGTCAAGCCCAGTGAGGCGGTCCTAAGTCCTTAACCTCGCCTTATTCGGACTCCCGATGTGCGGTCCAGACTCAATACGGAGTTTCAATGTGATCCCGATAGCAAACGGGTAATGAGTTTGATCCTAGATTTTAGGGTAACCTAGTGTCAATGATTCTACAAGTTTTGGGTCTTGCAGATCGTATTTAAAGTGATTCCAACAAATTTCATGGCTAATCTAGTTAGCACTTAGTTAACTTTGTCAAATTTCTAAAGGATTTAATCCTAAGTGATTTCTGGTCGAGGTGGTACTCGAGCCATTGTACGAAAATTTACGAGTCGTGACAGTTCGGGATCGGGTTTAGGTTTGGGTTTTCAAGTTTAGGCTTAGGTTAAGGAGTTGATATTAGGATTAGGTGTAGGTTTAGGTTTAGGTTATAGGTTATAGCTTTAGGGAATTGAGAATAGTTTAAGGTTTAGGTTATGGGTCTACGAAATCGGTTCGGGTTCGGGTTCGGGATCGAGTTTAGGTTTGGGTTTAGGTTATAGGTTTAGGTTATAGGTTAAGGTTTAGGTTTAGGTTTTGGTTTAGGTTATAGATTTAGGGAATCGAGAATAGGTTAAGGTTTAGGTTTAAGAAATCGGGTTCGGGTTCGGGTTTGGGATCGGGTTTAGGTTGGGGTTTTCAAGTTTAGGTTTAGGTTTAGGTTAGGGAGTTGAAATTAGGATTAGGTGTAGGTTTAGGTTTAGGGATTTGAGAATACATTTAGGTTTTAGGTTTGGGGATTTGAGAATACATTTACGTTTTAGGTTTAGGTTTAGGTTTAGGTTTTAGGTTATAGGTTACGGTTTTAAGTTTAGGTTATAGGTTTAAGTTTAGGTTATAGGGTATAGGTTAAGGTTTTAGGTCATAGGTTTTGGTTAAGGTTATAGGTTTAGGTTAAGGTTTAGGTTTAGGTTTAGGTTATAAGCTATAGATTTAGGGAGTGAGAATAGGTTAAGGTATAGGTATAGGAAATCGGGTTCGGATTCGGGTTTGAGATCGGGTTTAGGTTTGGGTTTTCAAGTTTAGGTTTAGGTTTAGTGATTTGAGAATACGTTAAGGTTTAGGTTTAGAAAATCGGGTTCGGGTTTGAGATCGGGTTTACGTTTGGGTTTTAGGTTTAGGTTTAGGTTATAGATTTAGGTTATAAGTGTAGGTTTATGTTTAGGTTTTAGGTTTAGGTTATAAGTTTAGGTTTAGGTTAAGGTTTGATTTTAGGTTATAGGTTTTGGGATTTGATAATAGGTTTAGGTTATAAGAATAGGTTTAGGTTATAAGTAAAGGTTTAGGTTTAGGTTTAGGTTTAGGTTTTATGTTTACGTTAAGGTTATAGGTTTAGGTTAGGTTATAGGTTAAGGTTTAGGAATTGAGTTTAGAGTTTAGGTTAAGGTTTAGGTTTAGGTTATAGGTTTTGGGATTTGAGAATAGGTTTAGGTTAAGGTAAGAAGTTTAGGTTTAGGTTAAGGTTTATGGATTTGAGTTTAGGTTTAAGTTATAGGTTTAGGTTTAGTTTTAGGTTTAGGTTTAGGTATAGCTTAGGTTATAGGTTATATGTTTAGGTTAAGGTTTAGGAATTCGTGTTCGGGTTCGTGTTCTGTGTTTGGATTCGGGTTTAGTTATAGGTTTTGGGATTTGAGAATAGTTTTAGGTTATAAGTATAGATTTAGGTTGGGTTATAGGTTAAGGTTTGTGGATTTAAGTTAAGGTTATAGGTTTAGGTTTAGGTTTTAAGTATAGGTTAAGGTTTAGGGATTTGAGTTTAGGTTATAGGTTTAGGATTAGGATATAGGTTTAGGTTTAGGTTTAAGTTATAGGCTTAGGTTATAGGTTATAGGTTATAGGTTATATGTTTAGGTTAAGGTTTAGGAATTCGGGTTCGGGTTTTGGATTCGGGTTTAGGTTATAGGTTTTGGGATTTGAGAATAGCTTTAGGTTATAAGTATAGGTTTAGGTTGGGTTATAGGTTAAGGTTTAGCGATTTGAGTTAAGGTTAAATGTTTAGGTTTAGATTTTAGCTTTAGGTTTAGCGAATTGAGTTTAGGTTATAGGTTTAGGGAAGGGTTAGGTTAAGGTTATATGTTTTGGCATTTGGGAATAGTTTTAGGTTATAAGTATAGGTTTAGGTTAGGTTATAGGTTAAGGTTTAAGGATTTGAGAATAGTTTTAGGTTATAAGTAAGGTTTTAGGTTTAGGTATAGGCTTAAGTTATATGTTTAGGTTAAGGTTTAGAATTGTGGTTCGGGTTCGGGTTTAGGTTATAGGTTTTGGTTTTGGTTTAGGTTATAGGTTATAGGTTATAGGTTAAGGTTTAGGTTTAGGTTTTAGGTTTTGGGATTTGAGAATGGGTTCGGGTTTAGGTTATAGGTTTTGGTTTTGG
Organism: Magnolia changhungtana; assembly: GCA_030180095.1. Classification (NCBI taxonomy): domain Eukaryota; kingdom Viridiplantae; phylum Streptophyta; class Magnoliopsida; order Magnoliales; family Magnoliaceae; genus Magnolia; species Magnolia changhungtana. Next base: position 5,346,389 of record JASAUF010000248.1, read on the forward strand.
TTTTGGTTTTGGTCATAGGTTTAGGTTATAAGCTATAGGTTTAGGAATTGAGAATAGGTTAAGGTTTAGGTTTAGGAAATTGTGTTCGGGTTCAGATTGGGTTTAGGTTTAGGTTAGGGAGTTGAGATTAGGATTAGGTGTAGGTGTAGGTTTAGGTTTAGGGATTTAAGAATACATTTAGGTTTTAGGTTTAGGTTTAGGTTATAAGTTATAGGTTTAGGTTTAGGGAATTAAGAATAGGTTAAGGTTTAGGTTTAGGAAATCGGGTTCGGGTTCGAGTTTGGGATCGGGTTTAGGTTTGGGATTTGAGAATAGGTTTAGGTTAAGGTTATAAGTATAGGTTTAGGTTATAGGTTAAGGATTAGGTTTAGGTTATAAGTGTAGCTTTTGGGATTTGAGAATAGGTTTAGGTTATAGGTTTAGGTTTAGGTTATAGGTTATAAGTTTAGGAAATTGAGAATAGGTTTAGGTTATAGGTTTAGGGTGTGGTTTAGGTTAAGGGTGTGGTCCCTGCAAATACAGATATAAACACAGCTTGTCCAAATGGCCAAGCCCTTCCAATGCTGTCAATAGAAAATGGACAGCTTCACCATGGTCATAACAACGGTTTTCACCTTCCAGGGACCCCCGCTCATCCGGATAGCTCCGACGCACATCCGGGTTTGGTCCATTAATTTCGTGCAAATACATAAACACGGCCTGTCCAAATGGTCAGGCCCCTCCAATCCTGTCCATAGGAAATGGGCAACTTCATCATGGTTATAACAGCGGTTCCCACCTTCCAGGGACCCCCGCTCAACCGGATAGCTCCGACGTACATCCGGGTCTGCTACATTAATTTTAAGCAAATACATAAACACAACTTGTCCAAATGGTCAGCCCCTCCAATGTTGTTCATAGGAAATGGATAGCTTCATCATGGTCATAACAGTGGTTCCCACCTTCCAGGGACCCTTGCTTAACTTCCGGATAGCTCCGACGCACATCCGGGTCTGCTCCATCAATTTCAAGCTAATACATTTAAAAACAACATAAATATATCTAAAAGCATCTGGATACCTGGGGAAGGCCTCGCATATCTGTATTGTTGGTAACCCATCCCTTTGCCTACAAGCCACAATCGACCAACAATTTTTATCGCTACCTATACTCTGAAACCAACACAAATATAACTGGAAAATAATATAAGGAATAAGAAAAAATGAATTTGCCTGTACACATCATTAAATGTTTCCCTATAAGGAGGTGATATTATATCTTTGATAGCCACAACCTGTATGACAGAGAAAAATGTAACCGATACAATCTGTTACAATTCAAAGGAGAAAAAAGATTTGTGGTTACACCGATATTCTAGTTCATTACGAACGGCTGGCTACGTACCCAAAAAGTCAGATTGGGATTAAGCCACTACGTAGTTCTTTTTAATTAAGCCACCGATGTTTCTCCACTCTCACCTCTCTGTCCTCTCTCTCTTGAAGCAAAAAAGAAGAAAAAAATCTCTTTTATGTTTTTTCAATCCATCTTCCATTTTATTCTTAACAAGAAAATCAATATTTACTAATATTCTCATTTTTCTATTTTTCAAAAGAATGAGTTCGGACTCCAAAAGCGTCGGCTCCAGCACTCGTACTTTCAACCCAAACCCTAACCAAGGACTCCAAAATTACCAATTACTCATAAACATTCATTGCAAGCATTTTCTGTTTATGTGCATGACGACCATACTGTTAAGATCAATCCTCTTATTTTCATTTACAGAAACTAATGGATGAAAAATTCTAGCACATAACTTTCAATTCTTTTATAGATTTAAGCAACCAAATTATAGCACATAACTTTCAATTCTTTTATAGATTTAAGCAACCAAATTCTAGCACATAACTTTCAGGTTTTAATTACCGTGTGCATTGTTTGCCTGCAAAATGTTGGTTGAAAGTTGAAATAAGAAGCAATTTCTTTACAGTGTAGGCCTGAGAAGGCTTCCACAAAATTTTCATTTTTACGTATCATATACACTACATAACTTAAAAGGGGGTGTTCCTGTATCAAGCCCACATTCTATCAACCAAACCATTCATCTGGGTCAGATTAAAAGCCTCCTCCACTGGACAATCCTAGCCAACCGAATGGGGGACATTTCCACATTGAGCATAAACAGTTGGTAGGATTTCTCATCATATAGTGTGGTATATCAGATGAACTGCTTGGATCACCAAATGATTGTCCAAACAAAAACACAGCTAATTAGGGAAAAATATTTTACATTTCCTTTTCTTGAGGAACTGTACAATGCATGACCCAAGTCAACTGCATTTTGATCTGGGGGGAAGATCATTTCAAGCATTCCAGATAGTTTGCATACATGCCCTGCCATTGAGGATCAATGGACAATGGACAGAGAGAGTGAGAGAATAGGTTTAGGTTTAGGTTTAAGTTATAGGTTTTGGGATTTAAGAATAGGTTTAGGTTATAAGAATAGGTTTAGGTTTAAGGTTTATGTTTAGGTTAAGGTTATAGGTTTAGGTTTAGGTTATAAGTGTAGGTTATAGGTTTAGGTTAGGTTATAGGTTAAGGTTTAGGGAATTGAGTTTAGGTTATAGGTGTAGGTTATAAGTTAAGGTTATAGGTTTAGGTTTAGGTTTAGGTTTTGGGATTTGAGAATAACCTAAACCTATTCCAAAATCCCTAAACCCATAACCTATAACCTATAACCTAAACTTGAAAACCCAAACCTATACCCGAAACCGAACCCGAACCCGAACCCGATTTCCTAAACCTAAACCTAAACCTATTCTCAATTGTTTCCTCTTGTGTGGCTCATCTGAGTGTATGATACATCTCAGTTTTGGTCGTACGTCCTAAAATGAGCTCCAAAAACATATGGACGGAGTGAATTTTTCTCAAACACCGAGTTAGGCACCACCCAGCATGCTTGCGCAAGAACTTGTTGGAAAGGCCTTTAGCAGGAAATTGGCGTCGACTGAAATCTCACTACTCGTCGGGCAAATTAAATCACCGCACTAATTTCCCTTGCTCAGTCGGGGCAAAAGTCACCTCGTCGCCATTTCTCTCTTTCTCTTTAAAATGTATTCATTCTAAAGTGAGCGGCGGTACAAGCTCTGTGTGTGAGTTTCATTTCAACCTTCGTAGTGTCAATCGCAAGTGTGAATCTTTTTACTAGTTTTATAGCGAAAATGAAAGTCGATGGTGAAATTTTTCCAAAGGTCCCTCCAGGTTTTATTGAAGAAGATGATGACGATCTTTTTGAAGAAGATGGTGAAACCTCAACCTATAACCTAAACTTAATTCACTTAACTTAAACCTACACCTTAAACCCAAACTTTCAACCCGACCCTGAACCGAACCTAAACCCGAATTCTTAAACCTAAACCAAAACCTATTCTCAAATCCCTAAACCTATAACCTAAACTTATTCTCAAATCCCTGAACCTATAACCTAAACTGAATGGAAAACAACCTCTTAAGTTTACACTAAGAAGATCCAAAAATAATTCCAAACCTGATTTGCCAACTCGTTTCCACATAGGAGATGATGAATGCTCTCAACTTGAGGTATCCAAACAACATTGACATTTAGGGGGTGTTTGAATCGTAAGTTACTTTGGATAGGCTACTTATGCCATAAGTAGCTTGTCTTAGCTTCTACTTATTTAGTTGATAAGTATATTTGATAACGAACATACTTATCAATCAAAAAATAAAAAAAAACATGTTTGGTTTCCAACATCATAAGCAATTATCTCCCAAGTTTATTTGGCCCCCCTCACATCCACCATCCATCATACGTATCAATCATAAGCAATTATCCCCCAGGTTTAGGTTTTACCATCTTCTTCAATAAGATCGTCAAAATCTTCTTCAATAAAACCCGGAGGGACCTTTGGAAAAATTTCACCATCGACTTTCATTTTCACTGCAAATCTAGTAAAAAGATTCATGCTTATGATCTTGCTACGAAAGTCGAAATCAAACTCACATGCAGAGCTTGCATCACCGCTCGCTCTAGAATGAGTACATTCTAGAGAGAAATATAGAGAAATGGCAGCGAGGTGACTTTTGCCCCTCTCGAGGAAGAGAAAAAACAAGTTTACCTTTTGTAAAGAGAATTCTTGCTAACTGAACCCTTTAAAGCCAATTGGAACTGTTGATCTGATAGGCCACCACGATAATGTGGCCACATATCCCTAATCACAGGGATAAGATGATCTTAGACGTCGTGTCAGTAGCCTATAAATGTATTGTTAAGAGTGTGTGGGGGTGGAGATTAAACTAAGCAGCTAATGGACAAGGCGAAGTGAAATGAGTGCAATGGCTGCCTAAATGAACATCTGTCAACATTCAATAGACGGAATTTTGGGTCCGGGGTGAAGCTAGTCCTGCGAGGGCTCATCTTGGAGTTCCAGCGATTCTTCTGGATAAAACGGATTGACCTTCTGTGGATTTTATCTCAGGATCTCTATTTGCATTCACCACTGCGAAATAGGAAGCGACCAAGTTGGGAACAGTTATTGGGATAGATCTTAGCACAACCTATTCGTGTGTTAGTGTTTATAAGAACGGTCATATGGAAATCATAGCCAATGACCAAGGAAACTACATTACCCCATCCTGGGTGGGATTCACGGATACTGAGAGACTGATTGGATAGGCCGCAAAGAATCAAGCGGCTGTCAATCCTGAAAGAACCATCTTTGATGTTAAAAGACTGATTCGAAGAAAGTAATATTTCAGTCCATTACATTGTTAAGAGAGTGAACTTCTCACCCTTTTCTTTGCTATGTAGGAAGAAATGTGCCTTATTAAAGCATCAATGTGTTTGCTTGGCAGGTTTGATGACAAAGAGGTGCAAAAGGATATGAAACTTGTTCCATACAAGATTGTAAACAAAGATGGAAAGCCATACATACAAGTCCAAATTAAGGACGGCGAGACCAAGGTTTTCAGCCCTGAGGAGATTAGTGCTATGATTCTAACCAAAATGAAAGATACAACCAAAGCATTCCTTGGAAAGAAGATTAAGGATGTTGTTGTTACTGTCCCTGGTAAAGAAAGCTCTTCAGTTGTTGTTATGTCTTTATGCAAATTTCCTCTGTGATTACTCATGTAATCTTCTTTGTACTCTGCAGCATATTTCAATGTCGCTCAAAGACAGGCTACCAAGTATGCTGGTGTAATAGCTGGACCAAATGTAGCGAGGATAATTAACGAACCGACCGCTGCAGTCATTGCCTATGGTTTGGATAAGAAGGGTGGGGAGAAAAACATCCTTGTGTTCGACCTTGGGGGTGGGATGTTCGATGTCAGTATCTTGACAATTGATAATGGTGTTTTTGAAGTTTCGGCCACAGATGGAGACACCCATCTGGGAGGTATGACCCTTAGTATTTGCCACTGACTTTCTAGTGTTCTTTCCTACTTATAGGCAATGAGTCAGGTTCCTACTTAGTGGATTGAGAAAGGTTTGCTAAAAATCGATTTAACATGTTGCACTTCATCTTAATGAATGCTACTTAATATTGCATTAGTAGAGGCAGTTAGGGTTCATTTTCTTCTAGGAGTGTTTGAAAACTTGAGGTGGTACGTAAATCCTTACAGATAATGGCATTATCTAAACTTAGGTCGAGTTAATGATGCTAATTCAACTTAGAGATAATGGCACTATCTAAACTTTTGACCCAAAGTTCTAATTCAACTTTTAGTTTTGCATGAAAAGTCCAAAAAGATGGCAAAGCAAGAAATGTTCACATGCAAGGATTGTGTAACACCCTGTACTTTCCAGTACTCAGGTGTTACCATGTAATTTAATTTAATGTAAATACAAAAAATATATATATATATATAACCTAAATATATATACTATGAAATATTATTTATATATATTTTATAAATATTTGAAGTTTCATGTTAAAGGGATATGTAACTATAATCCATATCATATGCATATACTTATAACATTATTAGTATAAATTACAAACTATAGATTTTGTAATACATAACAATAGCATATACTAAAAAAAAAAAATTTATAATGAATAACATGTTTTAAAAAATTAAATTATTTGTATAACCTAACACATATATGACCATACAAATAATATACAAATAACATATATGTATTAATCTCTGCTCACTAACATTCATATAATTTACATATATTAACAATTTGTGATAATACAAATTATATATGACAAAATATATAAGGAAAATAATTTCTAATAATAATAATAATGATGATGATGATGATAAAAAAAAAATGATAGTGAAAATAATAATAATAATGGTAATAAAAAGTATATATATAATTATAACAGTAAATAATATTATTAAATGAAGTATAATATAATATTTAAGTGTTATAAAATCAGAAGAGGCCATATACCTGTAGTCTGACCATTGGGTCTTAACTTAAATAGTCCCAAGGACCGTTTTAACCGTTGATGTTCAATTTCGGGCTGACCCGACCATCAAATCAGCCGGAAATTCATAAATAACACCCAAATCAAGTAGCGGGGCCCACTTGGGCCTCACATGTACCCCAAGCTGGACCAGGCCCCTATATAGGGACCCCTAAACATACGAATGGTATAGATTTATCACAAACATCACAGTAGATCCCACACACGGCGCACATGCAACACATATCATCATGCATGAGGTGCACCAGACCAAACCCATTTGGTCAAACAGCCTTGACCGATCAAAAACGCAAAAAGCAAATGAAACTCTCCCGCCATTGGAATTTTTAAAACTGAGAGATTTTGAAACCCCTAAGTAGACCACCCTGGCCACTTTCCTGACGATCCAAACCGTCCATTTTACTCACATGTGTCCACTTAACAAAACTATATATATTCTTTGACTATGCATTAAAACAACAAAGATCAGCTCCAACCGTCCATTTCCTTCATGTAGGGTTAAGATTCAATGGGACGGACCATTAGGTAGCTTATTGGGCAAGGTAACATCACATGGACCAGAGGTTTTCATCCTTCCTCTTTGCCAGCTGAGAGGACTCCTCTCACAGCCCAAAAACGGATAAGAATTTAAGAAAGGAGAAAAAGAAGATTTTCTTCTTTTGATTAGTGGTGGCTGTCACACTCGTGACCGTCCGATGGGCCACGTGGCTTCATCACAGTACTCCTGCATGAAAGGTACGAGATGAGATGAAGGGATTTCTCATCTCATGAGAATGGAGAGGAAAATAGATGAAATCTCATGAGATGGAGCAAGATCTCATTTAACATCCAGAAAAATGGGTCCCACACCGCTAATGAGACCCATCCAGACCAATCAAAGCAGTCTGGATTTCCTGAAAACCTCGAGTACAAATCCATCATTGTTGAGTGGGTCATCTTCCTCAAAACCCACCCAACCACGTCAACAAAATGGGCCCCACTAGGCATGAAAAATGTACTCCTAGGAAGCCCAGGGCGCTACAAACACATCTCCACAAATGGATGGGCCCCATGCATAGCCATCCTTCAATCCAAACCGTTGCATATGGTGGGCTTCTTCCAACCGTTGGTAGCACCTCTCACTGTCTATAAATAAGACCCTATTGCTTCAGTAAATTCCACATCAGAAACAGAGAGAATAGAGAGTGAGAGAAAGAAAGAAAAAGGAAGGAGAGAAGGAAAGGAGAGAGAGAGAGAGAGAGAGAGAGAGAGAGAGAGAGAGAGTGGTGGACGTGAGTGCACCCGCCCGGCCAGGTAAAAACGTCCAAACTCCTTTTTCATTCTCTTCCATTTTCTTCTTCATTTTTTTTTCCATATTGGTAGCCACGTTTTGGGCCAGAAGGCAGGCCGTAAATGAGGTCGCGATAAACCTTTGGGTGTGCACCTAATCTCAGCTAAAATTAGCCAGAAAATAGCAAGCAATCCGGCCGTTCGGGGGGAAGTGGGCGAAAACAGACCAAATCCCGGCGAGAAAATATCCCTATAAGAACTTCAATTTGGGGCCAGGATCAGCCCCACCAACGGCCCAAATGGAAGGGTGTCTCTGGCCTGTGAAACGGCCGAAAAATAGTTTGCAGTATGGTTAGTGAACGTTGGCAGCAGAAATGTAAGCAGGCCGTGGGCCTCACCTTGATGTGATATACGTTAGGCCCGAATGAAAGACCCTTTATGATGTGTGGGGCCCAATTCAGGCCTTAGCTGTGGACAAACTCCAGGCCCGATTATCATAATAATTTTTAAATATAAACATGATCGGCCATGGGCAGACTATTTACACTGATGGTATATAAGTATTATAAACATAATTACAATTATTAAATAGTAATATTTTTAATTACCATTCTTAAATATTACCATTAATAATGGACTGTACTAGTTGTCATTATCATATCGATTACCAGATTAGCTAATATTAATTGAATCATTAATGTTAATAAGCATCTCGTTACTATTAAATTAAACCTGTAATTAATTGTACAACTAACTAGAGACCAAACCCCAAGGTCCAAGTTTATACCTAGACTCTTGGGTGAAACTCTAAAACCAAGGTAATCCAAACCCTAGGTTAAGACCTTGACCAAGAATAGCGTGTCAAGCTTGAATCTAACTGTATAACTTTATAATTCATGATAGGGTCCGAGGAAACGCACACTCTCTAGCAACACTAGTAGACGGTTCAAAGTAGAAGGTGATGATTCTCCCCTTGAGCTTTCCATCTTCTCATTAGCTTAAGTTATAGTTTTTTTTTAATTTACAATTGATATCTTTCTTTCACATGTGTTAGCTAACGGAAATTGAATTGTTATATTACCTGCTTTATGATTATCCTGTATAATCGTTCATGCTTGTGGATTTATTTTGGGTGGATTGGTTATGGAATTTAAACTGGTACATTAGTGGAAAACCCCCACCTAAAAATGTACACCCATACTTGGGATGTAATTCGACTAATGGACTTCCATTAAACATTCTAAGATGGTAGTCTCATGGGCCGGGGATGGTGGTCATGGGATACTATGCCCGATCCATCGGCCTACGCTGGGCCTTGGATAGTGACCGTGAGCTTATTTAAATTGGCTGGTTGCAATTGGACTAATAACGGGTTGGCTAATCATGCATGCATAGCACAGACCAGCATCTATTGTTGTCATACGTAACATACAGATTCACCTGTCTGGATGTTTTACCCGAGGCACTAACCATCATCTGTTGTTATCGTATAATGTTGTCAGGTGCGTAACACACAGATTCGCACTGTCTGGATGTTTTACCCGAGGCACCAACCATCATCTGTTGTTATCGTACATATTTGCCTGTCTGGATGTTTTACCCGAGGCACAGACCGTCTGGATGTTTTACCCGGGTCGATGACTGCATGGGTGACGACTCCAATGTCCGTTTGGATGTTTTACCCGGGATATAGGCCGTCTGGATGTTTTACCCGGGCCGACAATTGCATTCATGCATCTATGCATATAATAAGACTGCATTTACTCTGTTTTGGTTGTCTGGATGTTTTATATTATTTCTTACCTAATGCGGTGGTGTGTAATCTTGAGGGGAGTTCACACTGAGTTGGCCACTCATCCATCAAATATATAACCGTACAGGTAGCACAGGTGGCTCAGGTGAAATTCATGTTTATATTATCAAGGAGCAAGCTACATTTGACAGGGATGCATGATTGTGATTGCTAAGAGTTGCTACAGGATTACATATCTCAAATTTGCTGTAATTTACTTTATTTCGCATGTAATATTATTTCATTTTGTAATTGTAAGAATGGGGACATTGGTTTGTATAAGTCATTATGGGCATCTTCTTGTATATCCTAAATGTAAATGAAGACTTTCCTTTATGCTTACTTGTCCATTCTACGCTCATCTGCTTACTCTGATAAAAGAAGAAAAGAAAAATATATATTTGACCATCCTTTAAGGTTAACACTCGGGTTTTTGGGAAACGGGTCGTGTACTCGGGTCCTGAAAATTCGGGGCATTACAGATTGTACCTGAACTTCCACTTGATAAGCTTTCTTTTCCTTCAAAGTATCTGTTATGTAGAAAATCTAAGCCATGCAAAAGGTAGGCCCCACCGTAAAAATCACATGCAGTGAAAACCAGGATGGTCTACTCACAAGGTCAGCTACACTATCAAAATTAATAGAAAACCAATTATTTGACTCAATGATACTGGCATTGCCCATCTAATTAGTAGAATGTACACTTCTCACCCCAGATGATCATTATGTTGTGGTCCACCTTTGCACGGTTTAGATGTTCTGCACAAGTGACGTGTTGTAAGCGTAGAAAGTCTCACTGGTGACCATTTCCCTCTCCATTGCGCTAATGTGGCTGCTTACAAATAAGCAAAGACAACAGGGCACTTGGGAAGTTGATGAGATGGTTCTTGTGGGTGGAAGCACTAGGATTTTGAAGGTTCAACAACTTAATAAGGATTACTTTGATGGGAAGGAACCAAACAAGGGAGTGAACCCAGATGAAGTCGTTGCTTATGGTGCAGCAGTACAAGGAAGCATCTTGAGCGGGGAAGGTGGTGAAGAAACAAAAGGTAATATTTTGAAAGTTTTTACACTCAAAACTTAGATGTTGTCCTTATGTTTCTGATATTTGAATCAGCCAAGTAATAATAAGCTCGCTGACCATGTAAACAGTCCTGATTTTTAGGATTGTTTGATCAGTCTGATATGTGAGCTATGCTCTGAAACAAACATATATCCAATTAAAACAATAATAATACTAAAACTTCTAAACTAAGAAGAATGCTCTGAAACATTGTGCAATCAATGCATCCTTGAACTGTATGCATAGTTTTTTTTTGTTTTTTTTTATTTTTTTTCCAATTCTGACAAATAGGACCTATGGTTCAGTAATCGCAAACATTGGTTAATCATGTCCCACTGTGGATAGACTATGCCTCAATTAGACAGATGAAAAAAAGAACAGTGGTCCACCTTCAAGTGGAAATTGAACCATATGCTTACATCTATGTTATGGAAAGGTGAGTCATGTTTGTATATGGGATATACATTCTCAGTAGCCGCAAGCAGATCGGTCTGATGGAAGACCGAAAAAACTACAAATTTCTAATAACAGGACATCAAGATATCAGTCCCTTCTTGCTAAAATTGAAAATAGAAACTCAACATTTCAAGGATCTTGTGCAGCTTGTATCCAAATTCCAAGCTGTCAAGTTAAGAAGCATCCAAAAGAGCAAAAACATTAAGGCTACATTTGGATGCACAAGTGAACATAATTACAAACATTTAGTTTAATCAAGAGATTTACAAAATGAAAATATCAGAAGAATCAAAAGTGAAAACCCAATCAAATCAATGGATCCAGGGAAGTTTATTCAATTGAGAATCTAATGCTAACCATCTCAACAAAATTCAAGTAAAAACAAACTAAACCTGAAAGAAATTCCAACCATTATTCAAATCACATATGTAAATCTAAAGAGAAATATCACGAAATCCCCAAATCCCCAACTAGTTTCAATCGAGATTGAGAGAGATTGAGAGAGAGAGAGAGAGATACCTCACGGTCAACTGAATTTGTAGCAGGAAGAGAACAACTTCCTGTTTGAGTTGGAGCCCCGATCACGAGTCCACGCTGAAAATAGGGTTCCCGAACTCTGAGGAGAGAGAGAGAGGGTGCGCGAGGAGAGGACTGAGAGAGAGAGAGGGTGCACGAGAGAGAGGACTGAGAGAGAGAGAGAGGGTGCGGTTGAGAGAGAGAAGATGCGGTTGAGAGAGGACCGAGAGAGAGAGAGAGAGAGAGTGAGAGAGAGAGAGAGAGCACCGAGAGAGACAGAGAGACAAAGAGAGGGCGCCGTTGAGAGAGGACCGAGAGACAGAGGGTGCGCACCTTGTGAGAGAGACAGAGAGAGAGAGATTGAGAGAGTGAGAGAGGACAGAGAGAGAGAGCGAGACTTGGAGTCTCTCTCTCAGTAAACGGATTGGCTACTCGCGCTGACACCAGTGCAAGGGCTGGTCGTTGGTGCTCTGTGGGCCCCACAATGATGTATGTGTTTCATCCCTACCGTCCATCTATTTTTCCATACAATTTTATGGTATGAGACAAAAAATGAGGTATATCCCATTCTCAAATGGACCACATTATATGAAACAGTGTTGAATGAGTGTCGACCATTAAAAACATTTTGGGGGCCATGTAAAGTTTTGGATCAATCTGATATTTTTTTCCCTTCATCTGGGGTCCCTTCATCTGGGCATGTATGACCTAATCAATAGATTGGATGTAAAATAAAAAGTACATTGGGCCTTAGGAGGGTTTTAATGATGGATATCCAATCACTATTGTTTTCATGTGGTGTGGTCCACCTGAGATTTATATACCTCTCATTTTTTGTATCAAGCCCTAACATGATATGCAAAAATGGATGGATGGCATGGATGAAACACATACATCATTGTGGGACCCATAGAGCATCGACCACCAGCCACGGGTATGGTTTTAGGGGCAGTAGCCAATCCGTTTCCCTCTTTGATGCCCATGTGATATATTGAACTTTAATATTTGGACATGTATAGTGTTCCAATGATTCAAATGTTTATTAGATTAGTACATCGGGAATGTGTATAGGAAGAAAAAAAGGAGAGCCTCAAATTGGATTAGTATGAAATAGACCTAAGTCCAAAAATTTGACCTAAATTCCTAAATTAATCAAGTCTCGAATACTGAACTGGTTTTTAAATGGGTCTAATTTGGGCCACATTAAATAGACCTGAAACACAGACCTAGACCTGACTTAGACTGAGGAAAATTTTCCATGCTGATTTTAAACGAGTTGAGTCTAAGACCCCATTGAGTCTAAGACCCCATTGATGCCTATTAACAATGACCCATTTGTACCCTAAGTCTAAATGGCCCCAACTTAAGCTTGGGTCGGATATCAATTGAAAGCTACCAAATCAGTTAAGCAAGATGTGTTATATGATGTCTTCGGGGCATTGGGCGAGGTCTATAAATAAGGACAAATGTTAAATGATAGTTTGTAAAAATAATTTGACAATTTAAAAATGCATCCTTCATGTTTGTTTTAGGATATTGAGAAATGCAATTGATATGAAATAGTTGTGTTGCATAAATGTTTGCCTTTTAATTGGAGAGCATGAGATCCTCCAAAGAGTTAAAAAATATATACCACTGTAACATGCAAGATGATAAAGAAATACCATGATATTAGAGAAAATTTAAAGTAGAGGCTGAATTTTCTAACACTCCATTCTCTCCTGATTTCACTCTAAAAATTAATTGATTATAAACTAGGTAAATTGTATATAAATAAACCCAAATCAATTGTATATAAAGTTCAATATATCAATACACATCCATGTTTTCAAATCATTTTAGTGGTTCAGCCCAAAATTAAGGTATATCTAAAGCTCAAGTGGACCATACCATAGGAAACCATGGGGTCCACTCGAACTTTGAATCTGCCTTATACTTTGGCTCACTCACAAGAAGTTTTTAATGTTGGATATTCAATCAACACCATTGAAATGTGGTGTGGTCCAAATACTTGGATGAATAGGAAAAACAAATTTCATATTGATCCGAAACTTTTGTGACCCCGAAAGGGTATCAACGCACATTGCATCCTACCCTACCGTATCCAGTTAGCAATGACTTAGTGAATGTATTTGGTTTATTCACACTGTCAATCCATTTTTCCAGATCATTTTAGTGGTTGAGCCCAAAATTAAAGCATATCCAAAGCTCAAGTGGACGATACCACAGGAAACGATGGGAATAATGATTTCCACCGTTGAAATCTTCCTATGGCCTATAGTGATTTTTATTTGTCATCCAACCTGTTTAATAGATCACAAATACATAGATGAAGGGAAAACTAAAATATCAACTTGATCTAAAACTTCAATTGCCTCTTAAAATTTTTCAATGGTAAACGTTTAGTTTATACTATTTCGTATGATGTGGTCCACTTCGGATTTTTATAGGCTTCATTTTTTAGCTTATGTAATAAAATTCTTTGATGAAGAGAAGGTATCAATGGTGGAAATCGCTATTCCACACTGTTCGTTTGGCATGGTCCACTTGAGTGTTGGATTTACCGATAATTTGGGATTAACCCACACTGTTCATCCATTTTTCGAGATCATTTTAGAGAACTAACCAAAAAATCATTCATATCCAGAGATTTTGATGTATGTATTGTATATCCAGTCTGTCCTTCCATTTGGCCGCTCAATTTAGGGCATGACCCAGAAATGAAGTAGATCTAAATCTCAGGTGTAACACACCATAGGAAACAATGGTGATGGAACAACCACCATTACAAACTTCCCATGGCCCACCTTAATGCCCACCCTAATGTTTATTTTCCATCCAACCTGTTGATAAGGTTACACAGGTCTGGATGAAGGAAAAAAAAAAAAAAAAAAAAACAAATATCAGCTTCATTTAGAACTTTCATGACCCACTAGAAGTTTTTAATGGTTAATCACAACTGTTTCATGTGGTGTGGTCCACTTGAGATTTGCATATGCTTCATTTTGGTCTCATTACCTAAAATGAGCTAGAAAAACGTATGGATAACGTCGATATAGAATACATATATACATCAAGGTGGGCGGGCCCAACAGTCAGGACCGCACCATGTCGGGTGAGGCTAGGACCGTTTCTAATCGGCTCCCTACTTTCAGGGTGTGGGTGGGCCAGGATCGAGATTATTTTTGTTTTTCCCCTTTATCTAGGCCTGTATGACCTAATCAACATATTAGGTGTCAAATAAAAAGTACAGTGGGCCTTAGGAGGGTTTTAATGATAAATATCCAATTATTATTGTTTTTACGTGGTGCTCTGTGGGCCCTACCATGATGTATGTGTTTCATCCATGCCGTCCATCTATTTTTATAGATCATTTTATGATATGAGAGAAAAAATGAGGTATATCTAAATCTCAAGTGGACCACATTACAAGAAAAAGTGTTAGATGAACATTGACCATTAAAAACATTTTGGGGGCCATAAAAGTTTTGGATCAACCTGATATTCACTGTTTCCCTTCATCCAAGTCTTTATGACCTAATCAACATATCAGATTTCAAATGAAGAGTACAGTGTTCCTTAGGAGGATTTTAATAGTGGATATCCAATCATTATTGATTTCTTGTGGTGTGGTCCACCTTATATCAAGCTGTGTAGGCCCCACCATTATGTGTGTCAAACATCAACGCCGTGCATTTGATGGGTCACCTTAACATTATGGGATATCCCAAAAATCAGCCGTATAAGGAACTCCGGTGGGCCATACCATCTAAAATCTTGTGAAGACATGCCTAAATCATATAAAAGCACTTGGTGGGCCCCACCCGAAATTTGGATGCATCTGAAACTTGGTATGACCCCTCATCCAAGTGGCACACACATAATGGATGGGCTGGATTTGTGAACCACATCTCGGTGGGCCCAAAAAATAATGAATGATAGTTTCAACGGTGGGAATCACTCTCCCCGCTGTTTTCTATGGTGGGGTCCACTACAGATTCTTATCTCCTTCATTCTTTGTCTCATGACTTAAAATAATATCTCAAAATGGATGGACGGTGTGGATATAACACATACATCATGGTGGGGCCCACAGCCAAACCCGTTCGTTTAACCTAAACGGTGTAAAACGCACAGTGTGCGGACTTTTTCACCAAATTCCGATTTCCCACTCTCGCTCTCATTTCTTCCCCCTCTCTCGCTCGCATTTTTCGATTTTTGGCGCCCTAAAATCTCCCTAGTCCTCTCTCCCCCTCCCGAGCTCTGCTCCATCTTCTGATTCTCCTGCCCCTCTCTCTCTGTATCTCTTTCCATTGCAGCACTTGTGAAGCTCCTACACGAAGAAGCACACACCATTCAAAACCCTTCTCATACGGCTGAGGTATCTTTTAATTTCGAAGAAATCTGAGGCTCATATCTTCCTCTCTTTGTGTCTCTTTTTCTATCTTTCAGATTACATTGATGCCTATTAACTATTTGATGAAATGGCATGCTACCTGTTCGATGAAATGGCTAGATGAAATGGCATGCTATCTGTTTGATGAAATGGCTAGATTTCATGCATTCTTTCTATTTGATGCTCTGCTCTGATCTGTAATGGAATCTGTTGTAGCAGAAGATGTTTTCGCTGCTGCTGAGAATAGGGTTTTTCCTTTGGGTTTTGGATTCTAAAAGCAAGATCCAGTTTTGTAAGTAGTGTTTGTGATGCGGTTTTCAGGGATTTGAAAGAAGAGTTCTGATGTTGTTTTATGGGGTCGTCTGGCAGCATGAATTCTGAGTGATTTGTGAGGGTTTCAGTTTTTGGGTCGTTTGGCAGCAAGGATTTTGATTTCTCCATAATCCCTCAAAAGAGCCCTTTTTGCATTACTACCTTATTTTCAAATCCTCTTGATTCCTCGAGTTTCAAAATCCTCTGGATTCCACAGGATTTTAAAAGTTGGGTTTCTGCTCTACTCTTTCATGGTTATATGGGTTCTGAAAGCAGGTTTGTTGCTGTGGATTGTAGTGCTTATTTGGTTTTCCTCCGTTAGCTTATAGAAGTTTTGAATTTGGAGTTTCCTCTTTTGTTTTACCCTATTTTCATTACTATGGTTTTCTTTACATGTGAATAGCTTGCTCTGTACCTATCATTTAGATCATTTTTTTCTTTAAACCATAGGTGAAGTACTGTTTCATTTCTTTCCATATTTTCAAGTTTGATGGTTTTGAAATGATCAATTTTTTGGGTCCTTAGCATAAAATGGAGTGGCCCACCTAGTGGTCAGGTGAATTTTACATAAACATCATGATGGGACCCACTTGAGCCACCGACCCATTTGTTCATATTCAACACTAGAAATGATAATTATAACCATTGATGAGGCATCTAAACCTTTTTTTTTTTCAAGTACATAATGTAAATTCTATACTAATTAAGTAATTATCTTCTATACTGTTCTTGTTTAAACGCCTATCTAGAAGCAGCACACATGCCAACACCAAACATGTTCCAAATGCAAAGTCTATGCTTGGCACAGATGCCTACATTGAACACGTGCAAGATCTAAGCTTCCCGTGAAATGTAATTCTTTACTATTAAAAGCCAGTTCTCATTGGGAGGTGGGCCAAGACACATGATCCTTACTCATGCCTAGGTGGTAGACATACAAGAGTTTCAACACGATTTGAGCACCCATTGCAATGAAATCCCACTGTTGTGTGAGTACATTGAGTGAAATTAACAAATCCTTTAGAGAAATACTTTGATAGTTTGACAAAATGTCGGTGGATGATACAAGGGCAGTTATAAATTACCTAACAGAGACATGGTTGGATGTATCTGTTTTATCCATGTCGTCCACACATTTATTCAGCTCACTTTAAGGCATAAGCCCAAAAATGAGGCATATCCAAATTCAAATAGACCACACCACAGGAAAATAGTGTTGACTTAATGTCCACACTTAAAAACTTCCTAGACCATCCAATTTCTTGATAAGGTCACATAGACCTAGATTAGAGGAAAACACAAGTTTTGTGGACCCCAAAAAAATTCATGTCTAGTATAGGATATTCTAATCTAGGTAGATTGAAATAAGTCTACCTAGATTAGAATGTCTAGTTTCAATTGCATCTCTACTAGAAAGAAGCTAACTTTTTCTGTTTTTAGCCAAAGGTTGTTTATTCAATTTATTAGTTGATCTTGATTTGAATTGTTTTTGGAGGTTTTCTAAGCATAAACATATGTACAAGGATGCCCATGTAGTACATGGCACCACGTGTCATGTGTGCAATAAATAGGTGGGCTGTTCAGAAACACTTGGCTAAGTTTATTTCAGCTGTTCATTTATTCTGTAAACTGTGGCCTACCTTATAAGTGGACGACATGGGGCTAGGGTTCTTATGCTTGTGGGGACCACCTGATGGACAGCCTAGATCTCATACCCACATTGCATGTTGGCAGTTGTCACATGTGGTGGCATGTAGATGGGCTGCCCTAAACTCACATTGGCATATGGTCTTAGCAAAGCTCCTGTGAATACTAAGAACCTTCTATAAATGGTGGGCTTCTAGGCATACTGCAATTGCATGTAGAAATAAGGGCATTTCAACATCCATGTATAGCCCAGTTCCTCTCTAAACTCTAACACATGCCAATCTAGCATACATGTGAGAGATCCAATACCCACCATATAAATTCCTTGGCACAAGTAAATACAGTAAAAACTCATGAGTAGGGCATATAGTATGAGACAAGTAGATGGAAACCATCCATTTGTTTCACACATTGTAGCTCACCTAATGAGTGGATGGCCTCATTTTTGGGCTAGGGTCCAGAAAAACGACATGACGAAGTCCACATGATGCATAAGCCCAGATGTTTACCACATGGCTAGAGAGGTTTTTCCTCTAAATGTCTTAAGGTACTTGAGATGAGGCACACACTCCGCAGAATTCCTCCACTCATTATATATATATATATATATATATATATATATATATATATATATATATATATATATATATGACAACCATTGCGGCCAACAAGTGGAGATTAGACAAAACAATAGTGATCTATGCACTCTTCCAAATATAGTTGTATCACCATCATCATAGCTTGCTAGAAATGGTGTGTTTGACTAAAATAGTGATTTATAGTGATCTATGCACTCCCTCAAATTGAAGTCTTTTATTTGACTTTAAGATATTACATCCATTGCCTTCTGTTCTCTAAAATTGTCCTTGCAAACTTTCATGAGATTGTATATTACATTTTTGTCTTAAATTATTATTTTGATTAGTTAGTTTATAGTTGTGACTTGTAATTGTGATTTGTAAGTTAGATAATTAGTTACTCGTTTGAAGATTTCTATGGGGCCATACATAGATATGGTGTGTTTTTGGTGGCATAGAAATCGCTCAAATTGTCTTATTTTGGACAGTTCAAGGTTAGATGGATAGTATGCTTTCATATAATCTATTTAAATGTTCATGCCTGATCCGCGGTCCATCTCCTCATTTCTCTCTGGATATGTTTCTTACGTTCCGTATCCAATGACCAATATCTTTACATTGCTTTAGATATTTGGCATCGGAATGTAACGTAAGATCAACATATCTGGAGAGGCATGCGGAGATGCTGCCGAATTTTTAGTGTGGACGTTTAAATGGAAATATAAAAGTATTACAATCTATCCAACCTTGGATGAATAACTAATTTAAAATTTAATTGTATTAGCTTAGAATTGATGGAGCAGACCCGAATGTGCGTCGGATCTATCCGGATGAGCGGGGGTCCTTGGAAGGTGGGAACCGCTATTATGACCATGATGAAGCTATCCATTTTCTATGGACAACATTGGAGGGGCCTGGCCATTTGGAGAAGCCGTGTTTATGTATTTGCTCAAGATTAATGGAGTAGACCCGGATGTGGGTCGGAGCTATCCGGAAGAGCGGGGGTCCCTGGAAGGTGGGAATTGCTGTTATGACCATGAAGTTGTCCATTTCCTATGGACAGTATTGGAGGGGCTAGCCATTTGGACAGGCCGTGTTTATGTATTTGCTCGAGATTAATGGAGCAGACCCGGATGTGTGTCGGAGCTATCCGGAAGAGTGGGGGTCCCTGGAATGTGGGAACTGTTGTTATGACCATGATGAAGCTGTCCATTTCCTATGGACAACATTGGAGGAGCCTGGCCATTTGGACAGTCCGCGTTTATGTATTTGCTTGAGATTAATGGAGCAAACCCGGATGTGCGTTGGAGCTATCCGGAAGAGCGGAGGTCCCTGAAAGGTAGGAACCGCTGTTATGACTATGATGAAGTTGCCCATTTCCTATGGACAGCATTGGAGGGGCCTGACCATTTAGACAGGCCGTGTTTATATCTGTAATTGCAGGTACCACACCATTAACCTAAACCTAAACTTGAAAACCCAAACTTAAACCCGATCCCGAACCCAAACCCGATTTCCAAAACCCAAACCCTACCCTATTCTCAATTCCCTAAAGCTATAACCCAAAACTCATACTTATAACCTAAAACTAGACCTTAACCATAACCTATAACCTATACTTATAACCCAAACCCAAACCTTAACCTAAACTTTTTAATCCCTAAACCTTAACCTATAACCCAACCTAAACCTATACTTATAACCTAAACCTAATCTCACATCCCAAAACCTATACGTATATCCTAAACCTAAACCTAAACCTATATACAAACTCAAATCCCTAAGCTATAACCTATAACCCAACCTAAAATTATACTTATAACCTAAACCTTTTCTCAAATTCCAAAACCTATACTTATAACCTAAACCTATTCTCAAATCCCAAAACCCATAACCTAAACCTAAAGCGATCTCTAAACCTATAACCTAAACCAAAACCTATAACCCAAACTCGAACTCAACCCCGAACCCGAACCGAATCCCTAAATCAGTAACTTAAACCTAAACTTACAACCTACACCTATACCTATAACCTAAACCTATACCTATACCTATAACCATAACCTAAACCTATTCTCAAATCCCTAAACCTATACTTATAACCCAAACCTAAACCTTAACCAAAACTCAAATCCCGAAACCTTAACCTATAACCCAACCTAAACTAATACTTATAACTAAACCAATTCTCAAATCCCAAAACCCATAACCTAAACCTATACCATATTCCAAACCTATAACCTAAACCAAAACTAGAACCTAAACCCGAACCCGAACACGAACCCTAATCTTAAAACTTTAACTTAAACCTATACCTATAACCTAAACCTATTTGCAAATCCCAAAACCTATACTTATAACCTAAACCTAAACCTTAACCTAAACTCAAATCGAAACCTTAACCTAAAACCCAACCTAAACCTATAGTTACAACCTAAACCTATTCTCAAATCCCAAAACCTATACTTATAATTTAAACCTAAACTCAAATCCCTAAACCATAACCTATAACCCAACCTCAACCTATACTTATAACCTAAACCTAATCTCAAATCTTAAAACCTATACTTATAACCTAAACCTAAACCTTAACCTAAACTTAAATCCCTAAACCTTAACCTATAACCCAACTTAAACCTATTCTCATTCCAAAACCTATACTTATAACCTTAACCTAAACTCAAATCCCAAACCTTAACCTATAACCCAACCTAAACCTATACTTATAACCTAAACCTAATCTCAAATCCCAAAACCTATACTTTATGACAACCTAAACCTTAACCTAAACTCAACTCAAACCTTAACTTATAACCCAACCTAAACTTATACTTACAACCTAAACCTAATCTCAAATCCCAAAACCTATACTTATAACCTAAACCTTAACCTAAACTCAAATCCCTAAACCTATACTTTATAACCTAAATCTAAACCTTAAACTAAACTCAAATCCCTAAACCTTAACTTATAACCCAACCTAAACTTATACTTTATAACCTAAACCTAATCTCAAATCCCAAAACCTATACTTATAACCAATCCCTAAACCTTAACCTAAACTCAAATCCCTAAACCTTAACCTATAACCCAACCTAAACCTATACTTATAACCTAAACCTATTCTCAAATCCCCAAAACCATTACTTATAACCTAAACCTAAGTTTTAACCTAAACTCAAATCCTAAAACTTAACCTTTAACCCAACCTAAACCATTACTTACAACCTAAACCTATTCTCAAATCCTAAAACATATACTTATAACCTAAACTTAAACCTTAACCTAAACTCAAATCTCGAAACCTTAACCTATAACCCAACCTAAACCTATACTTATAACCTAAATCTATTCTCAAATCCCAAAACCATTACTTATAACCTAAACCTAAACCTTAACCTAAACTCAAATCCCTAAACCTTAACCTATAACCCAACTGAACCTATACTTATAACCTAAACCTATTCTCAAATCCCAAAACGTATACTTATAACCTAAACGTAAACCTTAACTTAAACTCAAATCCCGAAACCTTAACCTATAACTCAGCCTGAACCTATACTTATAACCTAAACCTATTCTCAAATCCCAAAACGCATAACCTAAACCTAAAGCGATCTTTAAACCTAAAACCTAAACCAAAACATATAACCTAAACCCGAACCCGAATCCCCAAACTTTAGCTTAAACCTACACTACAACAATTCAGTCTTTTCACGACAAATCAACTCGTCGCTAAAAACTCCAAACTTGTCGCTAAAAACTTTTAGCGACGACTGTGCTTGTTGCCACGTTTGATGCAGATACAGCGCCACTAATTTTATTTAACGACGAAAACAGCAACTCGTCGCCAATAACTTAATTATTTGCGACAACCTAATAACTTGTCGCAAAATATAGTTAATTAGCGACGAGTTGACACGTCGCCATTGCATATCGTAAAACGTCGCTAAAGATGAGACTTGTCGCGAATTAAGACTTGTTGCGACGAGTCCTCATCGTCGCTAAAAACTTTTAGCGACGACTGTGCTCGTCGTCATGTTTGATGCAAATACGGCGTCACTAATTCTATTTAGCGACGAAAACGGTAACTCGTCGTCAATAACATAACTATTTGCGACAACCTAATAACTTATTGCAAAATATAGTTAATTAGCGACGAGTTGACACGTCGTCATTGCATATCGTAAAACGTCGCTAAATATGAGACTCGTCGCAAATAAAGACGTGCTGCGACGAGTCCTTGTCGTCGCTAATAAATCCAAATTTGTCACAAAAAGTTTTTTGCGGTGAGTGTTGCTTGTCGCCAATTTTGTTGCAAATAATAACTATTTGCGACGACTTAATACATCATCGCTAAATAAAGCTTATTAGCAACGAGTTGAAACGTCGCCATTTTATATCGTAAAACATCATTACTTATAAGACTCGTCACGAATAAAGACGTGTTGCGACGAGTCCTCGTCATCGCTAACAAATCCAAACTTGTCACAAAAAGTTTTTTGCGACGAGTGTTGGTTGTCGTCAATGTTGTTGCAAATAATAATTATTTGCAACGACTAAATACATCGTTGTTAAATAAAGCTTATTTGCGATGAGTTTACACGTTGCCATTGCATAACGTAAAATGTCGTTAAATATGAGACTCGTCGCGAATAAAGGCGTGTTGCGACGAGTCCTTGTCGTCGCTAATAACCTCACACTTGTCGCAAAAGCTTTTTTGCTATAAGTGTTGCTTGTCGCCAATTTTGTTGCAAATACTAATTATTTGTGATGACCTAATAAATTGTCACTAAATATAACTTATTGCGGCAAGTTTACACGTCGTTTTTACATATCGTAAAACGTCGCTAAACATAAAACTCATCGTCATTCATTCATTCAATTACCACCTGCATAATCATTCATTCATTCATTCATTCAATAATGAATTAATTACAATCCTACATTCAATCAATTACAATTACAATTACAATATTGCTGAAAATACAAATCTTGGTTTGTTTGCGTGCACTTGAGTACTAAGACCTTGCTTCTCTTCAATATCACTCATCCCAGATATACTGGCTGCCTCTGACCCATGCTCCAGTTCCTTCCATTTTCAGTCACTGACATTCATATCAGGCATTAGACTAACATATTGTACAAGAGCTGATGCAAACACTGCTACAGGTTTCAAAAGGCATCTCAAAACTACTGGGTCCGCATAGAAACTCCATCACATCATGCTTACTTCAGCAGAAGCAAAGGAACTATAACACCTGCTAAAAAACTAAATGAAATCCTAAAGAATTTGAATTTATTTTGCGATATGAGACGTTTTGCATGCAATTCATGATTACTCCAAAGCAAGGTGTTAAAACTCGCTGAAACCAAGTTGGCCCTTCTGAGTCAACACAGTTTCACATGAGATTGAATTGAATTGCCTACCCAAACATGCAAGTATTGGTTTCATGACTTTGGAATCACATATTAGAATTGAGCAGAGAAGCCCAACACTAACTAAAAGTTCTTAGTGCATATATTCCATATTTCAATGATAAGCATGACGGGTGAAGTAAATATGAGATTAAAAAAAGAAAAAAAAGAAGTTAAACCTGCTGAGTCAAGCTTTCCTTCCCTTCTCCTAACTGTGTCCCCTAGTTGGCACCGATCTGGAGCCTAAAATAGGAAAGAATTGAACATTAGCAAATCGCTGCGTATTGGAATCCATGGATAAAAGAAAATGTAAATATTGTTAGCAATGCAGATAGTAAAACAAACACACATCCCAAATCTGTTCATCTGTACACTCTCCAAGAGGGTCAAGGTTGCTACGCAGTCCCTTCAAACATTGTTGGGTCTTGTGGTTAATTGTCCTGCATCATTTTGATGATTGGCACTCATGGAACTCTATGAAGCAAGCCCATCCCTCTCCAAACCAGGCACCTTACAAACTTGGCCAACCAAAAATCATGCCAGTCCACTCATCAGGCAGGCCACACAATAAGAGTGGTTGATATAATCCAACCCAATATATAGGTTTGACCCACCTGATGTTTGGTTTGGCCTGATTTGCACGTTAGGTGATCTTCATGGCAGGACCCAGCTTTTGCACAGTTCGAATGTCCTGTTAATGTGACATGTTGGAGAAGATGAAGCTTGCTAACTTAGCATGTTGTGGGTTGTCAATGATCATTCCTTGCTACTATGAAGGGAGGAGTTTCCATACCGTCAGTGGTTCTCCCATGTAAAAATGCTAGGTTTCGGCGCATGGAATGCGATGAAGGTGCGAGACACTCCCTAATGGAAGAAGGAAGTAGATAGATGTGCTGTTGGGGCGGTCCACCTTATCTGCAGAAGCTTCAATTAGAGGGTGCAATGAAATGAGAAAAGGAAAAAATGAAAAATAAAAGGATTCACAAAGCATTGTTTCAGAAAACCAAATTGGAATGTAAAATTCTTTAGAGAACTCGCATCAAATCAATTCATAATAATAGTATTTTTTTTTTTCTTTTGTATCTAGTGATTTTAGCTCACTTCAAGAAAAGGGGGCTTTAGCCTCGGTTCAAAACTGAGGCTAAAGCCTTTAGCCTCAGTTTTGCCTCAGTTATCCAAACCGAGGTTGAAACCCCCATGGCTAAAGGCTTTAGCCTCAGTTTTAGTAACCGAGACTAAAATGACTTTTATAGCCTCAGTTCTTCAAGTGAGGCTAAAAGAACCTTTTTAGCTTCAGTTTTCTCGAAACGAGGCTAAATCAAAATTTTAGCCTCCATTATTTCCAACTTGAGACTAAATCCAAATTTTAGCCTCAGTTGCCTCCAATTGAAGCTAAATCTATTTTTAACCTTAATTCTCAACTACCGAGGCAAAGCCTTTAACCATGGGAGTTGTAGTCTCGGTTTAGGTAATTGAGGCAAAACTAAGACTAAAGATAGATTTAGCCGTGTTTCTTTCACTATGTACCTGCCTGACAAACATCCTGAATCATTAGCTCCCATGATTTGATTAATTAAAAAACCAAGCTCAATTCTCCAAAAAAAATGAAAGTAGTCCATAGCAATTGAGTAAAAATCATCAGTAACCCAATAAAGAAAGGATCAAAGAAAGGATATAGACCTTACGAGATTGATCTACCCTCCCTGCCATTCAATAAAAAATAAAAACAAAAACATGTGATTCAAGCCATTCACTAAGAAAGTAATTAGTATTAAAGTAAATTCTAGTTTAACAGATACCTCAAGGATGTGGCAGGCCACCCACAACTCATCACTGGCAGAAATTCCGACAGAGCCACCTGGAATTCCCAATGTTCCAACTACTAAAGTTATATATAGTATAGGATCATTAGATAACCTTTTTACATGTGTCGAATGCGATGAACATATATACATGTAACACTTGCCATAGATAAAATCAAGAAAGCAAATTCATAACCCTCCAGCTTAGGTGACTGCCCATACATATTGTGGCCCAAACAAACTGATGACAAGATCATTAAACCATAGGCCCCACTGCTCAAACTGTTGAAGACTCCGCTTCCTAGAGGGCTGGTTTCAAATGTGGGTGCACAGTATACCTAGCACATCCCTGAAAGTTCAGCAATATCGGCCATGAGCTAGGACTCCTAACATGGTTTACCTGTTATGGTATAGATTGGAAGTGAAGGAATAAAATTTATGTTTCGATAATTAGACTGGCATTATGTTACTGGGAGTTGTTGCAGTTGTAGCTTTGGAGCTTGATGGCCATCCTGGCTTCAGAACCATTGTAGTAATTGAAGATCATTGGATGGGTGAATAACATAAAAAAGGAATTGGTAATAGCTGCATATCATAACCCCATGATTTAGGGTCTGCATTGTAAAGATGAGATGTCGCGTAGGAAGCTGGAAGCCTAAGTAGTCATGTTATCAAGTTATTATGATGCTCGAAGCAGTAATTTTCCTTTTCTAAAAGAAAATAAACATTAGTTTGGATTCAGTTTAGAGTTAGCTTTATATGGACTGACTTTACAGCCATGACATCGGTTTTATGTGTCTAGTAGTATGAAATGACTTGGGGCCTTTAGTTTACCTGTATGTAGTAGCACCCGTCTGATGAAGAAACCACATTGAAGTGAAGCTGATGGCAAGGCCTAAGAACCCACTTGATGTCATCACCAACCAGAACATGGGCATCCTCAAGAGCGGCCTGCCAATTCACTTCACAGATACATGAGCCCAATAAGAAAATAATGGAAGCGTCCAAATGCAGTTGCTGTAATATATTGAAGGTAATTGGGTCAAGCATTGTGCTCCTACTGTTTGGACTACCAACATTGAGGTCATGGGTTCAAAGCTACAATACCCACGAAGGTTTGCATTGGCATCTATTCAAGGGTCAAAATATCATGGACTCAATCCTACCAACCATACCAACAAAGGGAAATTGAAAACTGTAACAGACCAAGCCCAACAGACTCACATTTCAGATTGTTGAAACAGCTTCTTGTCTGCACACACCATTTTTTGTACCTTCATAGTTTTATTATATTATTTTTTGTTACTAGAATACTCAAACTTGCTTGTGTTCTGTAATTTCCAACACGTATGAGCCCACAAACTATGCAGCTGAAACCACTAATGCATGCTCGTGATACAAAATCCATGTAAAATGCCCTGAATATCAAGCAAAACTTGAAACACAAGAACACTTTATTATCTTACAAGGAGTTCTTATTAGACATAAGCATTTCACTCTGTTTTCAAGAGCGAAAGTTTCGGGCTACCTTATAAACTGTTTTAACTTTTACTAAGATAAACCCTATAGTGTACAGCACATATTGGGTGCATAGGAAAATACCACAATTAATAATCTCTCAAAAACCATGGAGATGCATAGAAACATATTTTGTATCAGGGCAAACATTCAAAGAACTGGACATAAATTCAGATTGCACAGAAGCCATGGAGATGCAGGGTGATCTAGGTTTATGAATTTGATCTACTTATGAAGTTTCTCCTAAATAACCATCAATTTAGCATAGACAACTAGGGGGAAAAAAAACCTTGCAATAAGCAAACTGGGGAGTCTTGGAGTTATCCTTCATAAACAACTAGATGTATTAGTTCTATAGCTCGATGATTTTTAAAAGCCTAGTCAGGTAAAGTTTGCCAAACCTATATGTAATGAGAGAAAGGAGGTTCAACATCAAGTTTTAAGATAATAAGAACCTTCCAATGTGAAGATGAATTGAGTGTGTAGAAACAAGAAGAATTTAAAAGGAGGTTCAACCAATCTTCAAAAAATGAAGTCTCCAGACAATGCTCAGTAGCAGAACTGTTAAGATCTAAAATTTCAAAAATAGAACACACCAAGAAGAATTTAAAAAAAAGAAAAAAAGAAAAAGGAAAAAAGTCATCAAACAAGGTGGACCATATCAAAAGCTCAAGTGGACCACACCATATGAAATCAGTGCTAATTGAACACCCACCATCCAAAACTTCCATCCCACTATGTTTTAAAACTAAATAGTGATCTTAGGTTAATTAAATTTAAATATGAATTTTTAAAAACTTCCATCCCACTATGTTTTAAAACTCCTAATTCAGGTAGAAGATTTTCTTATACTTAACTGAAAGACATAATATTGAGTTGCTTTCCTAAAGAAACATTTGCATCTCCTCTTTGATAAATCTCCATTCATGCAAAATGATATCCTTGATCACATGCTTACAAGGTCCACTCTAACACATGATGCAGTACATTGGCCAATCCGCAAGACAGACAATGAACTTATATTTGGTTTCTTATCTATCTAAATAGGTGACCACCATGATATCAACCATCATACTCACCTGAGTATCAAAGTTTTTCATTGGAAAGTTGGGAACCCATTTATCTAAATAAAGGGAATCTTCATAGGTTTTGTGAAGAGTTCAAAACCCACCACGAAATCTTTCAAAAAAAAAAAAAAAAAAAACTAGTTAAAAGTCTTATAGCAAGCCATCAACAACAATATTATGAATTCTTGCCGGAGGGCCTTTCCAGGGAGTGTTTCCAGGCATTTCCATGAATCAAAAGAAACAGCCTAATTTATGAAGATGAATTCTACAAATCGTCTGTCCCATGCAGCCAAACGAACCCTAAAGATGAATTCTACAAATCACCTTTCCCATGCAGCCAAACGACCCCTAAAGATGAAATCTACAAATCATCTTTCCTAGCCAAAACCTGTTCTTCAACTCAGCAACTGTACCCATTGTGGATGGGCCATGCCCAAAAAGACCTCGTCCACAGAACAATCTTAAACGTCGGATTGGTAGCCTGCAAATTGACAACTAATCCAACAGTCCACACCCAACTAGAAAATCCTCTGACTGCTATCGCAGAGTTTCTGTGATGGGAAGTTTTTATTGAGGGCATCATCCGTACATGAAAAACCCCACCAATTGAACGGTCCGGATCAACAAAAGATGAAACCGAAGTAACCAAACCAAAGACGCCATTTTTCTCTGCCATTACCCCATACTTCCTCATTCCAATTACCAGAACAAAATGCAGTAGTAGCATCTCAATCAAAGTAATTAAAGAAACAAAAAAAAAATCAAAATCAAAATTAACATCGAGATTGCAATCTTCTCTACTAAAAGACACCGAAAGGGATCAAATCAAAGCAATGATGAAAACAGCGACGGATCTATTATAATTAGAGACCAGATTCTGACAAGATGAAATACATGAGAAAGAAATGCAAATCTGGAAAGGAATCAAAGGAGAAGACGACGGAATGATCGGATTTTTCTTACCCGATTGATCCATTGGCGATAATCTTCAGTCCAATCAAAGGATGCAGCCACTAGCCACCTTATGCTTATATTCCACTCTTATGCTTATATTCCACTCCTCATCTTAGCCTTCTCTCGGCAATTCCGGGGACGGAAGCAATCAACTTTTCAAAGGTAGATCAACAAAAAAAATTTACGATTGGCTGCCCACCAGACAACACCTTTCCTCTTCTATGAGGGTCTTGAAATCCCTAATTTTAAAAATTCTCATATTCCCAAAATCTTAAAATCCCCAAATCCCCAATTTGTAAAATCAGAAAAACCCAAATTCAGGGTCCACATTCAAATCTGTAAACCCTAAAATACCCAAATCCCTAAATGAGGGTCCACATTCGAATTGGAAATCCACAAATTACTAAATCCCCAAATTCATAAATCAACGTTGAGATTGAGAGAGATTGAGAGAGAGAGATACCACGCGTTCGTGAATCTAATTCAATCGAGCTTCAGAGAGAGAGAAATGGAGGTCATGATTGAGAGAGGAATGAAGGTGGTACGTGGGTAGGGAGGGCCTTGGACCACCACTCGGCCAACGTCAGCCGTCCGAACGAGTCCTCACGCAGTCGAGGATGGGCAGGGAGGGAGAGAGAGAAATGGGGCGAAGATAGAGAGAAAGGAGCGGGAGGAAGAATTTTATTTCCGTGTGGGCGCGAGAATGAAAAACGCAAGCGGGCTCTTTTTTTTTTTTTTTTCTATGGGCGCGGACGCCGACTCGAAATGAACGGTCATGTTAGGGCTCCGTGTGGCCCACCATGATGTATGTCATTTATCTATACCTTCCATTCAATTCAAAGAAATTTTTATGGATTTATCCCAGAAAAAAGGAGGCAAATAGAAGACTCGCATGGACCACACCACAAATCAACAAAAGGCATTTAATCTCCATAGTTTCCTACGGTGTGGTCCACTTGAGCTTTAAATTTACCTAATTTTTTGAGCTAATTCATTAAAATGATCTGTAAAAATAGATGGACGATTTAGATTAAACATAATTTTGGTGGGCCCCATAGAACTTCTAAGGGACCATCAATTCGTACCTTTGGCGTAGTGTGGCCGGAGTATTTAGCGACAGATTAAATCCATGGTAATATAGCTATTACATACGACAATTATAAATATAAACCATTGACAATGGGACCCATTATTTGGATGGTCTGTATAGACATATATCAAACCCACTTTTTCTACGAACAAGTCACCACTATTTTACATAAAATGCAAAACTCACACATATCACCCTACAAATAACCACGTTAGCTTTAGCTTTGGATTTGGTAGGGGTCTATGGGTCCACCATGATGTTTTTGTTTAATCCACATCGTATATCCATTTGTAAACATTCTTTTAACGTTGATACCAAAAAATGAGCTTGAAATAAATCTCGAGTAAACCACACCACAGGCAAACAGTAGCGATTGGACGTCCACCGTTAAGAAATGACCGCACCACAAGAAACAAGCTTAACTAAATTCCTACTATTAAAAACATCATGGATCCACTAAAATATTTATTTTCCATCCAACGGAAGCGGTTTGCCTAGTGAGTAACTCACTACGTTAGTAGTCCACCATGATTCATGTATTTTATCTGCTCCGTCTATCCATTTTCCCAGGTAATTTTAGGACTTGAGCCCAAAAATGAAGCATATATAATTTTCAAATGGACCACATCATAGGAAACAGTTGACTTGAACTTCTACCATTTAAAATTTCTTAAGGCCACAGAAGTTTTGGATCAAGCTTATATTTTTGTTTCCCATTCATCCATGTTTGTATAATCTTATGAACTGGTTGGATGACAAATAAACATTATTGTGGGGCCTAAAAAGGTTTCATAGTTAGAAATCATTATCCTAACTGTCCTGAGGTATGATCCAATTCATTTTTGTATATGCTTCAATTTTGGGCTTAACCTCTTAAATTAGATGGAAAAACGGATGGACAGTGTGGATAGACCACATACATTCAAGGTGGGCCTAACTAAGTTTACTCAGTACGATGAGAGCATACTGAGTAACTCAGTATGCAATCCGATTTCTCATCCAACCTATTGACAAGGAAATTGGATCCCTTATCATACCGAGTAAACTTAGTTGGGCCCATGGTGAATGTATATGATTTATCCATGTCGTCCATCCATTTTTACAGCTTATTTAAGGGGTTGAGACCAAAGTTGAAGCAAATCCAGAGCTCAAGTGGATCATACCACAGGAAACAGTGGGAATAATGATTTACACCATTGAAACCTTGCTAGGCCCCACGGTGATGTTTATTTGCCATCCAACATGTTCATAAGATCATACAAACATTGATGAAGGGAAAAGTCAAATATATGCTTGATCCAAAACTTCTATGGCCCCCAAGAAACTTTCAACAGTAGAAGTTCAATTCACATTGTTTCCTGTGGTGTGGTTCATTTGATATTTGGATATTCTTCATTTTTGGGATTAAGACTTAAAATTATATAGTAAAATGATGGATAGATTGGATACAATACATAAATCATGGTGAGTCTTAAAGAGTTTACTGAGCACACAATCCGCTTCCGTTGATAAGGTAACAAAGACCTAGACAAAGATACCAAACAAATATCATCTTGATCTAAAAACTTTTGTGCCCACAAGAAGTTTTTAATGGTCAATTACTATTGTTTCCTATACTACGATCCACATGCGATTCAAATTTTCTTATTTTTTGTATCATGTTCTAAAATGAGCTTTCAACATGGATTGAGAGAGTAAAACCTGTATTAGTTGATTGGCTGGTGTAAATGGGAAGCGGATTGGCTGGTGTATCACACACCAGCTATATAGCTACTCTATTGACGTTAGTAACTTTTGTGGGTCCCATCATGATGTATGTTTATATCCAAACCGTCCATCCAATTAGCGAGCTCGTCTTAGGGCTTGAGACTAAAAATAAGACAGTTATAAAGATAAAATGGATCACACTGCGAGCTCGTCACAGAAGTTTTGGATCAACATGAAATTTGTTTTTACTCTTCATACATGTATATGTGACCTTATGAACATATTGGATGGAAAATAAATGTTATGGTGGGCCTTTGAATTTTTTAACGGTGAAAATCATTATCTCCACTACTATTTTTGGTGTGGTCCATTTGAGCTTTGGATATATTTCATTTTTTGGTTGATGATCTCAAAGGATCTCGAAAAATTATTACTAACTTGCGGTGTATTGGAAAATTAAGTACGACCTTAAAGAACTGAACATATTAGAGCTTCGCCAAGCCCACACGTCGTGTATAATAATGATAATGCACACACACATATTCCATCCAACCATCCATCCCATCAATCAATCTATCGTCCGCCCATCTAACCATCCAACCATCCCATCGATCAATTTATCCATCCGTCCATTCAATCATCAAATCCGTCCATCTAACCATCCAACCATCCCATCCAAACATCCATCCATCCCATCAATCCATCCTAACTATCTCATTCATCGGTCCATCCATCCCATCTATTCACATATTGATCCATCCAACCATCTCATTCAACCATCCGTCCAACCAACCATCTCATCAATCCATCCATCTAACTATTCCATCCAACCATCCAAACATTCATCCATCTAACCATCCATCCATCCCATCCATCCACCATTCAATCGATGATATTTGAAGGTTGATTTAATGGTCGAAAGCACTTTATTTTGTACGATCATTAATTGGGAGGTTGGTCTTGTGATTGTCGGTGATGTACAACATTTGATTGTTGATTGGAGACTTAATGAAGTGATGTACAATGATTTCTACTATCCGATAAAGGATTGGAGGTTGATCGGATGGTTAACAACACTTTCTACTGTTCGATTGTTGATTGGAAGTTAATCAAGCGATTGTCGATGTGCACCATTCCATCGTCGATAGGGGAATTGATAACAAGATTTATGTTGGTTTGTACCATTCAATCATTAATCAGAGGTTCATCAGATGTTCAACAAAACTTCACGTCGTCCGATTGTTGATTAAGAAGTCGATCGAGCAATCATCAGTAATGCGCACTATTTGATCGTCATCAGGAACTTAATGAGGAAATGTATGTTGATTTCCACTGTTTAATTGATCAGCACACAGACATATAAAGGAAAACTATTCATAAGAGTACACAAGCAAATAATTTACGATGTTATTGCAAATACTCTACCCTTTCGCAATGAAACGCGTGGCGAAACGTCGGAAAGAATTGGTGGGAAACATTTTATCGACGATAATTATAGCTCGTCGCAAAAATGTTGACTATTTGCGATGATTTACAATATTGTTACAAATACTCTAACATTTCGCAATAAAATTACATTCGTCCCAAAAGTTTCAATTGGTATTTGTCGCAATAAGTTAATCTAGTCATCGCTAAACAAACTATTTGCAGCGACTTTTGTGTCGTTGCAAAAAATAATGTTTTGTAATGACACTCAATTCGTCACATAAAGTGGACATTAGCGATGGCAATTAAAAAGCGTGGCGAAACGTCTTTCTCACAATTTATTTTTTTTGGAAAAAATTGGTGATAAACGTTTTAATGACAATAATTATAGCTCATCGTAAAAATATTGACTATTTACGATTATTTACAATGTTGTTGCAAAGATTCTAACATTTCGCAATGAAACTACATTCGTCGCAAAAAGTTTCAGTTGGTATTTATTTCAACGAGTTAACATAGTCGTCGCTAAAACAAACTATTTGCAACGACTTTTGTGGCGTCACAAAAAAGAATGTTTTGCAATGACACTCAATTTGTCGTATAAAGTGGACATTAGCGAAGACAATTGAAATGTGCGGCGGAATGTCTTTCCTACCATTTAATTTTTCCAAGAAAAATTGGTGGGAAACGTTTTAGCGACGATAATTATAGCTCGTTGCAAAAACGTTGACTATTTGCGATGATTTATAATATTATTGCAAATACTCTACATTTTGCAATGAAACTATTCTCATAAACCTTGTATTTATCGCAATGAGTTAACCTGGTCGCCGCAAAATACTATTTCACTTTTATGTAATGTTGTAAAAAATAATGTTTTGCCACGACACTCAATTCGTCGCATAAAATGGACATTAGCGGACCATGGGAAAAGCATAAATTTTCCCGCCATGTAATTTTCCCGAGAAATTGGTGGAAACATTTTTGCGATAATTATAGCTCGTCAAAAACGCCGACTATTTGGGATGCTTTACAATGTTGTTGTAAATACTCTACCATTTCGCAATGAAACTACATTCATCGTAAAAAATTTCAGTTGGTATTTGTTGCAACGAGTTAACCCGGTCATTGCTAAAACAACTATTTGCAACGACTTTTTTGTTGTTACAAAAAATAATGTTTTGCGATGATACTTAATTCGTCGCATAAAGTGGACATTACCGATGACCATAGAAATGTGTGGCTTAAAGGTCTTTTCCACCATGTAATTTTTCGAGAGAAATTGGTGGGAAACATTTTAGTGACGATAATTATAGCTCGTCGCAAAAATATTGACAATCTGTGATGATTTACAATGTTGTTGAAATACTCTACCATTTCATAATGAAACTATATTCGCCGGAAAAAATTTTACTTGGTATTTGTAGCAATGAGTTAACCTGGTCGTTACTAAAACAAACTATTTGCAACGACTTTTGTGTCGTTGCAAAAAATAATATTTTGCGACGACACTCAATTCGTCGCATAAAGTGGACATTAGTGATGACGATTGAAATGCGTGGCGAAACGTCTTTCCCGACATGTAATTTTCCCTAGAAAAATTGGTGGGAAACATTTTAGTGATGATAATTATAGGTCGTTACAAAAACGTTGACTATTGCGATGATTTATAATGTTTTTGCAAATACTCTAATATTTTTCAATGAAACTACATTCGTCGCAAAAAATTTTAGTTGGTATTTGTCGCACCGAGTTAACATGGTTGTCGCTAAAATAAACTATTTACAACGGCTTTTGTGTCGTTGCAAAAATTAATGTTTTGCTACGACACTCAATTAGTCGCAAAAAATGGACATTAGCGATGACGATTAAAATGCATGGCGATACGTCTTTCCCGCCATGTAAATTTTCTAGGAGAAATTAGTGGGAAACATTTTAGTGACGATAATTATAGCTCGCTGCAAAAACGTCGACCATTTGCGATGATTTATAATGTTTTTACAAATACTCTAACATTTTGTAATGAAACTACATTCGTCGCAAAAAGTATAATTCAGTATTTTTTGCAATGATTTGAACTAGTCGTTGTTGCATGGAAAAAGTACTAATGTTGTATTTTCATAACTAAGTTTGTGATTGTCAAAAACTTTTTGTTTAAAAAACTTTTGTATCGTCGTAAAAAACTATTTTTTTACTACACCTAATTTTTCATAAAAAGTGGCTATTAGCTACGACTGGTTAAACTCGTTGTGAAAAATTCATACGACAACTTTTTGCGACAAGTTTTGCGACGATAATTAAAGCTTGTCGTAAAAAAGTTAACTATTAACGACGATTTAAACTGTCATCGTAAATAATCTATTTTTTTGTAACGACTTGAAATGTTGTTGTAAAAAATTACATTTCCCAAGGAAATTAGACTCGTCGCTAAAAAAATTATTGCAAAAAGTCTAATTTGTTGTAGTTAACCCAACCTAAACCTATACTTACAACCTAAACCTATTCTCAAATCCCAAAACCTATACTTATAACCAATCCCTAAACCTTAACCTAAACTCAAATCCCTAAACCTTAACCTATAACCCAACCTAAACCTATACTTATAACCTAAACCTATTCTCAAATCCCAAAACCTATGCTTACAACCTTAACCTAAACTTAAATCCCTAAACCTATAACCCAAACCAAAACCTAATCTCAAATTCCAAAACCTATACTTATAACTTAAACCTAAACCTTAACCTAAACTCAAATCCCTAAACCTTAACTTATAACCCAACCTAAACCTATACTTACAACCTAAACATAATCTCAAATCCCAAAACCTATACTTATAACCTAAACCTAATCCTTAACCTAAACTCAAATCCCTAAACCTTAACCTATAACCCAACCTAAACCTATACTTACAACCTAAACCTAATCTCAAATCCCAAAACCTATACTTATAACCTAAACCTAAACCTTAACCTAAACTCAAATCCCTAAACTTTAACCTAAACCTATACTTACAAACCTAATCTCAAATCCCAAAACCTATACTTATAACTAATCCCTAAACCTTAACCTATAACCCAACCTAAACCTATACTTATAACCTAAACCTATTCTCAAATCCCTAAAACCATTACTTATAACCTAAACCTAAACCTTAACCTAAACTCAAATCCCTAGACCTTAACTTATAACCCAACCTAAACCTATACTTACAACCTAAACCTAATCTCAAATCCCAAAACCTATACTTATAACCAATCCTAAACCTTAACCTAAACTCAAATCGCTAAACCTTAACCTATAACCCAACCTAAACCTATACTTATAACCTAAACCGATTCTCAAATCCCAAAACCATTACTTATAACCTAAACCTAAACCTTAACCTAAACTCAAATTCCTAAACCTTAACCTTTAACTCAACCTAAACCTATACTTACAACCTAAACCTATTCTCAAATCCTAAAACCTATACTTATAACCTAAACCTAAACCTTAACCTAAACTCAAATCCCGAAACCTTAACCTATAACCCAACCTAAACCTATACTTATAACCTAAACCTATTCTCGAAATCCCCAAAACCATTACTTATAACCTAAACTTAAACCTTAACCTAAACTCAAATCCCTAAACCTTAACCTATAATCCAACCTAAACCTATACTTATAACCTAAACTTAATCTCAAATTCCAAAACCTATACTTATAACCTAAACCTAAACCTTAACCTAAACTCAAATCCCTAAACCTTAACCTAAACTCAAATCCCTAAACCTTAACCTATAACCCAACCTAAACCTATACTTACAACCTAAACCTATTCTCAAATCCCAAAATCTATACTTATAACCTAAAGCTAAACCTTAACTTAAACTCAAATCCCTAAACCTTAACCTATAACCCAACCTAAACCTATACTTACAACCTAAACCTAATCTCAAATCGCAAAACCTATACTTATAACCTAAACCTAAACCTTAACCTAAACTCAAATCCCTAAACCTTAACCTATAACCCAACCTAAACCTATACTTACAACCTAAACCTATTCTCAAATCACAAAACCTATACTTATAACCAATCCCTAAACCTTAACCTAAACTCAAATCCCTAAACCTTAACCTATAACCCAAACCCTAAAACCTATACTTTTAACCTAAACCTATTCTCAAATCCCCAAAACCTATACTTACAACCTAAACCTAAACTCAAATCCCTAAACCTTAACCTTTAACTCAACCTAAACCTATACTTACAACCTAAACCTATTCTCAAATCCCAAAACTTATAACCTAAACCTAAACCTTAACCTAAACTCAAATCGAAACCTTAACCTATAACCCAACCTAAACCTATACTTATAACCTAAACCTATTCTCAAATCCCTAAAAGTAACCTAAACCTAAATCTTAAGCTAAACTCAAATCCCTAAACCTTAACCTATAACCCAACCTAAACCTATACTTACAACCTAAACCTATTCTCAAATCTCAAAACCTATACTTATAACCTAAACTTAAACCTTAACCTAAACTCAAATCCCGAAACCTTAACCTATAACCTAACCTAAACCTATTCTCAAATCCCAAAATGTATAACCTTAACCTAAAGCAATCTCTAAACCTATAACCTAAACTAAAACATATAACCTAAACCCGAAGCCAAGCCGAACCTAACCTAATCCCTAAACTTTAACTTAAACCTATACCTATAACTTAAACCTATACCTATAACCTAAACCTAAACCTATACCTATAAACTAAACCTATACTTATAACCTTAACCTGAACTTATAACCATAACCTAAATCTATTCTCAAATCCCAAAACCTATACTTACAACCTAAACCTAATCTCAAATCCCAAAACCTATACTTATAACCTAAACCTAAACCTTATCCTAAACTCAAATCCCTAAACCTTAACCTATAACCCAACCTAAACCTATACTTACAACCTAAACCTATTCTCAAATCCCAAAACCTATACTTATAACCAATCCCTAAACCTTAACCTAAACTCAAATCCCTAAACCTTAACCTATAACCCAACCTAAACCTATACTTATAACCTAAACCTACTCTCAAATCCCAAAACCTATGCTTACAACCTTAACTCTAAACCTTAACCTAAACTTAAATCCCTAAACCTATAACCCAAACCTAAACCTAATCTCAAATTCCAAAACCTATACTTATAACTTAAACCTAAACCTTAACCTAAACTCAAATCCCTAAACCTTAACTTATAACCCAACCTAAACCTATACTTACAACTTAAACATAATCTCAAATCCCAAAACCTATACTTATAACCTAAACCTAATCCTTAACCTAAACTCAAATCCCTAAACCTTAACCTATAACCCAACCTAAACCTATACTTACAACCTAAACCTAATCTCAAATCCCAAAACCTATACTTATAACCTAAACCTAAACCTTAACCTAAACTCAAATCCCTAAACTTTAACCTAAACCTATACTTACAAACCTAATCTCAAATCCCAAAACCTATACTTATAACCAATCCCTAAACCTTAACCTAAACTCAAATCCCTAAACCTTAACCTATAACCCAACCTAAACCTATACTTATAACCTAAACCTATTCTCAAATCCCCAAACCATTACTTATAACCTAAACCTAAACCTTAACCTAAACTCAAATCCCTAGACCTTAACTTATAACCCAACCTAAACCTATACTTACAACCTAAACCTAATCTCAAATCCCAAAACCTATACTTATAACCAATCCCTAAACCTTAACCTAAACTCAAATTCCTAAACCTTAACCTATAACCCAACCTAAACCTATACTTATAACCTAAACCGATTCTCAAATCCCCAAAACCATTACTTATAACCTAGACCTAAACCTTAACCTAAACTCAAATTCCTAAACCTTAACCTTTAACTCAACCTAAACCTATACTTACAACCTAAACCTATTCTCAAATCCCTAAACCTATACTTATAACCTAAACCTAAACCTTAACCTAAACTCAAATCCCGAAACCTTAACCTATAACCCAACCTAAACCTATACTTATAACCTAAACCTATTTCGAAATCCCCAAAACCATTACTTATAACCTAAACTTAAACCTTAACCTAAACTCAAATCCCTAAACCTTAACCTATAATCCAACCTAAACCTATACTTATAACCTAAACTTAATCTCAAATCGCAAAACCTATACTTATAACCTAAACCTAAACCTTAACCTAAACTCAAATCCCTAAACCTTAACCTATAACCCAACCTAAACCTATACTTACAACCTAAACCTATTCTCAAATCACAAAACCTATACTTATAACCAATCCCTAAACCTTAACCTAAACTCAAATCCCTAAACCTTAACTCTATAACCCACCAAAACCTATACTTTTAACCTAAACCTATTCTCAAATCCCCAAAACTATACTTACAACCTAAACCTAAACTCAAATCCCTAAACCTTAACCTTTAACTCAACCTAAACCTATA
The DNA here is from genome assembly GCA_030180095.1 of Magnolia changhungtana. Classification (NCBI taxonomy): domain Eukaryota; kingdom Viridiplantae; phylum Streptophyta; class Magnoliopsida; order Magnoliales; family Magnoliaceae; genus Magnolia; species Magnolia changhungtana. The sequence goes on from JASAUF010000248.1 coordinate 5,386,332, forward strand.
CTTACAACCTAAACCTATTCTCAAATCCCAAAACTTATAACCTAAACCTAAACCTTAACCTAAACTCAAATCCCAAACCTTAACCTATAACCCAACCTAAACCTATACTTATAACCTAAACCTATTCTCAAATCCCTAAAACTATTACTTATAACCTAAACCTAAATCTTAAGCTAAACTCAAATCCCTAAACCTTAACCTATAACCCAACCTAAACCTATACTTACAACTTAAACCTATTCTCAAATCTCAAAACCTATACTTATAACCTAAACTTAAACCTTAACCTAAACTCAAATCCCGAAACCTTAACTTATAACCTAACCTAAACCTATTCTCAAATCCCAAAATGTATAACCTTAACCTAAAGCAATCTCTAAACCTATAACCTAAACTAAAACATATAACCTAAACCCGAAGCCAAACCTGAACCGGAACCCGAATCCCTAAACTTTAACTTAAACCTATACCTATAACTTAAACCTATACCTATAACCTAAACCTAAACCTATACCTATAAACTAAACCTATACTTATAACCTTAACCTGAACTTATAACCATAACCTAAATCTATTCTCAAATCCCAAAACCTATACTTACAACCTAAACCTAATCTCAAATCCCAAAACCTATACTTATAACCTAAACCTAAACCTTATCCTAAACTCAAATCCCTAAACCTTAACCTATAACCCAACCTAAACCTATACTTACAACCTAAACCTATTCTCAAATCCCAAAACCTATACTTATAACCAATCCCTAAACCTTAACCTAAACTCAAATCCCTAAACCTTAACCTATAACCCAACCTAAACCGATACTTATAACCTAAACCTATTCTCAAATCCCAAAACCTATGCTTACAACCTTAACCTAAACCTTAACCTAAACTTAAATCCCTAAACCTATAACCCAAACCTAAACCTAATCTCAAATTCCAAAACCTATACTTATAACTTAAACCTAAACCTTAACCTAAACTCAAATCCCTAAACCTTAACTTATAACCCAACCTAAACCTATACTTACAACTTAAACATAATCTCAAATCCCAAAACCTATACTTATAACCTAAACCTAATCCTTAACCTAAACTCAAATCCCTAAACCTTAACCTATAACCCAACCTAAACCTATACTTACAACCTAAACCTAATCTCAAATCCCAAAACCTATACTTATAACCTAAACCTAAACCTTAACCTAAACTCAAATCCCTAAACTTTAACCTAAACCTATACTTACAAACCTAATCTCAAATCCCAAAACCTATACTTATAACCAATCCTTAAACCTTAACCTAAACTCAAATCCCTAAACCTTAACCTATAACCCAACCTAAACCTATACTTATAACCTAAACCTATTCTCAAATCCCCAAAACCATTACTTATAACCTAAACCTAAACCTTAACCTAAACTCAAATCCTAGACCTTAACTTATAACCCAACCTAAACCTATACTTTTACAACCTAAACCTAATCTCAAATCCCAAAACCTATACTTATAACCAATCCCTAAACCTTAACCTAAACTCAAATCCCTAAACCTTAACCTATAACCCAACCTAAACCTATACTTATAACCTAAACCGATTCTCAAATCCCCAAAACCATTACTTATAACCTAAACCTAAACCTTAACCTAAACTCAAATTCCTAAACCTTAACCTTTAACTCAACCTAAACCTATACTTACAACCTAAGCCTATTCTCAAATCCTAAAACCTATACTTATAACCTAAACCTAAACCTTAACCTAAACTCAAATCCGAAACCTTAACCTATAACCCAACCTAAACCTATACTTATAACCTAAACCTATTTCAAATCCCCAAACCATTACTTATAACCTAAACTTAAACCTTAACCTAAACTCAAATCCCTAAACCTTAACCTATAATCCAACCTAAACCTATACTTATAACCTAAACTTAATCTCAAATTCCAAAACCTATACTTATAACCTAAACCTAAACCTTAACCTAAACTCAAATCCCTAAACCTTAACCTATAACCCAACCTAAACCTATACTTTACAACCTAAACCTATTCTCAAATCCCAAAATCTATACTTATAACCTAAAGCTAAACCTTAACTTAAACTCAAATCCCTAAACCTTAACCTATAACCCAACCTAAACCTATACTTACAACCTAAACCTAATCTCAAATCGCAAAACCTATACTTATAACCTAAACCTAAACCTTAACCTAAACTCAAATCCCTAAACCTTAACCTATAACCCAACCTAGACCTATACTTACAACCTAAACCTATTCTCAAATCACAAAACCTATACTTATAATCAATCCCTAAACCTTAACCTAAACTCAAATCCCTAAACCTTAACCTATAACCCAAACCTAAACCTATACTTTTAACCTAAACCTATTCTCAAATCCCCAAAACCTATACTTACAACCTAAACCTAAACTCAAATCCCTAAACCTTAACCTTTAACTCAACCTAAACCTATACTTACAACCTAAACCTATTCTCAAATCCCAAAACTTATAACCTAAACCTAAACCTTAACCTAAACTCAAATCCCGAAACCTTAACCTATAACCCAACCTAAACCTATACTTATAACCTAAACCTATTCTCAAATCCCTAAAACTATTACTTATAACCTAAACCTAAATCTTAAGCTAAACTCAAATCCCTAAACCTTAACCTATAACCCAACCTAAACCTATACTTACAACCTAAACCTATTCTTAAATCTCAAAACCTATACTTATAACCTAAACTTAAACCTTAACCTAAACTCAAATCCCGAAACCTTAACCTATAACCTAACCTAAACCTATTCTCAAATCCCAAAATGTATAACCTTAACCTAAAGCAATCTCTAAACCTATAACCTAAACTAAAACATATAACCTAAACCCGAACCCAAACTCCGAACCAAACCCGAATCCCTAAACTTTAACTTAAACCTATACCTATAACTTAAACCTATACCTATAACCTAAACCTAAACCTATACCTATAACCTAAACCTATACTTATAACCTTAACCGAACTTATAACCATAACCTAAATCTATTCTCAAATCCCAAAACCTATACTTATAACCTAAACCTAAACCTTAACCTATTCTCAAATCCCAAAACCTTAACCTAAAACCCAACCTAAACCTATACTTACAACCTAAATGTATTCGCAAATCCCAAAACCTATACTTATAACCTAAACCTAAACCTTAACCTAAAGTCAAATCCCTAAACCTTAACCTATAACCCAATCTAAACCTATACTTACAACCACAAGCTAAACCTTTTCTCAAATCCCAAAACTTATACTTACAACCTTAACCTGAACCTAAACCTTAACCTAAACTCAAATCCCTAAACCTTAACCTATAACCCAACCTAAACCTATTCTCAAATCCTAAAACCTATGCTTACAACCTTAACCTAAACCTTAACCTAAACTCAAATCCCTAAACCTTAACTTATAATCTAACCTAAACCTATACTTATAACCTAAACCTTAGCCTAATGTTAAAGCTATTTCTGTAAACTGACTTTAGTCTTTTCATTGTAGACATGGATAAAACTTGGATGCGAGATAAGAATAGGTTTGGCCCGGAGTATAAATAAGGGGTTTATCATGGTGAAGATATCACCCATAGAGTTGAGCCCACTGAAGTCATTGCTCACCCAAATGTACCGGATGACGAGGATGAAGACGTTGATGAAATGCAAGATATCATAGGGGATGTGTTCAGGGGAACAGCTGTGGATACTGATTTTGTAGCGACAAGCAGTAGACAGGATATTCCTCCAGTCGGTGATGTCGAATCAGTAAAGTTTAGTAGGTTGTTGAGGGATGTGCAACGTCCACTTTATCCGGGGTGTGCAAACTTCTCAAAGTTGAATTTTCTTACAAAGTTATTTCATTTGAAAACAATAAACCATTGGAGTAACAAATCGTTCGACATGTTGCTTGAGTTGTTGAAAGAAACATTACCGAACGATGAGACATTGCCTAAGTCTCACTACGAGGCAAAATCCTTGATGTGAGACTTGAGCCTTGGTTATGAACTCATACATGCATGTATAATGATTGTTTATTATATCAGAACGAGCATGATAAGGCTAAAGAGTGTCAATAATGTGGAGAGTCTAGGTGGTGGAAGTATGACAAAGCCAGGGGTAAGAAAATCCTGCAAAAAGTGTTAAGGTACTTCCCATTGAAACCCAGATTGCAAAGATTGTTTATGTCTCGTAAGACGGCTGAGGATATGAGGTGGCATAAGGAGAAACGCGTTCATGATGATAGTACACTAAGACACCCTGCGGACTATGAAGCCTGGCAAAATTTTGACAAGCGACATGACTGGTTTGCAGAGAATTCTCGCAATGTTCGAATAGGTCTTGCAAGTGATAGTTTTAATTCATTTGGTAATATGAGTAGCCCGTACATTATGTGGCCAGTGGTACTTATGCCCTACAATTTACCTCATTAGTTGTGTATGAAGGAGTCATTTTTCATAATGTCATTGTTTATTCCTTGACCCAGGTCACCTGGGAATGACATTGATGTGTATTTGCGACCGTTAGTAGATGAGTTAAACGAGTTGTGGAGTCAAGGTGTATAAACATATGACACATTTGCATGACAGACATTTTAATTGCATGCAATGGTCTTGTGGACAATAAATGACTTTCCCGCGTATGGAAATTTGTCTAGGTGGAGCACGAAGGGCAAGTTGGCTTGTCCTACATGTGGTATTGAGACTTGTTCATTGTTATTGAAGCATGGTAAAAAAATGTGTTATATGGGCCATCATCACTTCCTTCCGAGCGATCATAGTTGGCGCAAGAAGACGATGATCTTTGATGGCAAACAAGATCATAAGTCACCCCCGAAAGAGCTATCTGGGGAAGATGTGATGCAACAACTGAGTAACATTGGAGAAGTTAGATTTGGTAAGGCATCGCACTTGAAGAAGAGGAAACGTACAATATTGGACTATAACTGGAGGAAGAAGAGTATCTTTTTTGAGTTGCTCTATTGAAGTGATTTGAAATTGCGACACAACTTGAATGTCATACATATTGAGAAAAATATATGTGACAATGTCTTCAGAATATTGATGAACATAGAGAAGAAAATAAAAGATAGTTTCAAGGCTCGATTGGATTTACAAGAAATGGATTTAAGGAAAGAGTTGCACTTGCAACCACATGAAAATTCGTATACTATACCAGCAGCCTATTACACATTGACAAAACTAGAGAGAAAGCGTTTATATGAATGGTTGAAATCGCTGAAGTTTCCCGATGGGTATGCGTCAAACATATCTCGGCGCTTAAACGTTACAGACTATAAGGTAACGGGAATGAAAAGTCATGATTGTCATGTCCTTCTGCAACGCCTACTGCTGGTTGCAATTCATAGATTCCTGAGCAAGGATATCAGTGCGACACTAATTGAGTTGGGGATATTCTTTAAGGATTTGTGTTTGAAATCGTTGAATATAGATGTTATTAAACGACTGGAGAGAGACATTGCCATAATCCTTTGCAAACTTGAAAGAATATTTTCACATGCATTTTTTGATGTCATGGTACACCTAGCGATTCACTTACCGCACGAGGTAAAGCTTGCAGGCCCAGTACAATATCGTTGGATGTATCCGATTGAAAGGTGGTAGAACCTATTAATTTTTTTTTCATTCCATAAACTACATATATCCATGTATTCATACATATAACATAGTGGTTTTGTGTACAGATACCTTCACACACTCAAGCGATTTGTGAGGAATAAGGCACGACCGGAGGGGTCGATAGTTGAAGCGTACATTGATAATGAGTGCCTTACATTTTGCTCCATGTATCTTCGTGGCATAGAGACTAGATTCAACCGAGAAGATTGGAAGGCTGATGAAGGGCAGGAGCATGAACAAGGACTCATATCTGTATTTGCATATAACGTTCGTCCTTTAGGATCCCTGACGTTTGAGGATATGAACCTTGGGGATCTAGCAAAGGCGCAGTGGTATGTGTTGAATAATTGTGAAGAAATAGAGTCGTACTTGGAGTAAGTCTTCCCTCGATTACTGTTTTCTCTACATACGATGATCTTAATGTTTCTTGCTGACGACGTGTCATTTATGTGTAGTGAACACATAGACGAGATGAAGTCCAAATTCCCCACAAATTATGATCGAATGCATCAGGATCAATTTCCAGAATGGTTCGCCAAACGTGTAAGATTTCACATTGTATGTTACCACACTTAGAATTTTTGTTGTATTGCACATTATTTCAACCTAAGAAAATCCCTAAACAATTATATTCTGTACATAATAATAGATGACGACGTTGCGCACGAGCAACTTTACGGATGCGTCTGATGCACAATACTCACTGGCGTGTGGCCCTGATAGACGTGTATCTAGATATATAGGTTGTATTATAAACGGGATTCGGTTCCACACCGAAGAACGTGAGAAGTACAGGCTACACAAAATAGTGGGGTGGTTGTGAATGGAACAAATGAGGAGGATAAACTTGACTTTTATGGCATTTTGACGGATATTATTGAGTTGAGTTATTGTATGAGAAAGCGAGTGTACTTATTTAGATGTGATTGGTGGGACATTGAAAATAAGAAGTTGGGAATACAGACTGACAACTACTTTACGAGCGTAAATTTATCTCGGAAGTGGTTTAAGGACGACCCATTTATTATCGCCAGCCATGCCAAACAAGTATTTTACCTCGCTAACACCAAGTTAGGCTGCTCTTGGCACATGGTGCAGAAAATAAATCCTAGGAACGTATTTGACGTTCCTGTACCAGAAGTTGAAGATAGCGAGGACGGGGGAAATGACACTTCTAGGGTTGAACAAGCATATCAATAAGACATGCCATCTAGGGATACAGGGACTGATTCAAGTGTTGATCTTGATGTGGTACAATTAGACAGAGATGATGTGCCGCCTGATCATGTCGATGTCTCAATAATACGTGACATTGTTAGAGATGATAGTGGTTTCATTGATGACAACGTTGCAGATAATGAGGAGGAAATATTGATCAATGATAGTGATAGTGAAGAAGAAATAGCCTTAAGCGATAATAATGCAGACGATGATTATTAAATGTACACATGATTTACATGTCATTTTTCAATTCGAATAATTTATGTATTCCATGTATACGTGAAAATTTTAAGTCATGATTAATTCCTTTTATTGACTTGTTTATAATCCACATTTGCAGTTGAGTCAATTTCTAATCATGTCATCCTCAAACCAGAGCATAGCAGAAGCACGCAACATACTTCATCAGCTGTTGCAGATGGACGTTTCGGTCCTATCTTCTTCTAGTAGGGCTTTAGAGATATCCGGTCTGGTCATTGAGTGTAGAGTGGAATATATCGACGACGACTCAGACGAAAGATTATACTATCTCAAAGAAATTCTGGGGCTGATAGAGATATATAACCACGGGAAATGAGATATGGATGATGCGACTCTGTCACTTGCACATCTGAATGGAGTCCCGAGAGACTAGATTTCTCCTATTGTGACTGACATGTTGGCTATAATAATGTCGAGTGCTTCACACTACATGACATATGCTTCTGAAGCATACGATAACTTACACAGGGAGTACTTCGGATAGTTTATCTTAAAGTTGTTTCGTATTACAATGAAATATGTGTATTTAATATAAAATGACAATGTGTAATGGAATTTTCAATGGTTATAGATTAAAGTTTATAATTTTATTATATTCTTCTTGCATTATAGTATAATAGTCTAATTATATTTTAATCATCTCTCTAAGCATAAGCACAAATGCATTGTACCGTCAACACTACTTGTATAATGTTTTAGTGTATTCCACTTGTATTGACATTGTTTAAATTTATAAGTTCGTAGCTTGCACATATTTAGTGATGGCACCAGGTGGGAGAGCACGTCGTTCGCGCACTGGATCTATCCCTTCTACACGTGATGCGACAGAGCCAACATCGCCGTCACGTATTACATCGCAAGCGTCTGATCCCTCAGTCGCGCATACACCGAGCACTGCATGTAAGTCTAGACATATATTTCTTTTAATAATTTCTGTTTATGTTTAGACTTACATATTTCTTTTGCAATAGCGTCGTCGACCAGTTGACAAGGACGTGGACCCATGCGTGGGTTACTTTTAAAGCGACTTACGCGTGAGGGTAGGCTGACGGTAGAGTTCCTACAGGACTGCATTAGACATGTTGGGAACAATGCCATGTTGTTTACGTCGGAGGTCGGTGTCTTATGCCGATTTCTGATCCCCCCACCACCTCCCGTTGGGGAGACGTGAAGATGATGTGCGGCAGCTCATCCGTCAGCACCTTCAGGTAAATTTTAGTAATTAAAATTTATTTTATAAAAGTTCATTTACGATTAAGTTATTTTCTTAATAAATTTATTGCCTAAACCTATTATTTACAAAACTGTAGGATAAATTTGACGTGGATTTCAGTGTTCCATACATCTCCCATGCCGTCGACAATATGATGAAGGAGCGGTTCAAGGATTACCGTGGTAAGTTACATCAGCGATACAAGTGGTGTGTGAGTTACGAGGAGGCCGTACGGCCCGCACTAGCGCGCGTGACCGATGAGGACTGGTTGATACTCTGCGATAGGTTTTCGTCTGATTCTTTTCAGGTAATATTTACATATTTACGATATCTTAACATAATAATTAAATTCGTAATTACTAACAATGTATTGTAAATAATGTGTTCAGAGGAGGAGCAAAATAAATTCTGACAACAGGGGAAAGTTAGAAGTGAACCACGTAGCTGGTTCAAAGTCATTTGTACGACTTCGTCATGACATAGTAAGAAAGTACTGGTAATTATTACGTTTATATATTCTTTCCATGCATTTATATCAACTCTATTGTCCTTTCGATTGAGCAGCGAGATTCCGTCACTGGCCAGGAGCCCGGACCAGTAGACTTCTACAGAGGGACTCATTGTCGGCAGGCGACGGGATCTTGGATACATCCTAGAGCCAGCGAGATTTGGGTAAAAATCCTTACATTGTAAAATTTAATTGCATTAAATTATAATAATGTCATTTATTATGAAAATTCATATGTTTTCATTACAGGTGGAGATGGACACCTTACGTAGTCAGCCCACTCCCGATGGTACTCAGCGGAGTGAGTTAGAGATCCTGAGTCAGGTGTTTGGCACCCATTCTGGATATGTGCGTGGGCTTGGCCATGGTGCCAAGCTCATGACACCCGCTAGAGTTACTTCCAGCTAATCCATCGTTGTTGGTGACAACGTCGTACGCCGAGCTGATACTGCAGAGAGAGAGGTTCAGCAGCTACGGGTCGTCGTCGATGACATTAAAGATCAGCTGGACAGGCAAAGGGAGGAGCATGAGAGGAAGATGATGGATCAGCTGGCGAGGCAGAGGGAGGAGTAGGAGAGGAAGATGGAGGAGGAGCTGGCAAGATAGAGGGATGATCAGAAGAGGAGCATGGAGGAGGAGCTGGCGAGGCAGAAGGAGGATCAGAAGATAAGCATGGAGGAGGAGCTGGCGAGGCAGAGGGAGGATCAGGAAAGGAGGATGGAGGATCAGCTGGCGAGGCAGAGGGAAGAGCAGGAGACGAGGATGGAGGAGATGTGGGTGGAGCATGAGCGACGGATGGTGGATATGTTTTAGGCTCTCGTTGCATGCTTATCCACCGATGCCCCACCACCTTCGCCTTCATCTTTGTGATTTTTTGTATATTTGTTTATGATGTAAAGTTTATATGTATTTATGCGTGAATGAATGTGATGTGGATAAGATTGTTTGTGTTTGGATGAATGTAGTTTAATGTTTGGATGGATTTATTGGTTTGGGTTTAGATGGATGTGAATGTGAATATGATGAAATATATTATATAACAGGTGTATATCAGGATGAATATGATGAAATATATTGTTAGCAGGTGTTTATCAGGAATTTTGTGTTGAAATATTTTTTTTAAAAAAGACTTTTAGCGACGAATATTTTCGTAGCTAAAAGTTTTGTAAAATTTGTAATTAATTTTTTGCAGCGAATATTTTCGTCGCTAAAATTTTGTGATTATTTTTTTACGACGAAAAGTTTCGTCGCCAAAACTTTTATAATTTTTAGTAATTATTTTTCACGACGAATATTTTTGTAGCTAAAAGTTTTGTAAATCTGTATTTTTCTTTTTACGACGAACATTGTCGTCGCCATAACTTTTGTTATTATTTTTAGCGACGAAAACTTTCGGAGCTAAAACGTTTGCAAAAAATTTGTAATTATTTTTAGCGACGGTAAAACTTTTATGCGACGACAATATTCGTAGCTGAAAGTCTTGCAAATATTTTTTAGTGACGAAAATTTTCGTAGCTAAAACTTTGGAATTATTTTGCGCAACGAAAATTTTCGTAGCTAAAATATTTTACAAATATTTTTAGCGACGAAAATTTTCTTAGCTAAAAATATTGCAAAATATTTTTGACGACGAAACTTTTCATAGCTAAAAGTTTTACAAATTCTTTTAACGACGAAAATTTTCGTAGCTAAAAATATATGCAAAATATTTTTAGTGACAAAAAGTTTCGTAGCTAAAAATATTACAAAATTTTTTTGGCGACGAAACTTTTCTTAGCTAAAAGTTTTACAAAATCTTTTAGCGATGAAAATTTTCGTAGCTAAAAGTTTTGCAAAATTCTTTTAGCGACGAAAATTTTCGTAGCTAAAAGTTTTGCAAATATTTTTAGCGACGAAACTTTTCGTCGCTAAAAGTTTTTACTGCGACGAAAAGTTTTGTCGCTAAAAATCTTACCTTTCGCGACGATTCAAAATTTTCGCCGATAAAACCCTACCTCGTCGGACTTTTAGTAACAAATTTAGCGACGAAAATTTTCGTCGCTAAAACGCTTTAGCTACGAAAATTTGGCTTTTAACGACGAAAATTTTCGTCGCTAAAAGTGAGATTTCTTATAGTGAAGGTACCCACTCTGCCTGTACAAATGTATGGTCTTTACTTCACAAGATCTGACTAGTTTATGAAGAATAAGGCTAGTTCTTGCGTGTAGGAAATATTATGCGATGTAATAATAGTGGTGATTGATCGATCCAAATTTTTTATGGGTAAGTTCCGACTATATTGATCGGCAAGGCACAGAGCATACGTTTGAAACGATTAAGTGCAGGGTATATGTATGGTATACTTATGATGTTGTATGGATGCTTATGATAGAACAACGACCAGCCGTCTAAGGTTTATGGTGGACATGCTGTGATTATATCGGTAGGTCTTAGAGCATACGCCCGCTAGTCAGAGAGGATAAAAAACTATGAGATGCAATGTATATGCTAAAACGACAGCTAACTGGCTAACGTTTCTGATTAGAAAGATCCGATTATATCGGTAAGCCACAGAGCATATGCCCGCTAGTCAGATGCATGAAAAAAGATGCAAATACACTATGACTCTAATGTATATGAGGAGCAGGAGGGTTGAGAAGGGAATAAATGTTACACAATAATAATGCGCTGATCCGATGAAACTGATAGTGGCTTGAATGGCAGGATGAACGGTAGTGTTGCAAGGTTAGATTGAGTGACTTATATTTGAAATTAGGTGACTCATGAGGCTTAGACTCTGGCTATGCTAGGCTAGACCAGGCCTGAGCTCTCTCTCTCACTCTCACTCTTACTCTCCTTGGTGGAGGGATGGAAGGGGACTCCTTTAGGTAAGAAGGGATTATTGAAAATGGGAGTGGATGCCTTAAAATGAGAAGCGATGGGGGCTATTTATACTCTCCCAACCCGATTTTTTTAGTAATTCCTGGTAATCCTATGGGCAAAAAGTGGTTAAATGGTTGGTATTGGAGATTGCTACTCGGCATCATCTCATGGCTTGGAGTTGACACTGGAGTTTAGTCTGATCAAATTTTGATATGCATTTAGATCCGATAATCTCTGGGGAAACAGCGAGATATCGAATCCTATTTGATTTTGCGTTGACTCCCACTTAGAGATATGGAAGATCTCTTAGTGTCTCTGGAGTCTAACACTTTATTTTGAATTATTTTGAAAATATTTTGTGATTTTGAAAGTCACCTTAGTCTGGGGAGTGATACTCCGTGGGGGTCTTTATTGTAGGATGATTTTGAAGTATGTCCATCTATTGGTCGTCTCCACTGGGGATGCCAACGATACTTCAAGTATGCTGGTTTTTATTGAAAATATGCGAGGGGTTAGTGCGCATGCTGGTTAAGATGGGGATTGATTTAGTTGGGAATTATAAATTTTGAAGATGTTGTGTCTTATTGTTGTAGAGGGGCTAATCTACCATTCAGATGATTTGGATGACTTGATGGCTCTTTTGATCGGCCAGGATGATAGTTGGATGCATACCTCTTTTTAGGGTGGGCTCACCAGTGGGGATCTTGGCATTGGTGTTTTGATCGGGCCCATGATAGCCCTTTTAGTCAGCTCGAATGATGCATTAGATGGCTCAGATTATCATTGGGTAGCTTCAATGGATCGCGATACCTTTTTGGATGGTCGGCGACATTGTTAACATGGAGGCCTGTCACATTCTACTCGGTTGGCCATGACAATCCAACCATGATATCACTCATAGAGGACACGATAATGTGTACATTTTTATCAAGGATGACCGAAAAACTATACTAGCCCCTATGGACCTAGAGTAGCCACCTAAAACTTCTAAAGTGGAGGGGTGATCTCTCTTAACCATACAAGAATTTGTTAAAGAGTCTAAGAAGATTGACAAGTCTATGCATTAATTGTAAAGGGGAAATAAAATGAATCCATTAACATTCCTAAGAAATTAAAACCCTTATTACATAAATTCAAAGAAATCTGGCCCGATGACCTTTCCGATGGACTACCTCCCATGCGAGATATTCAACACCACATCGACCTTGTCCCAAAGTCCAGCCTACCCAATCATCCTCACCATTCGATGTGTCTAAAGCAGTGTGATATATTGCAAGGACAAGTGGAGGAATTGATCCATAAGGGTTTAATCTGAGAAAGCATGAGCCCATACACCGTTTTGGCCCTATTAACTACTAAGAAATATGGGAGTCTGCACATGTGTGCTGATAGCAGGGCAATCTACAAGATTACCATAAAGTATAGGTTTCCCATACCATGGATGGATGATATGTTGGACATGCTAGAGGGTGCAAAACTGTTTTCTAAATCGGATTTGAGGAGCAACTACCATCATATCCGAATACGGTCGGGTGATGAGTGGAAGATAACTTTTAAGACCAAGGAAGGACTGTATGAATGGTTGGTCATGCCCTTTAGTCTTTCAAACGAGCCTAATACATTCATGAGCTTGATGAACCAAGTTATGAAATCAATCATTGGGCGATTTGTGGTGGTCTACTTTTATGACATTTTGATATAGTGTCAGGATAAAGAAAGACATCGAACATCTCAAACGGGCCCGTAAAGTACTGTAAGTGCTATGTTTTCTTGCTCCTATGATTGTCAAGTTTTGTAGTGCCAAAACCTCTTGGATTTTCTATCTTGTGTAGCTCATCTTCATGTCAAATACAATTCTTGTACAAGCTCAAGATGATCCATTACAAAGTGTTCTGTTTTGAGATTTAAGCATTAGAATTCAAGTACAACATCATCTAATAGTTCATGCTTTCAAAGATTCAATAGTCATTACTTTGGTACTTAAAGCTCATGGTGAAATATAACTCAAGTACCTCAAGCTCAAGATTCAAGATATTTCAAGTTCAAGCTTCTTAAGGTTACAAATTCAAGTTTCAAAATATTGCTAGTTGAAGCTTCAGAATGTCTCAAGTTCAAGCTTCATCTTTTGTCAATATAACAACCTTCGTGATCTTCAAAGAACAATAATTAACCAAAGTTAAAGATGTTTCAATGTTCAAACATCGCTTGTAAGGTATGAATGACCCTAGGTTGACCATAGGATAGGTCATTTTGAATACATAATTCAATTGGGTCACTTTATAAGTGTATAGTTTGTTTTTCGACTAGTCTTAGACTATGTTCGACTAGTCCTAGCACTGGCTCGACCAGTCTAAGAAATTCCTCGACCAGTCCTAAGTTCGTTAATGATTTTCGAAATTTTTTGTTAAGCCTCGACCAGTCCTGGAGACTGCTCGACCGGTCTTATGAACAGTGCTTGACTCAAAGTCCAGCAACTAAAAGTGAGTCCCATGCGACCAATCCTGGACATGACTCGACTGGTCCTGGAGGCTACTTGACCGCTCGAGCAGGTAGTTCGATCAGTCGTGGAATGGTTTGATCTAATCGCGCTTAAAATTTCAAATGTCTGTTAGTCCTACAACCAGTTGAGCCGATCTCTGGGCCTATCGAGTGGACGATTTCTGTACTTATAAATAGAATACGATTCTCAGAGTTTTGTATCCAATTCAAGCAAAATCAAGACATCACTCTGAGAGATAAGTTTTTGTTATTCTTTAGCTATTTAGTGCTCATTTAATATTCTCTTTAATTAGCTTTTTGCATTAATTTTGTATTATATATTCCAATCTAATTTGAAGAAGTGATTGAAATTTTACCATTTCTTGGAATCTAAATCAAATCAAGCTAGCCTAAGGTGATTTAATCTAAAATCTATTTTGAACTTAGAACCATTTCAATAGTAGTGTGAACATTGAACATCTACGATTGAACTTCTACTCCAAATTGGTTCTACCGGGCTGCAACAAAGGAGAATATCCAAATAAGTATTTTACTATTTTGTAAATCTTATTCTTTTGGTATCTTTGAGATTGTGCCAAAAAAATCTCTTTCTTTTGGTTTGTCTGAGGTAATCCAGAAAACTCAGAGTGTGGGGTTTTTAAATTGTGTAAGCCCACTTAAAAGACACAATTGTGAAGGTTTTAGGTGAACCTTAAAAAACCTATTTTATAGTGAACGCTAATATCCACTGTGTGAGGATATTAGCAGTAGAGTAGTTGTGTGGATGTTGTTTAACAGTTGTACACAGAAGCGAACCACTATAATTCTTTGTGTTTGGTGGATATGTGGTTTATTTCTTTATCTTTTATGATTTAAGTTTGTCAGATGTATTTGTGGATGTGAATGTTATAATCTTTACATTTCAGCATTGTGTGGTGAATGTTGTAATAGATTAGTTTATATTTCTTTCATATCCTCTTCAGTTTGAGTTTTTGATACTCACCCACGTTCTAGTAAGGTTGTCTTGCCATAAACTATTGGTTCTTGGTGTCAGGTTGTCCTTAGAACCAAGTTTGTATCAACCTCTCAATACTCGATTTTTGAGGTTGTTATTTCCTTTGGTTATTTGCAATTCATTTGGCTATCTTATTGTTTATATTCCGCTTATTAGTTTTTATTTGGCATAGTCCTATTCACCTCCCCATTTAAGACATATAACTCAGCCTTTTCAAGTGGTATCAGAGCCTAATAGCTCGCTTTAATTATTTTTTGCATTAAATTCTTGAGCTAATCGATCTGAGCTTTTTAAGATGTTAAATTTTGATAGCCTTTTAGTCACCAGGCCTCCACCATTTCATGGCTCCAATTATGCCTATTGGAAAGCAAGAATGAGGATTTTCTTAAAATCCATGGATGAGAGCGTGTGGCAAGCCACAGTAACTAATTGGACCCCTTCTACCATTCAAGTAACTGGCACTGATGGATCTAAATCAATAAAAGTCTCACCTTATTTTTCTTAGTCCGGTCTTCAGAAAAGTGAGAGTAGTGCCAATATGCTCTAAATGCAATTACTTGTGCACTGTCACCAGATGAATTCAAAAGAATTATATCCTGTGATATTGCAAAGCAAGCCTGTGATATTTTAGAAATGACACACGAGGGAACAACAATTGTCAAGAAATCTAAAGTCCAAATCCTTATAACCAAATTTGAGGAAATACATATGGAAAAAAGTGAAACTTTCATGGACTTCTATACAAGATTGAATGACATTGTCAATTCTATGTGGGGTTTTGGTGATAAAATCCCAAAAATTAAAGTCTGTGCAAAGATACTACGCTCACTCCCTGAACGGTTCAATTCAAACGTGACTGCGATCTAGGAATTTCGTGATACGGATAATATGAGGGTAGAAGAATTGGTTGGCTCTTTACAAACCTATGAGTTAAACTTTAAAGTTCCTAAAGGTAAATCTATCGCCCTTAAGTCTTCTAAAAATATTTCTCGTGAAAATAAGATTCTGATTTAGAAAATTCTGAAGATGATATGACCTTTTTAGATAAAAAGTTTTATAAAATTTTCAAAAGTAAAAAGAGGATAGATTTTCAAAAACCTGTTGAAAAGAAAAGATCTAGATTTAAAACTTGAAAATCTTTAAAAGACAGTCAATGTTACAACTGCCATGAATATGGGCATTTAGGAAACAAGTGTCCTAAAAAGTACAAATCGAAAAAGAAAGGTATGTTGGCTACATGGGATGAATCTTCCTGCTCTGAAGCTTCTTCTGAGTTAGAAGATTCTGAAACCGAGTCGGGTAATGATGTTAAAGCCCTAATGACTCTAGCCAAGTTCACTTTTTCAGATAACGATGATTCAACTAGTGAAGAAAATCTGAATAGTGATCATGAAAATGAAGAAGATCTTCAAGATGCTTATAATGCCCTATACAAGGAAAGTTGCAAAATTGCTGTAAAACTAAAACTTCAAAAAGAAAAATTTTCAAAACTTAAAGAAAATTTTAATAATCTAGTCTTAGAAAATCACACATTTCAGATTGTTTTGAAAAAATTAAATGCAATTTAGATTTCAAAACCTCCCTTGTTGAAAATCTAAAATCTGAAAATGAAAAGATAAAACTAGAAGTCTCTTCACTTTTGAGTTTAAAAGACACATGGAGGTATGCTCAAAGTGATCCCAAGTTAGAAAAACTCTTATTCGGATCCAGAAAATGTGGCGATCGATTTGGATTGGGCTACGACAAAAGTATTCCTCCTAAACATAAGAATACTCCACCTAGATCTGTGAAAGGGGAGTCTTCCAACTCAAAAGGGAAAAGTCTGAGTTAAAATCATTTTAAAAATGCTAAGTCTTTTCAAACCTTAAAACCTAGAAGTAACTATATCAACTATAAAAATCAAAATCGAAATCCTTTAGCTAAGAAAATTGTTGACTTACTTAAGGAGCTCTTAAAATCTAACTCAATGGGTCGATATTATAACAACTACAAACATAAGAAGACCAACTATACTCCTAAATCTAAAATTGTAATGAAATGGGTCCCTAAGGTTACTTGTTTGGTTGCCCACACTGCTTTCAGAGTGGTACCTAGATAGTGGATACTCCAGACACATGACAAGTGGTAAGGGTTTGTTCACCAATTTTAAAGACATGACTAATGATTCAGTCACATTCGGTGATGGTAGCAACTGCAGAATTATTGGCCAAGGTACGGTTCAACTCCTTAACCTCCCTCTATTTGAAAATGTTTTATATGTAGAAGGGTTAAAACACAATTTATTAAGCATCTCTCAAATATGCGATAAAAATCATAGTGTAAAATTTACTAACCAAGGGTGCAAAATTTTAAATAAAAATGGTTCTGTAATATTAACTGGTCCCAGAACTTCTGAAAACTGCTACATTGTGAGTGATTCAAGCTCATCTAATCTATCGTGCTACATGGTCCATACTGATGAAACCGAATTATGGCATAAGCACCTCGGACATGTACATTACCGCAACTTGTATAGATTGAGCAAAAAAGAGTTAGTAAGAGGTTTACCCAAAATACAGAAAGTAGACAAAATATGTGGCGAATGCCAGATTGGCAAACAAACCAGAAGTACTCACAAAAAGGTGAACTCCAATGCTACAACTAAACTGCTTGGACTTCTCCACATGGATCTTATTGGACCAACCAGAACAGAGAGTCGAGGTGGAAAGAAGTATATACTAGTAATTGTTAATGACTTTACCAGGTAGACTTGGGTAATTTTCTTAAGAGACAAATCAGAAACTCTCAATGAAGTAAAAATGGTACTTAAACGTATCCAAACGGAAAAAGAATCACAAGTCTCTATGATCCATAGTGATCATGCTTCGGAATTTGAAAATAACAGTTTTGAGAAGTTTTGCAGTGATTAAGGAATATCACATGAATATTCAATGCCCAAAACACCACAACAAAATGATATAGTAGAAAGGAAAAATAGAGTGCTTTAAGAAATGACTAATGTTATGCTGAATAGTATGAAGCTTCCTAAAAATATTTGGGCCGAAGCCGTAAATACTGCTTGTTATATAATTAACCGCGTTTATACCAGAAAATCAAATGGTAAAACGGCTTATGAAATGTGGTTTGATAAGAAGCCTACTGTCAAATACTTTCGAGTTTTTGGCAGCAACTGCTATATTTTACGTGACCGAGAAAATCTGGGTAAGTTTGACACCAAAAGTGATGAATGAATATTTTTAGGGTATGCTCTGAATAGTCGAGCGTATCGAGTCCTTAACAAGAGGATTAGTGTAATTCAAGAGTCCATTAATGTGGTTATTGACGATCACTTGAATACACCTGTCTCAAGTTTAGAAAATGATGAAGTTCTTTTAATTGATAAACCTGACTCTTCATCAAGTCAAGATAATACTGAACTTAGGACAGTTAAAGACCATCCTTCTAATCAAATTCTTGAAAACCCTCTCACTGGTGTGCGCACTCATAGACAACATAAAGATATGTGTAACTACGTGTGCTTTACATCTCAGATAGAGCCGGCTAACGTAAAAGAAGCTCTTACTGACGAAAACTGGATTGTTGCGATGCAAGAAGAACTTAATCAATTTGTTAGAAATGATGTTTGGTACTTAGTTCCAAGATCAAAAGACAAACACATTATTGGAACAAAATAAATTTTCAAAAATAAGTTTGATGAACTTGGTAATATCATTAGAAATAAGGCTAGGCTGGTTGTACAAGGGTACACTCAAATTGAAGGCATCGATTATGATGAGACCTTTGCCCCATTAGCTCATCTTGAATCAATTAGACTATTTATATCCATTGCATGTTTTAGAAAATTCAAGATTTACCAAATGGATGTAAAGAGCGCATTCTTGAATGACGATTTGTATGAAGAAGTGTATGTTGAACAACCTTCGGGTTTTGAATACCCTAAGTATGCTAATCATGTCTATCACCTAAAAAAGACACTTTATGGTTTGAAACAAGCTCCCAGAGTATGGTACGAAAAGTTGACTAATTTTTACTAAGTCATAACTTTATAATGGGAAGTGTTGATAAGACATTATTTGTAAAGAAACATAATGATCATATTCTAATATTGCAAATTTATGTTGATGATATTATTTATGGATCTACCTGTGCTAATATGACTGTTGAGTTTTCAGATCTTATGAAGTCTAAATTTGAAATGAGCATGATTGGAGAATTGAATTATTTTCTAGGGTTGCAAGTTAAAAAGCAACCTGATGGTTTTTTTATCTCTCAAACCAAATATGCTCTGAAATTAGTTAAAAAGTTCAAATTTGAGAGTGGAAAAATTTTTGTTACTCCAATGAGTACTACTTTAAAACTATCAAAGGACTCTACAGGTAAGAATGTAGATCTTAAATTGTATCGCATTATGATAGGTAGTTTACTTTATTTAACTGCGAGTAGACGTGATATTGCATTTAGCGTAGGAATTTGTGTTATATATCAATTTGACCCTAAAGAGTCACATTTATTTGCTGTTAAGCGGATTATATGTCACGCCCCAAACTCGGAGACCGGGCTCACAAAATTCCCGATCGCCGAATCCGGCGCCGACAGCCTCCGTAGGACCCCATTCTCGGCTCCCAGCGCCCATACGCCAGGTTCCGATCCTGGGATTCTACAAGGAGGATTTCTAGTAATCAATTTAATTCATAATGAGCACAACCACAAGCATAACCCACGATCATTAACCACAAGAACACCATCACAAAATCCACTATGAACAAAAACTTTAAGTACAAGACGTATAAAAGGGGAAATACAATATACTGAAAGTGACAAAACTCCAAAAGCTCCAGAAGACTGCCGCACGCTCCGAGCTCAACGCTCAGAACCTAACGCCACCGCACGCATCTATCGTGCATAAGCTTACAAAAGCTTAGAGGGTGGTGAAAGTGTGTGTAAGGCAAGTGCCAAGTATACAATATCAGAGTAATGCGGAAATATGTGGTAAGTCCATGAATGCTATCAGCTATAATAAAGCTATGTGATGCAAGGCATGAATGATATCGGTCATACCAAGACCATGCAATGCAAGATGCAGCTCAAGCATGCCAATCCTCATGTCAATACAGTTATCAGTCTGGATAATCACCGGGGTCTAGTACACTCTACGCCAGCTTGCCGTCCCTATCCGGACGCACAACTGGAAGAGCGAAAGAGACCTCACTATCCGCCCAATATCGGGCCCGGCTCGTCGATAGCGGACCGATTCCTCAAGCTGGTCAAACTCAACCTAGAAATTGCCCCCTCACTCAGGCGGGTAAGGTCACACCCCTTTCCAACCGACCACGACACAGTGGGAGACACGGCCTCCTGGTATTCGGCCCTCATGCGCTCATACATCCACTCGGTCTCGACGTTGGAGTCATCCTCTGGTACCATCGGGTTTAGGGATTTTCACCCAGGGACATCTATGGCGCCCGTATGCTAGAACCAAACATTTCCGGTATCCAATCCAACCACCCACGATGTGTCTGTGGAGGCTATGGCCCCGGTGTCGCTAGGGCATACAAGAACTACAATCACACAATGCAAGTGCATGAGTCACACTACTGAGTCATGCAACACTCTCACGTGTACCACGCGATCATGTGGGGCACTCCGTCTCATAAGGAGTCCCGTAAATGTCTCAGCCCAATGGCTTATGCTATGATCAAACATTCCTCATATCAAGCATACAAATGATGCGTATGAGTATGAATCGTGGAGCTATACTAAACATGTTATAAAGTAATGAACTATCCTTACACCGAAGATGGACCTAGACGGCCTACACATAACCAGTATGGGCCTATCAGTGGGCCCTAGCGAGATTTATAATGCGGACATTAAACCGACATTATTCTTACAATGTGGACGTCAAACCAACATTACTCCC